>VXBC01002446.1:1611498-1745843 GCA_013399945.1 Ploceus nigricollis | reverse complement strand
GTGAAACCAGAGGGGGACTCTGACCCTGTCAGACCTTCTGCTTCACCCAGAGCTGGGTCCCTGGGACCACTCTGTTTCCTTGACTGTTGGCTGTTACGACCGAGTTGCGGTCGGGAGGAATTTGGACTCTAAATTTTTATCGCAATCGCGGAATAAATTTCTATTATTAATTATGAATTTGGCTTGGTCATAATTTCATCTGTAACACTTAGGATGCTTATTTCCAGCATCCTTAGGAAATACTGAAAGTGTGCAGGTAATATTTCATTACATCTACCCATGACTGACCTCCCAGAAAGAAACCTTTTGCCGTCATTTCTTCCTTACAGAAAATAAAACTTTGTAAAGGACAATAGTTATTTTAAGTTTGGTTGGGAGTATGGCAGATCTGAGCAGCATGACTTTTTACCAGTGATAAGACCAATAATGAGATTTTCTCCTTAATATGCTGTGAATGCTGGCACTGAAGAAACTTTTGTGCTACTCTCTCTTTCTGTTTCTATCTGCAGCTGAAATTGCCCCAAAGGATGGCCATGGTGCATCTTTAGCTGGACTGTGGTGCTAAAAAAATTAAATGCATGAAATTAAAGCTAGACTAGGGCTTCTCAGAAATTCTGAGAGAAAAGGGTCAAGAAATAGCCTTCCAGGCTCTCATAACATTTCTGTATTGCTCCTCAAAGGGTCATTACAGGAACAATTTCAGGAATGCCAGTTGTGCAGTGCTGTTGTTGCTGTCTGTAAGGAAGCCACCATCAGAAAGTATGATATTGCTGGCTACATTTTGCACTTGTAGTATTAATTACCTCTAGCCCTTTTTGACAGTTTGGTTCCTGCACTCTTCTAGTGTGTATCTACACGAGAGGAAAATAATTAGGAAATTTATAATTAGTTGTTAGGTTTAAATACAATTCCCTTGGCTCAATCACTCAGCCCATGAACACCTAGCCTTCCTGCATCAATAGAGGGGATTTGTTTTAACATTTAAATCTCTGTGGCATTCTTTCAACTATTTGCACTTATCAGTAAGTGTTGTTTTTGCTTCTATTTGAAAATCAGTGGCAAGGGTGAGAAGTAGGGGCTTTCCTACACTAGCCAAGGAAATGTTTTACACCAGAGGAAGAGTTTATGGTCCTGCACTGATTAGCGAACAGGGATTGTTCTGATTTGCACTGTATGCCTGAAATTCCTGTGCAGGCAAATCTTCTGTGGTTTGTGGTTTATTGAAACCCCGTCATTTAACTATGGAGTGTGAGTTTATTCTTATGTACCCAAGAAAGTCAAAGTGTTTATTGTAGCAGTACTTCTTCCAGGGTGGCTGACTTTGAAGCATTACACATAGTGATTCCCTATTTGCCCTGCCTGCCCCTGTAAAAAAATATTTTTTTCTTTTCTTCCTCCAGCACTGATTTTACAAGCATAACTAGAAAGCTATGTGCACTGCTAGTTCGACATCTTCCCCTCAGGTTTTGGTCTGACAAACTTAGTGTCCTTTCAATCTTGTGTCCACATTTTCACGCATTTCAGAGAAAAGAGAAAAACTAGTATCTCAGATGAAATGTGTAGGTTTTCTCAGTGCCTGGCAACACGAGTGCTTGCCTTCCTCTCCCAAGAAAAGTCAGGTGAGATGAAATCACTGGTGGCTGAACTTTATGATACTGGTCTTCAACATTTCTCTCCCAGTAACGCACAACACAGGAGTCTGTGTTGTGTCTTTTTAATTTTGCCCTAAAAAAATATTCAAATACACTACTAAAGCTGGATTGCAGTTTATGCACCTATTCTCAGGTGTGAATTTATTCCTAACCTTCTGTAGACCTGCAGCTGCTTCAATTTAACCTGCTGTGATAGGTTGACCAAGACAATAGTCAGGCACCCCCACAGCTGCTTGCTCCTAGCAAGACAGGAGAGGAAATCAGAAAAGAAAAGGCAGGATGGATCAAGACAAAGACAGTTTAATAAGTGAAGTGACACTGTGTGTGCAAGGAAAGCAAAATAAGGAATTTATTCACTGCTTCCTATTGGCAGGCAGATGCCTAGCCTCTTCCCTCTGAAGCAAGGCCTCAGCAGATACAGTGATTACTTGGAAAAACAAATGCCATGAGCATGAAGATCCCCACTTCCTCCATCTTTTCCCCAAGCTTTTATTGCTGACCATAATGCCATTTGGCATGAAGCATTCCTTTGGTCAGTTTAGGCCAGCTGTACTAGTTTCATCCCCTGCTAGCTTCTTGTGGACCCCCCACTTTACATGCTGTAGAGGCTGAGTAGGGACAAAACCCCCTCAAAAAGTAGGAAAATCTTGATGCTTTGCAAGCAACTGCTCATAAACTGACAGGACACTGGTGTGTAATCAGCACTGTTTTAATCACAAATCCAATCTGTATGAAGAAAAGTGACTTAATCAGATCCAGAGCCATCACACCTGCCCCAAAGTTCATCAAGAAACATGATTATATTCTGATGATAGGATGTCTTACAGTTTCAAGCTATGAGTCAAGAGAAAAAAAATGCAGGCAAGGGGATGCTAGCTTTCTGAGTAGTCAATAATTTCAGTGAAAAACTTGCTCTTAGATAGGGTTCAAATAGCTGTATAGTTGTGTCCAGAGGAACCATACTGGATATAAGCAGAATTCACATTAAAAAAAGTTCTATGCCAAGAATAAAAGGCTTGGGAACTGTTCAAATATTCAGCTATAGATTGCTTCCAATTTAGTTTCTGCATGTGTTGAAGGATTGTTCTTTTTCCATATAAAAGTCTCCCAAAGGAATTTCAATGTACCCTCTTAGCTAATTAGGTATGTGTGCTCAGGAACAGAAAAAATTGGATACTTCTGTTTCCATGAAAGAATAATTTAGATACACAGAAGGATTGAATCATATTGAATACTTAGAATTTCTTCTTTTTCTTGGCAAGGTTAGGAGTTATGAAAAGAAAGCTATGCTGCTCAGAAAGTATGTCTAAAATACAAACAATACCAAAACTTTAAAAGAAACAGTTTTTTAAAGACATAAAAACCACAAAAAATGTTTGATCGATAATTTGGTTATATTTAGTTGTGGGTTTTTTTTATGTTGGTTGATTTCATTATATTGGGATTTTTTTTTTAGTATCTTCCTTTTAATAGAAGTTACTTTGACACATGCTTTAAAACATTTTTTGTGACTAGTTCAGTCTATTGCAAAAGGCAGGAGGAGTCAAACAACAGCTCCTGAGCTATGTGGAGTTTCTCACATGTTCAACTCACTCCTATGCTGTATGTTCATCATGTAACTGGCTCCCCCAGGTCAGTTTGGATCCATGTCTGCAAAATAAAATTATTTTATGTGGGCTGTTTTGTCTGTGTTTCACAGCATTTGTCAGCTCCAAACTCTTCCCCTTTGTGTATTGCCATGGAGACATAAGATGCCTGAAGAGTTACCACATCTTCATGAGCTACTTCTGCACAAGCAATGCAGTGCCTTATGATTTTTGGTCATTGGGAAGCTCGTGACATTGAGTTCAGACAATCCAGAAAAAAAAAGGGGTAGTTACACCTTACTATGTTCTTGCCTAAAATAAAATCTATTTTCTAGTACTACACTTAAGGAGTCTAAGGGTGTGCACCTGAGACTTCATTTACATCCTCATATTCCCAACTGTGATGTCAGAAGGTGACAGTTTCAGTGGTGAAAGAGGAGAAGAAAAAAAAATTAGGGATGTGTCTTGGGTAAAAGTAGACATTGAACCTAAATAGTCTTTATTCCTTTTTCGGAAGTATTTTGCAGGAAAGTGTCTGGCAGCTGTGGGAGAGATTGAGAGTTGCACACAAAAATATCTGCATGCTTGCACACAAAAACACACAGAGGCACACGTACATGCACACAGTCACTTCAGACTCCTGTTTTTCCTCAACTCAGTAAATAAATCAAGTAACAAGAGAGGTGATCAGGGCACAATTCAGATGTTTCTGCTATGCAGTGAACAGAGCATTGTATAATCTGAGTTGTAAGAATTTTAGTTTACTTTTTTTTATTTTTCCTTTTCAGTGGTAGTTTAAGATTCATCCAAGTTCTAAGACAAATTTCATTACCAATGACATGAGCTTAGTGAAATACTGTTAAGGCCAGCATAACAGATCTGCTCTTGTCCTTTAAAGGCCAATTAGATAAAAAGTTGGGTTTTTTTTCCCCTGTGTCAATTCCCAAAAGAGAAAAAGAAAATGTAACTTCATTAGGCAAGTGCTAGTAACTACTAAGAATCACTGAATGGATATATTTGTAATGGCAGTTAAGCTGAACAGAATCAAGAAATTAAATCCAGTGTGTTTCACAAGGAAGATTCTAGTTTTACCTGTGTATCTGTGGTGGGAGCAGAGGGAGCTATAAATCATCCCTTACAATTGGTAAATAAATCAGACAGTAGAGTTGCAAAGGACATTTTTACAGACACACTGGAGATATTGATCTTCAAATGAGGAAAGAGAACCAAAAGGAAAATGTAAAATAAATTGAAGTTTTCTTTCTTACATAATCTACATCACTGGGACACATGAATCAAACACCATTCATGCCTGCATCATACTTTGAAGTTCATGGGTGTTTGAAATGAAAAGAAACATTTTTTAGTAGTCCACATCAATACTACTTCTATCACATTATGTAGGGGAGCTACTCACAGAAGTGTGTAGGCATAGGCTGGAAGAGTTATTCAGGCAAAGCTTTGACTTCCTCCGCAGTTCAGTCAGTAGAGCTTTAGGAAAAGTTAATCCTGCGCTCAGTCCAGACCCTAAAACGGTCTCTCTCTTATCCCCTACAGACAGCTGAAGAAATGTCATGCCTCTAAAATACACTGCCATTGCTGTAACAGGTGTGTCAGCACCCATAGTAAATGAGCAACAGGTACACTGATCTAACCTGATGCTAATTCATATTCCTGTTTATTCATTTTACATGGGATCTGGGGGACTGAATAGCATAACTCAATGAAACAGAATCAGGCATTCCATTTGACTAACATTACATTTCCCAATACTTTAAAGGATCTTGTATTTCTCCCATGGAAATAAGATAAAGTGTTTCATTGATATTCAGGGCAGAAATGAATGCCAACTCAGCATCATGAACCTTGACTATAGAGTTTAAAATGCTTACTTAAGGAATATATAACTAATGTATCATCTACACGAAACTCATATTGTGCAATGATTGTCATTTGAGGCACAGATGAACCTGTTAGACTTCTATTCAAATAAGCAGTGCAACCCCTCTTATGCAGGGGGCAGTTCTTTGCTAGTAATGCTAGCACAGTAACAGGAGAAACTAAAAAAGGACTCATGAAGAATTGGGTTACTGGATATAGGCTGGTTTCTGTCAGCAGAACTAGAGAATGAAGAGTGTAAACAGGTGCATTGTCAATAACAAACACTCCAAGATATTGCTAACAGATACAGTGATTAGCACAGATACCACAGCTAAAAGCTCTTAAACGCTGTGACAAATAAATCACAAAGCCACCGTGATGTTATGCTTTCCAAGAGGTATATTTAGAAAAATGCCAAATTAGATGAGAAGGCAAATTACTCCAGCCTGAGCACGGCTGAGGACCTACACCTCTGCTTCTTGAGAGCCAGCAATTTGTGCTGCATTGTGAGGCTCGAAGTCTTGTGGCAGCCTTAGCTGAGAATGTGGTTTACCTCTTCACTCCCCACATGGGATTTATGCTGTGACTTAACTTATCCTTTTGCCACTTCCCTCTTCCTCCACTGGGCTTTGACCACCCACCTCTAAAACCCATTCTGAACTTTGGGGTTTTAGTTCCTGAAGAGAAAAAATGTTGTGGGAGAAGCAGGAGAAAGAGCTTTCAAAGGCCCTTACAAAAGTTAGAGTCAATGACCTTCAAAAAAGTCTGGGCACCTAATGATGTAACATCCTGTTGGAAGGAACAGTCATATGTCTTTCAGCTCACTAGGAATATTTAAACATCTGCATATTATCAGTCAAAGTATTTCCACTCAAGTGGGGCCAAAAATTCAGAACATCCCAGCTGATATGTGTTTGTAATTATTTATCTCCTCGGCTGGTATTAGAGATAAAATGAGTAGCTAACTTCAGAATTAATTTCAACAAATTTTACGTGAATCATATGCATAGCTAAAGGTTTCCACATAGTAAGATTTATTGTAAAATAGTGTGTAAACTTATAAAATTTTGTTTATTTACACTTTTTTCTTTACCTCCTTAATTATCTGCATACCTGTTACGTTAACTCAAGAATTACTGGCTGACATATAATTATTATTTTCTACTTTTTGAAAGTTAAGACAAATAAAAGCCTTTAAATTATCCTGGCTTTCCTTTTTTTCTTTCTAGCATTACACACATAAAATACAATCTTTTACATTCTCTATTCACAGGTTAATTAAAAAAAATTTTCTAGTCCAGTGACCCTTTGAATAACCTGTTTAAGAGAAATGACACCCCAAAAACTGTTTATCCTCACAGTATGCATTCTGTGGTGGACTGTACTCCTTAGAATTATCATGGGCATCAAATTTAAAGGTAAAACAGGTTGGGAGGTGCAAAGAAAAGAAAGAATTTCAAATACAACAGAAAATATCTTTATATGGCAAGTGGAAGTTTACTTTTTCTTTCAGAGACAATTTTTTCTTTGATTCCTTCCTATATTTTCAGTTTTATTATTAACAAATGTAGGTTATTTTATACCAGTAGAGGCAGCTATGTCTGTGAACTGATTTTGGAGAAGGCATTTGATTTTCCCCACACCAAGGAGGAAACATACTGGTAAAGCACAGCTGTATGTCTGGATAACCGAAAATAGACACAGAGAGATAGTCTTAGGTATGATCTAAGGGAAAAGTGGTAGGCTAAAAGCCCTTTTCTCCTGCAGCTGTAAGGCATCTCAGGGTGGGAATCCAGTGACTGCTGTTCCTTTGGTGGCTGCAGTGAAGGACACGGGAACATCCACATTCCACTGATGGAGCGGTGAATGAATCACTGTGGAAAAATCCAGTGTTATGAGGCTTGAGTGTATAACACCCCTGCCTTGCACATTCCCAATACCTTGCACATTCCTGTTTCCATGGCAAGCAAACGTCCAGGGTAGAGAAGACCCTCAGCATGTCCCCCATATGGGCAATGAGTGACTAGGGCTTCAGGATTCTAAGCTGACTGCATATTACTGACACATTGTCATGAAAAGCACAGCAGAGACAATATTATCATTTGAAATGTTCAAATTTACTTCCCTTATTTTCCATATTTGTAATGGAACAATTTAAAATTGTGTGGAAGTGTAAAAATTTCTGATATTTGTTTATTCACCAGTATTATAAAAAGTTACTTTTCCTGACAAAATCTCAGTAAAAAATTCAAAATAATCACTGAACACTGGCTGTTTTTCTTATTGTAGTTAAAAGTCAGAGGGAATAATCATAAGGAAAATACTTGTAAGAAATGTCTATAAGAAATGATTGAAGAGAAGTAGGATGGCCTATATGCTGGCAAATAGGGACTGGAGAGTGAGAGACAACAAAAGAAGGAAATCAAAACAAGCTGAAGAGAAACAATAGCGTGCCAGAAACTTTTGGAGTGAACTGCTCTGACCTGCAGTCTGCACGATGACCTGCTCTGCCAAGGCGCCTGCAACTTTAGGCTTCTGAAATCCAAAGAAAATAATCATTCTGTCGGCTGCTAACGGAAGGCATCAACCACAGTTTAGACAGGTGAATCTGCCAGACTCTGGGAATAGAGTGTTATTTTGGCAGTACTGAAAACTTCTGTGTTTGCCAAATATCACCAGTACAGCTACTGCTCTCCATCTAATCTCTCGCTCTAAGCCAAGCCACTGTAACAGCAGCTCTGTTATGTGTAGAAACCCATCGTGAACTTAAAGAGGCTGCCATGAACTTGTGTTTTGGTGTTGTAATCCCAACAGATATGGAGTAATTCCTTTTAAGGACACATTGTGTCCTTACAAGAAATTAAGGCCAATTAACTCAAGGCCATCAGTGGTTTAAGCCATCAGTGACTTGAGCCAAACTGCATCGATTGCATATGAACACACAGTGCAGAAAAAATACATCTCTTCCCTTGGATCAAACATGGAAAAGTGATGAAGTAAAACCTGTTGTAAATGATTCAGACCAGGTAGAAGGTTCAGAGTAAGGGATATAATGAGGACAGTAGTAATTTTCAACCTATAACAAATTTTCTGCACACTTAGGCAAAAGTTTCCTGTTATAAACATGTCAAAAGGCAGAGATTGAAAGTAGAAAAAATAAATCAAAACAAAAATCCCAGGCAAAACCCCAGCCAGTACAGACAGCAAATAAATTTTCTGCTGTAAAAAGATCTTTAACTGATTTAGATCACCATGGATCTAGAAATATCAAGTAAAATTTTTCTGGTTTATATCAAGCAAAGATTAAGATTTTGAAAACAAAACACAAGATATTTTTAGATGCAATATAAACATTGTATGAAAAAGGATCTCTGAGATAACCAGATGTACAGATACAAAATATACCAGAAAGATATTTGATCTTAGTCAGATTCCTCAGTCATATCACCAACCAGAAAAAGGCACAATTAAAAGAAAAGAGCAAATATGGAAAACTTTACATCACTTTAAGATGTTTTCTTTTTTAAGTAATTTTTTCTCTGTTTAATATGTTTTTGTGACTGAGAATTAATTGTACAGTCAGCTAAATGAAACAACTTATTTCTCAACTTGTGTGTATTTTTTGCTCTTATTTTTATTCTTCCATTATTTGCCTGTTGCTTTCACTTCAGTATTTGATCTTAAATCATGAAAGCAACATTATCAGAGTATATAGCAATATTCTGGTTCCCCCAGGCGCTTTTTATTCTCATTACAATAATCTCATGATGCAGCTTGATTAAACTGCTGCTCCTCTTGGCGCCTTCAACTTCTTTTTTCTCTTTTGGGCTACCAGAGAGCAATGTGCAGTTTCTGGAACGCCCTATTCTCTCACAGGCTCTATTCTACTGCTGGCAATTTAACTAAACTATTCATCTTCTGAGAGTTACATTTCCTTTTTTACAAATGAGAAGGCAAAAAGGTGGTTATAACTTTTTTTTTCTGCCAACTGAAATTCCTCAGAAAGAAAAAAGGAGCCATGCAGACTACACATTAAGTTGCACACAGCTTTATTTAACTGACTCCTCTTTAGCCAAAGCAAAGTCTTCTACAGGCAAATGCGGGAGAGAGCAAGAGCCAACATGAAGTCCACTAGGGAACTCCTTTTTCAATACCTTAAAAAGCTCCTAGATACTATGGTGATGAGAGCCTAAAATAGCTGTAAGCTAGAAATATACATTCTAATGACTTCCTATTATGCTACTAGTTTTCTAAAGATCTGTGGGAGACTGTCTTAATGATAAATTATAGTGTATAGATAGAAGAAGGACTTAATTATCATGTTCTATTTTTATTGTTGTGTGAATTTAATAACACTAAATGATAACCTAATTTATGTGCTGGATACAATTCCTGCAAATCACATGTTCAGAAGAGGATGTTCTTATCTTTTGCTCCTATGGCTAATCCAAGATCTTTTCAGTATTGCAACAGACGCTTTGTGACTATTTTTCACTGCCTCACAGGGTTATTGTTCATAAGAACATGACAGTACTTTATTTCCTTTAATGACTTTTTCACTTGAACTTACAATAGGTGTATTTTTGCCTTGTCACTGTTTGGGTGGAAGTGACAGAGGCACTTGTGCCTTTGAGCTCTCTTTTCCTTGACTGTTTTGCAAAAATAGTTACGTCAAGCACCAGTAACAGCTACATAAGAGCATCTCATTTCACTAAAATCTGAAAAGAGTTCAAAAGTGTACTTAGTAATGAGATGCTGATGGAGTATCATTCTACAATAAATCTTCCATGAAGGACACCTGTATCCCTCTAGGTCTTCTCCTTACTTTAACAGACGCAGTGATCACAGCTTAACAAAGGAAAACGCTTATTGATATCTCACGCTTTGGTCTTCATCCTTTTAACACCCTCCTGAAATTTTTTTGTATTTTTTTTCCCTTGGAAAGAAATAGCATGGGAGATACAGGGCCAAGGTCACTCAATAGGAAATATCTACAGAGTATTTGTGTTAATAAAGGAGAACTCATTTGAAATTAGTTAATCTTCTCCCCTTCAAAACAAACAGATAAACAGAAATAAAAAAGGAAACTGCTATGAAATGCCTTTAATATGAGCCTTCTCTGTCTATACTGCATAATTACTAACATTTCATTCAGGAGGTCACATTCATCAGGCTGTTTAAATCAACAGTGCCAACTGTGTCATCTAAAACTGCGGGCAGCTGGCACTGATGCCTGTGCTTCAGCCAGCAGCCCAGGCAGTTCCTATCAGCCCCCAGTGCAAAGAAACTGCTCTGGAGTCAGTCTTGGTCTAAATCCATTTCTTCTTCCCAGCATCAGTCCCTTCTACCAATTCCACTTGGAGCTACAGATCCCATTTCATTTTCTGTTACAGATGAATGAGAATTTGAAGGGAATTTGGAGAGTGTTCCTGGATGTTCTAAAAGGGGATTCCTGAATAAACAAAATCTTTATTTGGAAAAAGTCAAATATTATCTAAACACAAATTATACACTGAGTAAATGAAGTAGATGCGGACCTCCAAGGCTCTCAATTCATTAAATGGGTGTAATCTTTTAATCAACTAACTGGGATTTTGACTGAGGTGATTTTGGTCATATTACACAAATAAGACAGGAGAAAATATTTTTGTTGTAAGATCTACTGTCAGGAAACCTTGATTAGAGGTTGATTGTTCAGCCAAGGCAATGATTTCACTAGAAAATTCTGGTTGAAAAGTTTAAAAGAAGCAATCAGAATATCAGAACAAATGCAGGTAATAAGTATCTACATATTTTATATCTTTTTACCCAGGGTGTTGAGATGCACCCACAGCATTTATATTTTTACATACATTCATGTTTTCCTGCAGAGATTGATTTGTCTCTAGAGAAATGAATAAATCTGGAACAGTAATAGCAATTTTACCAAGACAGGCTTTGAATCCCTCATTCATTGTTCAAACAGCCCTCTTCGTGCTCCTAATGTTTCCTTTGACTTCACCAGAAGTGAGGGACTTCACCTCTTCATTGAGTTAAGCAGGTGAATGAGGACACTTAGAAGAGGACCTTACTCCTCGCATACAAATGACTTTCAGTGATATTGAAAATGGCTCTCCCTCAGTAATGCTCAGGGAAGTTTTCAGGCTTTGTCTCAATATTTTTGCTTTCCAGTTTGTTTCAAAAGAGATTTTTTCCTTTAGTTCTGGTTCTCAGTGATGGGGAAACCAGAGTAAAAAGCTGTTTCCTGCAACAGGGGCAAAGAAGACGAGACTTTTCTTGAAATTCAGCAGATTTGATTCCCCTCCTGAGTAATCACAGCAAAGACTCACAATTGACTATAGCTTCTTGATGGGATTTTCTGTGATGTTTCCCATACTGAGGCCACTGTTGTAGTCTGAATTTTCAGATCTGACTCATGGTTTACCATTAAACACTTTTCATCATTGTTGCTTTGTACCACAGAAGAATGTGACCCCCTGACATTCGAAAATGCTGAAGTAACTCTGGCTCTTTTCTGAAATTTCCTTAAGATAAACATTGCTTTTGCATTAATTAGATGGTTTTGCTGGTCATTGAGATTATCTCCAGATATTCTTTCTTACTGAAAATATATGTGCTTATCTTCCCCTGCAGAAGAATTGCAAATCCAATTGCAAGAAGAGTTGCATTCAGACAAATTATGCTCTACATCACTAGAGCTCTGAGAGTACGAGAGTATGGGGTCACAGGGTGCTCCTCTCATGCATTTTAACATAATATATTTGAAAAGGGAAAAATTCTTTCAAACAGTACCTTGTATGTCACAGTATTTTCAAATGTGATATTTAGGCCAGAATTTTAATGAAATAAATAATTTAATTTGATTTAAAATACCAGGAAAAATTAAATGCATATAGTAGGTAAGTTAAATATGTATACTTATACATGTAGATTACAAATATTAATACATGTATTGTATGCATATGTATTATTCTCTCTATATTATCCTATAAAATATATAATTAATCAACAAGGTACATTTAATAAATAAATATACATATATATTCATATTTTTAAATCCTTATAGTTAGCTCATGCTTAACAAGACAAGCTGCTAAACTATCACTGCTCCAAACAGCCTCCTCGTGACAGGTCTGTCTCTTGACAGCCTCCCAGCTGCTGCCAATTTTCCTTTTCTAACTGGATCCAGCCATTTTGTTTACAAATCAGCTTTGTTTTTTAGTCAATTTAACATGCTACAAAAGTCCTGTAGCATAACTGGCTAATTGCTTACCAGCTAGGAAATAGTGATTATGATTTTTTCCTTCCACAAATCCCTGCAGTCAGGTTTACTTTATATGCAGGGGCATTGATAGGTCTGTTTAAAATACAATTTGAATATTTAGGGAGGAATCTGTTTTTGCAACCTTCAGTGTCAAAGTCTGCTCAAGAGCACTTCTTTATCAGGAGCATGTCTTTGTAATGTAAAGTGCAGTGTGGCTTCAACATCAGCATCACAAATGTGCAGCAATAATACAAACCATGAATGTTGCGACTTCCCAGCTCCTGACAGGTACTGATGCCTGTTTCCATGGCACTGGCTCAGATTCCTGCCAGTCCTGAGCTGCAGATTGTAGGTCTTCCCGCATCCAGCTGTCACTGTGTTGCAGAACATTTTCCTCTGACATCAGAGTGCTCAGCACTTTAACTAACACTCTCCATGTCTGGAAAAACAGGTGTATTTACCCAAAATAATTTTGCATCTGATCTTTAGTTTTAGTCTGCATGCAAGTGTGGAGAGTGAGAGAGGGAGAGATCCACTGCTGAAGAAATTATTTGTGTGAGTAAGGCTGAATGACATTTATTACTGAAACTCCAGGAAATCCTCACTGCTTCTTGTCCCACTCAGTGTAGGGGGTGTGAGGTCAGCAAAACAGAGCAGAATACATCATCATTCATTAAGTGCAGAGTCAGAGCTCAGGAACCAGACATTGTACATTAAGCAGAAGACATTACTTGGAATTCAATGCCTGTTATCTATGAATTTCAGGATGTTGCTTGGGTATGAACTTCTTGATATAATATAAATCACAGAATAAACTCACATGCTTATTCTTCAGTGCTGGGGAATCTCCCTGACCCCAAAGAAGGAAGATATGGACTTCTTGCAAGCCTTTGTCTGTGCTCATGAGAAAAGAGCAGAACCCTTGAAAGGTCTCAGAGACATCTAGAGAAGAGGCAGAGGACAACAGTTCTTGGAAACTTGATATAGTAGTCTTTGAAAGGATACAAGGCGCTTTGACTAAAGCCAAAGAGTCATGCCATTCCACATACCCATCACTAGGAGCTGAGCCAACCACAGTCTGAGCATGGAAAGGTTAGAATTTAGCAGGATGTCTGGATTTTATACCTGATTAGTCCATCATGAAGGTATGCCTGCAATAAAAGGTTTTCCTTGTAGCAACTGCAATCAGGTAAAGTGCTGTTTGCTCTACCTCTTTTACAAATGCATGCCATGTTAGACTAAGTTAAAATGAAGAGACATAAATTGCGTTGTGATTTCATGGTATCCACATCAGTAAACAATGAACAAACTTGGCCCTGCTTCTTTTCCTCTGGGAGTGGCTAGAATGATGCTCCCCCTTTTTTAGACTCAATGCTCTAGTAGCAGGGACAGAAGGTGCTAGGAGAAAGGCTCCCTTCTCTCCTTCCCCTTGCTCTACTCCCATCTGTGGGCTTCCTCTGAGAACTGGTGCTCTGCTACAATAGGAAGCCTTTCAATAAAAGGGTAGAGGTGGAGAAAAGGATCCTCACCTTGGGCTGGAGCTTGATGTCCCAGAGGAGCAGATCTCAGCTGCTCACACAAGGTCACACTGGCTCAGGAGAAGGGGCTAATGAGAAGAAAAAGAATTAGTCTCCTGCTACCCACAGAATATTTATACATATATATGCATACATTTAAATACATATCTTCTGAGGAAGTAATGTGTCTCTGTCTTTTGGGAATTTAACTCTGAGTTACAGTCTGAGGGCTAGGGGGGAGACCAAAGGAGATGAGTATCATGTTCATGTTTTGGAGTCTGAGCTCTGACCAGCGAGAGAAATAAGAATGGCTTTTATAATGTCTCTTAATGCCCTTCATAAACATTCATCTTTCTTACAGAGCTTTGCTTTCCCATTGTGTTTGAGTATCCTTCCCTTTGTTTTCCCAGTTGTGCAGTGCATTGTAATTCACTTCTTTTCCTGCCTATATGCTGCTGCAATAACTTTCCTAACATTTTTTTAGGTTCCCAAAGAGTATCAGAAGAACCAACAGTACAGGGGGTGAGATGAATTATAGTTATAATTTAAGTAAAAACTGAGGCATAGAAATTTTAAGACAGGGCATTTTTTGGGGGAGAAGCTTGGCCTCTGGAATGCCACTTTCCTGCTTTAACCCCTAGACTACAACCAGAACAACACTGTAATCTGGACCTGAGCAACGAATTTTTCTGGTAAATTCTGTAAATCTTTTTATTTCTGTAAATCTCATGCTCTCTGTATTCACTAAAGCCTAAGCTAATGGCTTCCTTGAGCTTTGTGTGCACACTCCTCAGGGGTGTGTGCATAAGCCAAAAAGGAGGGAAAGGAGGTGGCTGTAAATACTTGGCTCCAGTATGTGCATTTCATCTGTCACAAGGGAATCAGTAAGAAACGTCTGAAAAATGCAAGCCAGTGCAAGTTGTGCTGGCCAGAGGTAAAGCAACATTTTCAAAATCTCCTTTGAGCAGTGCTTCTGTGAGAGATCTTTATGTACCTGCAAAATATACACATATAGTTAGTAGCAGGACAAAAAATAAATATTAATAAAGAAACTGTTAGGCAAATATGCTAAGTCAGCCCCCATATAGCTCAGCTGGAGTTGACCAAGATGTGACTGTGACTCCAGAAATCAGCAGTGGCCTCATGGAAAAACTATACAAATTTATATTTTCAAAAGTAATTTTCATTATGAGAGTTTCATTATGAAAATCCAGAATAGAATGACCACATCAAAATAAAGGCTCAAATGGAAGGGAGGCTCCAAGCCACGCATCTAAAAGGAAAGTAAAAAAATTAAGGCCAGAAAGACACACTACTAAAAACGTGCATATTTCACTTAATTCAGACTTGCTGACTTTCAGAAAAACGACTTGATGAAGATTCAGAGGTGAAGTTTAAGGAAACTTTGCATTGGCTGAATCCAGTTCCTTATCTGCCGTAAAGGAACAGAGAAAGCAGTGCTGTCCTCAAAAGAATTCACACTGCAGATTTTAGGACTAATCCCTTACTTATTAGTTTTGTCCTCATTTTGGAACCAACCACCTGATTTGAGAGACATGGAGACTAAAAACTTTAAAATCACCTGCCATGTGTTTGGACAACCTGTGGTCCAGGCCACTTCTGTGCTGTATGTATTATCACTGATCTCAGGTAAGAATGTGGAAGAGAATTTTACTGTCTCCAAAATTCTGTTTCATTTTTAAGAGCAGTAGCTGGATGTAGCTACATTCCTTTATGTGAATTTAGCTGCTGATCTGTATGGGCAGCTCATTACTGGAGCATGAATGTACTTTCCAGTCCCAGCGAAGACTCATCTCCAATGTATTTGATTGACTGGAGCCATGGGAGCATGATAACCCTAAAGCATGAGATTTTCAGGCTAGAAAATCCCATGTGGTTGGGCTTTTAACAGAAGCAAAGACTTTTTTGAAACCTTTAAGGAAGTGGGGACAACTTCATGAGGTGTCAGAACAAGACTTGGCTCTCATTTGCAGGAGATGTAAAAGCTAGGTAAATAAAAGAGGGTTATGCTGAAGCATAACTAGGGCACTTAAGCAGTATTATCCCATCTGTAAAGAATTGAGACTGTTCATGGTCTCACTTGCAGGACACTGAAAGCACTGCCACACACTCAAACTGTCACTGTGCTTTCAGATCTGATGCAGAAGAAAGTGCCCCCACCCCTTCATCATTCTCTGATTACAAATGATCAGACGGACCAAATAGGCAGCTGAAGAAGATGGCTGAAATATAATGGAATTGCACAAAAGTAGTAGAAAAATAGTGAGAGAGCGTTGTGCTCAGAAAAATTAAGTAGAATGTGTTCTCTCCCTTCCTTTCACAAGAAGGAATGTCAGATCTTTGATACTCCCATTTCCTGTCTCATTAGGTTGGGCAAGGAGCCAAAAAACCAGAATCTTATGAAAACAAGAAGCAAAAAATAAAATGAGTTTGAGGTCATATCAAGAGTATTTCATATTAAAGCATGTCTTGCATATGCTCACCATTCAAGCTTCAGCCAAAACTCTCAGATGGAAATGTATGAGTAGAAGAATGGGTTAGGGAAATAAATTACTCTCCAAAACACAAATGCTTTCACCTCTTTCTTTGAAGAGACATGACATATACACTAACAGTAAGTGTACTGACTGAGAGGGGACCTCAATAATATCTAAAGGAAAGGTGTCAAGGGAATGGAACCAGGTTTCTCAGTGGTGACAGGCAATAGGACAAGAGGCAATGGGCAGAAACTGGTGTACAGCAAGTCCCACCTAGACATGAGGAAGAACTTTTTACTCTGCAAGTGACCACACACTGGAACAGGTTGCCCAGAGAGGTTGTGGAGTCTCCATCAGTGGAGATATTCAAGAATCATCTGGACATAATCCTATGCAGTGTGCTCTGGGATGACCTTGCTTGAGCAGGGAGGTGGGAACAGATGACCCTCTGTGGTCCCTTCCAGCCTGACCCATCCAGTGATGCTTTAAGTCAGAACATGTATCTAAATGGAGCATATCTGAAAGTTGTCCATAAAGGAATGACTCAGGAGTTGAAGTCACTCAACACTCAGTATTTAAAATGCACAGAATCATGCCATGGATGGAATAACTTTTTTCTTTTTTATTTCCTGGTAGGTTTAAAAGCAGGTTATTTATTCAGACACCACATGAAGCTTGTTAGTAACCATTCTGCTATAAGTGTTTGTCAGTGTGTGTGAACACTGCGGCACTCTGGGATTATCCACAAAGGGCATTATTTCTTATTAGAGACTACTGCTATTATTTTTTCTTAGTGGTACTTCATTTTCTTTAGCTTAAATTGGAGAAAAGAAGGGGGAAAGAGGATCAATGTTTTAATTTAAGATAAAATTGCTTTCAACAAAAATCATGGATGGAAGTAGAAGTCTGTAAAGAACTGCTGATGTTTTTGGTCCCAATGACTTTCTCTGAGCAGTACTATCATAATACAGCATTGCTTTCACACTCTGAAAGAAAATACAGGGCTTAATTTTTTTTTCTGTTGATGATGAAATTATAGGTTAAAATTTTTTGAGTGGTTTTAATAGTGCTGACATCCAGAGAACTGTATACAGAGGTGAGTGTATTAGAAGGGGTGATCTTTGAAAAGACAGCTTCTTCCAGTGTTTCTTTTCACTACTTTTATAGTTTTTCTCTTACATCACATTCACTTGCATTTAGGAAGTGCAGTGAAAAGGTGAGTCACCTGTATTTACAAGAAGACACTGGAAAATACAGTGACAACAGTAGTTGTGGGTTTTGGGACGAACTATGATTAGACAGTTTAGAAATATTTCTTTTCATTTACTCCCTCTGGAGAAAGTTATTTTCAAGAGCTTCGCTGAAGGTAAAAGACTGATGTGTCAACATGTCCATCTCTCTTGAGGAAATTATTCTTGACCCTCTAATGCCATCACTGACTTTTTCTTCCAAAGGCTGGTCCCTTACAAATTACCATATTCCTCAAAAGTTTGACATTCCCCTTGTTTCCTCTCTTTGTGCTTATGCATAGCAGAGGCCTCTGAGTGCTTGCAAAGGAGGATGACGCCAATCCTTTTCAATACAGAAATGTTCCCAAGGAAATGGATGGCTCCTGGACTCGAGGAAGACAAGGAGCAGAGCAGGATGTGCTGCAATACACAAAGCAAAGTCTCTCTAGTAAAGGTTATGCCACCTGCAAGGGAGAGATGGACAGGATGTGACTGATGCACAGGAAGTGATGCAGGCAGGAAACATGAAAGCCAAGTAAAGAGATTTCCACAGTAAAACAGGAAAATGGTTGAAAGGAATGAAAACTAAATGACGTGGAAAAAGATGTTGGGGTTTTGTTGTGTTTTGTTTTCATTCAGACTAATAGTAAAGCTTTGGCAAAACAACTGAGGTGTGCTTCCTAAACTGATGTAGCACAGAGAATTTTGCAGCTAAGATGTGAGGTCTTGAAGTGGCCTTCAGAAAGCCTTGTAAGTTGTCAATGTCTTGTGTGTGTTTGTATGCAGTGTGCATGACAGCTGTATGTGTACAAAGCATAATAAAATTTATATGTGCTCCTAAAGGATCATTTTAGATAGACAGTAATCTCAGATTTCCTTTTCTTATGATAAAATCCCTTCTGTGACAAAACTTGAACATAAAAAGAAAGATTCTGTCTCATACCAGTGAATTCATCAAAATCTGCATCCAAATTGTACTGATGTCTCTGAGACTGAAATTTGGCTCACTCTGTTTTTCTGGGACAGCTTTGACAGGATGTAGACTGGATCTCGACATACATTATGTTGTATTCCTGGAGCTCAGGAGTCTATTTATTTCTTTCAGTTTATTTCCGGTGTCACTAGTATATAACATTAATTACACAGTTATTCTATCTCCACAGGGGAGATAAACAAAACCAAGACATTTTTAGAATTATATGACACTGTAATTTTCAGGATCTTTTTTACTGCAGAAATATGATGTCATTGTTTGCCTCAGTTCCTTCATACACAGTTTGCAAAAACATGTTATACCAATAATATGATGTTATTAATGCATCAAAAGTATTATTTACACAATTTTAATCAGGCATATTAAGCTACTTTGAAGCTTCACGTACGAACACTATAAAGAACTGACATTTTTATTGCCATTGTAATTATTATTAAAAATATCCACTGTTATTAAAAATTGTGCTATTAGTGTTCATAAAGGTCCAGGTTCATTTCTTATGATGAAATAAATCCAAGGGACTACACTGCTAGACCTTTCTCTGCCCCAACTGTTTTTCATGGCTCTGTGCTGCTTCAAATGGAACTTTCTGCTTATTAAAAAACCAGCAACAGTGCTGAGACAGCAAAAAGGAGGTGGCAATTACAATGTATAGACTCTAATACGAGCATATCACAAGATGGAGCCAAAGAGACTCGACAGAAGAACTGGAATGAAAAGTGTAAGTCTCCAAAGAGCTATTTTCCAGGAGTGCAATAATTCATATGTCCCTTTGACAAAGCAGTTACTTTCAAGTAAATAAAAGAGTGCTGAAAAACAATGTGGTTTTTAGCATTTGCAAGAAAGAGTATTAAATTTTGGACTCCATCTTGAAAATAAAACAAAATACAATTGAATCTCATTAAATAAACTGCTGAGAAAAAGTGTTTACTCAGAAGCAACAGGCTAGAACCCAGCAAAATGAGGGAAAGAGCTTTTAACCTAAAATACCTTGGGGCCTCTTCATGTACTTGCTGAGTTCATTTGTGACTTCAACAAGGTATGGGGTAGTATAAACTGCCATTCTCCAGTCGTGATTAATTGATGGTACAGCTTTGTGAGCTCAAACCCTAGTGCACTTCCACAATGAAACATGAAGTTGCCTCCAGTGTTTACATAGCCTATTTCTGAAGTCACTCTCTTTCACTAACATAACAATTGCATTTGACCTCATTTCTGGACTGGACCCCATTCTGACTTAAAACAACTCTTCCTGGAGTTCACGTGACCTGCATCTTTTGAAAGGGACAAGGAGACTTCCAGAAGAAGGGAAATGAGAAGTAAGCATGGCATTTCCAGTGGAAGAGGTCCTATTTGTGAAGCCCACATTTTAGGTGTTTGTTTGCTTTGGTTTTGTTAGTTATATGATAAGCTTAAGGTGAAGAAAAACTTTACATATTACTATCTGATAACACTACTAGGGATAAAAAAAAAAGCAATGTGTGAGAAAAGGGATATTTTTACAATTCATGAATGATGCCTCTCAGCTCCAGCACTGGCAGAGGACACCAGTCTTGAAGATGGCAATGTTAATCCAGAGCCTTTATGGTGAAGCTTTAAATTTACTGAAAATTGCATATTTTACTTCATGTGTTCAGATTCACAAAGATGAAAAGTAATCTCTATTTCATCACTTATCAGGTTCTACAAAATGGATTTGATAGATTTAGTTTAATTTCCAGAAGAGAGAAAAAATAAAGACCACTGACATGGTTCTTGCCTTGGAAAGATCTACAGTGTTGGGGCTGCTTTATCATGAACTGAGCAGATCATGCCCCTAGCCTGGTGGGGAGCCCTGGCTGCTCTGACCACACAACCTCTGAATAAATATGAGCTCTTCTTACCAGAACTGTAGATTCAGATTCTGGAGCAATTCCTAATTCTCCCACGTGTTTCTCACCCTCATTCCCTGCAGTGATGGATACCTGCATGTTCCAGAGCTGTTGGACAAGACCCAAATATAAAGCAAGACTTAGCTCATTTAAGGGAAAGGTTATTAAAACCAGAGCAGTAGGCTGCAATCTGGTGCTCACAGAATGAGGTTCTAATTTTCTCTGACACTAACTGGTATCCAGTACGTTCAGTGATGGCTTATATTGAGTTGAGGGTAGATTTTCTTTTCTGAAAGAAAAACAACTGGTGAAACTGTATTCAACTACGGATCCATGGAGGAATATTGAAGGGGATTGGGGGTGGCTACTTTGGCCTAATGCATCCCTAGCTCTGTTTTCACCTCTGTCACAGTTCCCTCATGATTCTTGCCTACAGAAAGCCAATCTGTGTCTCTAGCCTATGCCATGAAGCAGGTGCTCTAACTGTGAAATTGGGTCAAAGCCGAAAACCAATCCCTTTCCTGGCACATGAGACTCACAACTTATCTTCTGTGGAGCTCAGAATTAGATTTACTTTTCAGAGATGCTAGAGAGCATTTGCTTCCTAGGTTTAGTTATTACACAATTTCTGCTAAACCCATTCTTAACTAGGTTTAGATGCATGGAAAAAATGCTACCTCTATCTTGGTCTCATAACAAAATGACTCCTGATAGGGTTATATAACTCACACTATTTCAAGGGTGTCCCATGTGGGCAATAGATTGGATGCAAAGTTATTTTTATTTTCACATATCCATCTGCCACAATTCATGTTTTATCAAAGCAGTTTACATGATTTCAGGCAAGGCTGTTAAAGAGCATTGGTTTCTGCAGTTTCCATGGATACCAAGCAACACATTTTTGTTCTATGACGTGATAATTTTTTACAATTCTGTGTTAATTTATTTTTTCATTACAGTAGCATCTTCCTCCAGTTCTCAACCACAGCTTGTGACAAAACCTTGACAGAAGGGACTTAGCGGCCCAAACGTGAGGATTGCACTGCTTGTAAGCACAATAAAGAGTCAGGCAAAAGTAGACCATTGGCATATCCTTTTAATAAGCTGAAATCAGGGAACACTGGGAGATTATGTTTCCATGAGCCATTCAAGAAGAAGCTATCTTCCTCTTGAACAATTTTTTACTTTATGTTCTTGTCAGGAAATCTCTCTTCCTTTCAAATTCAGTGTGATGCAGGACAATTGTTTGTAAAGATGCCTCTTTCTTTTACAAACACAAGCAAAACCTTTGTTGTTGTCAATTAGTACCTCACTTTATAAGAACTACACTTTCATACATGTCCAGTATCACAGAACCCTATGTTCCACAATACCAGCTGCCCTTTTCCCTCAGAGGATAGCTTAGTGCATTTCAGTGATGTTGTGCATATAGTAGTTGGACACTCCAAAACGTTTTGGGGTCTACCCTGACAAACACTGCTCTGTAATTGAGGGCTCTTATTAACTGTTAGAAGAAGTATGATCCTTCAAAAATTCTGTATGCTTTTCCCTTAGCCAGCTGTAAAAGTTTTTAGAGACCTTTTTCCTTCCTCTTTTTCCTGCCTTTTCAGACCAGATA
The DNA here is from genome assembly GCA_013399945.1 of Ploceus nigricollis. Classification (NCBI taxonomy): domain Eukaryota; kingdom Metazoa; phylum Chordata; class Aves; order Passeriformes; family Ploceidae; genus Ploceus; species Ploceus nigricollis. The sequence goes on along the minus strand of VXBC01002446.1, from coordinate 1,723,733 downwards.
TGTGATTTATCAGCTCTGAGATTTAGTTGTTATACAGCAATATGTCTTAAAATATGTTCCTCCAAAATGTGCTGCAAGTAGAGTTGTGACAAATTCAGTGAAAGCTGAAGGCAAACAGGTTCCTTCTGCAGAACCTGACTTAAGTATTTGACTAAGCCCTTCTGTTCAGGGAAATGAATTCTGGACAGCTAAAAGAACTGAAAGCAGGTATCTACTGATGTAGTAAAGCTCAACCCCTTTACTAGGCCATATAATTTGGTGGGCAGATTCAATGAAAGGTGAGGAATGTCACTGAGCCTTTACTACTGTTGTAAGAAGATGTGGCCATGAACATCAGATTAAAGCTATAGAATTCAGCAATCCAAAACAACAGCTACATGTTCAGAAATAATTACATATAGGCGGAAATAAATTTGTCTATACTTGGTGGGACTGTAACAGAACAAGGGCAGGGATATAGCAAACAGCCAGGCTCTTCTTGTTGGTGCCAAGCAATAGGACAAGAGGCAATGGGCAGAAACCAACACGCAGGAAGTTCCACCTGAACATGAGGAAGAACTTCTTCACCGTGCAGGTGACTGTGCACAGGGACAAGTTGCCCAGAGAAATTGTGGAGTCTCCCTCAGTAGAGATATTCAAGACTCACCTGGATGCAATTCTGAGCAATGTGCTCTGGGATGACCCTGCTTGAGCAGGGAGGTTGGACCAGATGACCCACTGTGGCCCCTTCCAACCTGACCTATCCTGGGAACAAAAATGCAAGGAAACTTTTGATCTTCAATCCACATTGTGGCTCATATCCATCTGCACTCCCTAGCTCTGTATCTAAACTGGTGTTATATTAGCCTTGATAACACTGGGCCCGGGATCACTAGTTAACTCATAAAAGCTGTCACAGGTAGCATGCATCAAGCAATTTCTTCATGAACATTACCCCAGGTAGCTACACACATGGAAGTCCAAATCAGTATGTCCAAAATAATCTGTATGGCGTGCTTCCAAACTCTGAAATGTCTTAGACTGCCATTCCCAAAGATGAAGAAAAAAATCCCTTTGTTTCCAAGAGAGTGGCAGTAGTCTATGATTAGCTGCTGCTACTAGCTTTAGGCATAAACAGTTGAAGGGATGGTTGGAGTCTGTGTTTCTTGTGATCCACTTGGCCTGGCTCACCTGAGCTACTCTGCCTTCTGTTTTCTGTGATTCACCTATGCAGGTTCACCTGCTACCTGCCTCTGGGATGGATATTCTCCACAGTCATACAAGAGATACCATGGCTCTCTTTTAAATAGGAGAGGGCAGCTGGGATTCACAGCGCCTGCATCATTGGATAAAAAGAAAACCTGTGTTGGGTATGGCTGGGCTTTGGAGGCCTTGGGGAGGACAGATTGGAGGAAGAATTAGAAATGGCATAGAAAATAGAAATAATGGAATAATGGCACCCACTTTGTAAGGGAAGAGGGTGAGAGTAGGCAAGAGGAAACTTGGGGAGTTAGTATGGGAAGAGTGTTAAAAAATTCTCCATATTCTCCATGTTTGGCAGTATATGGGGTTCAGTTCCTGGCTGAAGAAGGTGTGATATAAGGATGAGTGAGGGGACACTGACAGAGATTCAAGACTAGAGTTGAACTATTTCCCTTGTGAAGCATTTTTCTTTTACATTCAATTTGTTAAATTGATTGGAATACAATTACCAGTCCACTAGATAGCAGGATGTTTCTTATGCTCGTCTCTCTCTGCTAGCTCCCAAATGAAGCATGGGCTCGCTGTTTGACAACATAAAATTAACAATAATTTTCTGCCTTTTAAAATAAATATTTCAAGCTGTTAACTGTGGCAGAATATGTTAAAAGCAGCTCAAAACAAGTTCAGTTCAACATGAAAGCCTGTCTAAATGAGAGAAACAATTCATCCATGCAGCTCCACCTTTATGTGACTGCATTCTTGTTTTGTTTTAAGAATGCGTAGTGTAAATCAGTGAAAAATTGCTTTTTAAAGACCTTTATGTTCAGCTGAAAACATTTTTCTCCTTAGAGAAAGCTTGTGTTTCAACAAAGCTATTTATATGGTTCAGTGGGAGATACTTTCATACCCTGTCTCTATTTACGTCTTGACTAGTACAACACACGTGTTTAGAACATGCCTTTACCTTACCTCTTCTGCTCTGAGACAAACAAACCAATGCAGTGAATGACAGGCAGAAACAACGAGACAGCCTTGTGTTTGCTGCAGGCTGCTGCTGAAAAGGCCAAAGAAAAACAGTCTGGAACGACAAATTGCCAGTATTTTTACAGTTCCTTTTAACCACAAGTTGATTCTTTCTACTCAGTAAAATTAACTCCAAAAGAACTACCAGGAACCAGTAAATAATTGGCTGTAGACATAACTGTCAATTACTGATTCAGAGAGGTGCTGGTGCCATTAATACTTCCTTGTGACAATGACTGTTTGGTGCATTTTCCAAGTTGCTTTTCTAGAGTGATTAATGCCACTGATTTTTCAGTGCCACTGAAGCTCTTTTGTTCTAGCTTTCCTTTTGCAACCTGCCTTTTTCTTTGACTGAAATTTTAGCTGCACTCTATAACTTTAATTTCATACCCATCCAGTAGCCCAGGAAAGATGACATATAGTAATCTGTGTATTAAGTAGCAGAATAAATAATTTTCTTGCAATTTTCTTGAGAAGTTTTAATTAATCTCTTTATTTTTAAAGGTGTCTGCTCTGGCAGCTAGAAGCCACTGATCTCTGAAACAGTACCAGCATCTTCACACTTTGCTGCTAGTGCACTTCAAGCCTGACCTGCAGAGACAATTTATTATGAGCTCTCAAAGGCCCTGAGGCACTAAAGCATTTTGTTTTATTAGGGCCTGAATTTCTCTGAATCCCTTTGGATGACAAATATATTTATACATTTATACATAATTAGATATTATACATATATTTTTAAATAATTGATGATTAAAAAAATATGTTTCTCCTAGATTCTTGGCCAAGACAGGGTTGCGCCAAACATGAGGGTTTCATATCATGTGTCTGAGAATGTCTTTCTTATTTGTTTTCCACCCAATTAGCACTATTTTGAAACATCAACTTCATTCCTGATTATGATACAGTTTTTGCATTTTATTTGGGAAAAAGTGTCACGTGCTCCAGTTGAGGGTGCTTCTATTAGCATTTTGTATACTACTGTGGAATTTATATGACAATGATCAACCTCATGAATACAATAGTAAACTCATCTGCACCTTCCAGTACCAGAAATATTCCTGCCAGATTAATTGTGTATTTCCTGCAATTGCCTACACAACAGCAGAAAACAGACCATTCCTTAGACCTGAAAACATTTTTCTTGCCTTCCTGTATCTTGCTGATATAATGTGCCATTTCTAATACCACATTATAGAATCATAGAATATCCTGAGTTGGAAGGGACCCACAAAGAACATCCAGGTCCAGCTTCTGGCCCTGCACAGGATACCCCAAGAGTCACACTATATGCCTGAGAGCATTGTCCAAACACTTGAACTCTGGCAGGTTTGGAGCTGTGACCACTTCCCTGGGGAGTCCTGTGACAAAGTTTTGTGCTGCAGCTGCCTTTTTCTGAACAAAACCTTTCCCTGGTTTACTCAGAGTTCATTTCCACTCTGCAGTCCTATTTATACAACCATCTTCTGCTGATGTGTAAACTGGTTCTCATTGACTTTTTTATCATACGCCTACCTGCTCAGCATGCTTAATGGACAGCTCAGTTTTGCTGGCCATGCTGATATTTATTCTAAACCAAGTTACAGTCTGTCTGCATTTCAGAGTGTCTTACTTTTGTTTTATATAAACTAGCAGTTGGGAAAATATTCCAGCAAAACATCAGCAGTTGCGATTAGCCATTACTGACAAAGAAAATTTTTCTGGTCAGTCCATCTGGATATGTATCTGTATGCATTTACAGTCCAACAAGGGATTCTTCTTACTTTTTTTGAGTGTGGTTTTTCACATTCTAGGTCTATGTTGCTTTGTATGATGATGTGCTATGGACTTGGTTTAGCAGAACTAAGTTTTATGCTGTCTTTATATTTCCAAACTCTGCTCATGAATTCAGTGCCTTGAAAGGATAGATTTGAAATCACATATCAGTAAATCACTTAATGGTTTTAGAAAACTGCATTCACTGTGTTCCAAATGCCATATGGATTTAATATAGATTGAAGGTATTTTTTTGTTCTAACTAAAAATAAAAAATAGTAAACCCCTATGGTTGATATGTTGGGAATATTGGCTGTTGCAGCAATAGATAGACAGCCTTATTCAGAGGAATGTCAACTTTGTAACAGATTCTTCTGGTTCTCCTTTTACAAGAATCACACCCACATTCCTCATGAATGCATTATTTATGATCTCACACTGTCTAATATGTTTTCCCCAATAATTATGCAACCTGCAAACACTCATACCATGAAAAAATCTTCACCAATATTTTTAAGTATCCAAGTATCTCCCTCCTTGCAAGACGAATTATTTGCATCACCAGGAGCTATTCAGAATTTTATCAAGAGACATGACATGCAGGTTTCAGTCATCTCATGGACGCAGTGTTTTACATTGTGTGCCACTATATCTTTGGCAACTGGTTAATATACCCTATTTATCTCTTATTACAAGATCATGTCTTTATGTAGATATCATCCAAAGCATGAGAATTTAAAGAAATTTTTATATATTATACATCTATATAGTTGACAATAACATTGTTCCTTCCTCCTACTTAATATCTCATGGAAGTGAATTGTGTGCTCAAACCTTTTTTTCCACTGAAAACTTCTGTTTAGCCTAGATTGAGCATGTTTCCAAATATTTCAGGTATTGCATTACCTCTCAGCTTCCAAGCAAAGGGCTGGTCTAGCTACCTGGGTAAAATATACCCAAAGATTGTATGCCAGTTACTATTTTTAATTAAAAATTGTGCCACCAAATAGAGAGTGGACTTTGACAATCAATCAAAGGTGGCTTTAGAATGGTTGTCCCTGCTTTTCCCATAGTCATTTGAAAGGAAGCCTTGTGTGTCCATAGGGTGGAGCAGCCAAATTTTCCAAACTGTTTTGGGAGGTTTTGAGAACCTCTCTTTTTAATTTTATGTCATACATTTAGCTTTTTTTTTACTTTTTCTCTCTATGACACCAGATAAAGGATTCCAGCCTTGCCATTTCCAGGTTTCCAGCCTCACTTACACTCACTTACATGCTGATTGCTTTCTCTTGTAACATCTATTTTCTACAAAGATCTGACATTTTTCTCTGCTACCATCCCTTTCTCATATTTTAGATCAGGATATCAGGGTTGAAACTGAACAGAGCTACTTGAATTTGTCAATTCAAGGAAAAAAAAAGACACATTTTTCTATTCTGAAATGAAAGATTGATGATTAAAGTTGTACAGAGGTATCAAAAGGTAAACTTAATTAGATTTAGATATGGGTGAGAATCAACATTCTTCTCATGAATCTCAGGTTATATTATGAAAGAAAGAAAGAAAGAAAGAAAGAAAGAAAGAAAGAAAGAAAGAAAGAAAGAAAGAAAGAAAGAAAGAAAAGAAAGAGAAAGAAAGAAAGAGAAAGAAAGAAAAAGAAAGAAAGAAAGAAAGAAAGAAAGAAAGAAAGAAAGAAAGAGAGAGAGAGAGAAAGAATGACAAAAGTTCATAACTGAGGGTCTATCACTCTTGTCCATTGAAAATATCCAAGGAAGATATTTTCAGAGTGTTTTGTTAGTTTTTGTTTTGCCTTTTTCTTCCACAGGGATGTGCGCTATGGCATGAGCTTCAATGAATGCTTTGATCTGTCCCTTTTGCACTTAAAAGTATAAACACAAAGTTTTGCATCTACAAAACTTCTTTTTTTCCTCCAGCTCTCTCTGGTTGTTTTTCACAGTAAAGTCAAACGTATGGGTACAGATTAAATATATTTCTTATCTAGACCACTGACAGCACAGACTGAGAAGGGGAGGACAGTAATCAGACTCCAAAAAATAACCTGTCCCTCAAATAGTAGATCTGTCCCTCAATGTAAGTTCTCCAGACAAGTGGATGTTGTCACTGTGGCCCATGTACACTGCTTGCAGCCTGTGAAAAGTTGTGAAGCATTTTGCATGAAGCTGGTGCTGTGAAAGCTTGTATATTCATTAGGAAACCACCTTCCTGTGTCTAGTCATATTTACACAAATATATTTACACAAATCTCTTCCTTTTGCTTTTTTTTGGTTTTGGTTTTTTTGTTTGGGTTTTTTGTTTGTTTGTTTTTGAAAGCTTTATAATAACTCTTGAAGATAGTTCTTTAGCTGGTGTAAGTCAACAAAGATAAGACTATTTGTGTCACCTGAGGAAACCCTGATTCCCTCAATTTTTGCTGAAGGAGGGAGAAGAGGTTAGGAGAAGAAAAAGGGAATAGAGACCTGGACCCTAAAAAAGCTTCCCCGTCTGCCCCCTTCTGATTTGTAGGAGTCTCTGGAGGGAATCCATGCTACCCAAGGACTCTACAACATGAGCTTTTAGTGGCGTTTTAGAGTAAATGAGATACTGACCTCCGAAGTACAACTGTCTAGCTAACCTGAAGTCATCTGATGATGGTAAAAGTATCATTTAGATACATACCGAACATTTGGATGTTTCTTGCAAGCTACTAAAGTATGTAGGTACAAAAACCAGCAGCCACTTCATGCAACACAGTGTGCTTATTGAATATAATTTAAATACAGATTTAATTCCATGCACTTATACACATTTTTGTAAATACATTTCTCCATCCATCCCTTTGAGTTAGTAAATGTTCCTGAAGATGTGACTTGTGTGACTTGTGCTTTTCCATTGTTGACGAGATAAGGTACTAAGGAGGAAGTCCTGACCTTGTTGAAGTTGGTGATAAAGGCTGTTCTCTCCTCTGGGGTCAGAATTTCACCTGGGTGTTTATTTTGATTTCTAAAGGTCGCCTTTGACAACAGCGAATTGACGCAGTATGTTTTGAGGCTATCAAAACAGCGACTTGGAGAAAGAGCTACTTAACTTCTGGATAATAACCTGCCCAACTAAAGCGCTCTGTGTGACTGTTTTTTTGCGGAAGATTTAGCTGTAGATATTTCCTGTCAAGCAGTGTTCTTAACATGAAAATTAGAAAAAAAATAAAACAAAAAAATTACAAAAGAGCTGAAGCCTGCAGCTTTAGAAAAGTGCATTCTCTAATTTTTAAAGCATTTTCATTTTCACAGGCCAGTAAATGATTTTCTCTTTTTCCCTTAAAAAAAAAATAAAATAAAAGACTGTTGTAAGACTAAGGGTAATCCCCAGTGGGCTTGACATCTTTCCAGAAGAAATTAAGAGCAGAATTCATCAAACATTAATGTTAAGAAGTCAGAAATTCTGGAATGTTTGTCCAAAGTCCCAAGACCCTGAGCAAACACTGTCATCCTGCTGGGCTCCAGCCGAAAATCAGAGCCAAAATAAACAGAGGCAGAAACTCCATCTGACTGATCCTGTGGAAACAGCTGTAACCACTTAGGTGGAAAACCACCTCAAATTCTTCTCCCAGAAAACACTGATGACATGGGAGATGGCAAGCAGGAAAGCCCTGTCAGGGTCTCTCTTCAACTGTGGTCAGGAAAATATTTTCTTTCTCCACAACTGTAAATAGAAGGGTTCAACCCTGGTCACAATAAAATGCAACCACATAAAAGTTAAATGACTTCTTTTTTTTTGTCCTTTTCTCTTGTGTACTTTTTAGTGTTTGATCTTAAGATTCCTTCTGCAAATGTCCTATCTGTGAAAAAAACCCAAAAAACTTCTTCTTCCATATTGAACCTCATGCTTCTATTCAAAAGTGAAATGTGATGTGTCTCTAGTGTTTGTGTTCAGATTGTGATTTACAAAGTTGTCTGAAACATACTCACTTGATTTGTTGAAATGAAGCCAGCATTCAGACTAAACACCTTCTGTGCAGCCTTTTTCTTATTATTCTCTTTTGAGGGCTTTTGTGAGTGCTATTTGGCAGAAAAAATAGGAAGCATGTTGGAAGAAATAGCAAACATAAACAAATCTTAAGGAGAAAGAACTCTGGTTTGTGTTGTCCAAGCTGCACATGTCTTCCCTAAGGAATTTGACAGATAGAGGAAACAGAAAGAGAGGATGAATTGAGGGGGAGCTAACAAGAAAAGAAAACTGGATACATGCCTCCATGCTTTATGTGAAATAATGTTTAAGCATGCTGGATCTTTAAGGTGGAATAGAGAGCATTGCAGGAACACAGTCTGCTTTCAAATTTTCTTCACGGCCAAAAGCAATAATTCTGGATTCCCTATTTTTATAGGAAGGCAGTGCTCATTTTCCTGAGATTTTCACTCTGGTCCAGGAATTTTTGCCCATCAGCAGGCTTAGCACAAACACATAAATGGTAACACTTTTAGACGTTGCTAACATGGAAAAATCATTACCATTTCTTGTCCTCTGTGTCCTCTACCATTTGTCAAGACTGTGCCTTACCTGCTTAACTGCAATTCATTTCAGCTGTTTTTCCTGGATGTCAGTTAAGAGCATTTTATTTTCATTCTTTATGATTAAGTCAGTGTACAACAGTGGCACTGGTTTTCCTGGCAAGCTGTAGTTTCAGGGAAGAGTTTTGTGTTAAAAATAAATGGCCTCTTACAAGCTTCTGCAAAATTAAATAAGAGCTATAACAGGCCTAAAAATTGTAACATTTCCTTATTTTTGACAAATTTGACTACACAGCTTTTCCCATCATTATGGCATAGCAGACTGTGAACTAGTTTCCTTTCCCCCAAGTGTTCCCCCTGCCTCCTCATCATTCTTTATGTGCACAGATTCTGCTCCTTCTTGCAGTGAATCCCTATACAAAATAGCTAGGGACTGTTTGCATAACAACTTGAGGTAGTTTTGTGTACGTCTTTCAAAAAAGGTGCAATTATATGCAATACAGATACCCTTCAGGGCATTTCCCAAGCAGTAGAGATGCTTCAGGGATGTAGGTACTTGAGATATATGCAATGGAATATATTGCTCGAAATCCTCTTTAAGTCTGTGGTAGGAGCAACTTATATTTTACTCCTAATAGAAGGCATAAACCAGAGAAGTACTCTGTAGAAACAAGACCGACACAGGCTGTTACTTTACAAGCAACACACTGCAAGACTTTTACATAGGTACGCCATTACTAAGTGGGTTGAGCTTTCTGTCTTTCCAAATGTCACAGTTAGCACATGTAGTAGGTATGAGCTGAGGAAATGCACAGTGGTCAGCAGAAAAGCAACTCTTTATTTCCTAGGTCTAAAATCACTCCAGTAGGGAAGGAGTGGGAATAAGAGCAAAGGCAGTGTGTAATGGAGACAGAAGGGTGGTGGTTTGGAAGAGCAGTCCACAGAAACCCTATGATTGACTGACTAATGCTACCTTGACTGCTGGTGCCAAGATGATGTAAGCTTGAAACGACAGAAAGAAGATTCCATTATTATTATATGTATCCTTTTTCCACAGCTGCAGCTGGATGAGAGCCCGGGAGCCCAGAGAGGCTCCTGTCCCCAGAATAACAACATAACAAGAACATCTGCTGTAGCTATGAAGGTCAGAAAAGTAAGGTCTGTGGTGGGATATACCACAGATGACACTTCTCTTCGGGCAGACAGGTCCCTGGACTCAGATCCGATAGAGGCATGTGGTCTTTCTGTGAGCCTCGGAGGAGGGGAGCAGATGGGATCTCTGAGTTTTGTAACAACTAGGTTGTGTTCAGGCCTCCTCTGCAGGGAAGGGAAGAGCATGATGAGGAATGACTGTCTGCCTCTAGTCCACTTTTACTACTTTTTAAATACTCCCAACAGTTATGGTAGCAGATCACTGCAGCTGAAGACAGGATTGATATAGAAATGTCTAGGAATCTCTTTATAAGTCAGACTTGGGCAAAAGTTGAGCAGTGAAGCCAGCTGCAGCAAATTCAGCAAGCAATCAAGCAGAGAAAATAATAGAAGTATGCTTTAGTGTTGGGTTTTGTCTCTTCAAGCAAATCTGCATTCAGGAATGCTGGAGGAGAAAATCTAGCTGAAAGACAACCCTGTCTGATCACATTGTCATTTGCATTGCATCTCACTGTGTGATGCCTCAGTTCTTCTTGAAGTCTGAAACCAGTTCTCCAAGGATCATGGTCCAGTCTAAGTCAATCTGTTCTCTAATAGTTTCTTTGGCATTCCTCACAGCCCATGAACATGAAGAGCATCTGTCTAGAGATTAGTATGGTTGGAGGAGCAGCTGTGCAGTTCCACTGGCTATATGCTTAATGACCTCCTAAGAGGGTTTGGGGTTCAAAATGGTAAAGATTTTAGAGTGTGGGCTTTAGAAAAGCCTTAAAAAGAGTAACTAGCATTGGGTAAACAGTGTGGATATCTATTGTAATTTTCAGCAAAACACTGTTTCAATCCTTCCGTCTTTTGAAATAGATTAAACTGGCTAAATATAAAACCAGATTCCATTACACTGAATCTCACAAACCCTTTCTTGTTACACATTGTGTTCACACAGGAACATGAAAATTTCCAGCAGAAAATGGTTATGAGCCATGGTTAATTCCCATTGCCCATGTTCAGAAAAGGCTAATCCCCTTTCATCCTTTGCACTTGTCTAATATTCTGAAACACACTTCTGTTACTTACCATTGCTGATCAGACCATCAAAGTCTACTAGGACCCAGCACCACACACTGACTAATCTGGCTGCTTCAGGTGACAAGGTGATTGCTTATCCAATAAGAAGCTTTTTCCTCTCATGTTACATATCTGCAGTAATGGCTAGAAATGTTACCCTTAATTAATCCTGAGCCAGATGGTTGGTCTATATGATATAACTGGAGTTCAAGCCAGCTTGTAGTAGACCATTGCCTGCATCATGAAAAACAAACAAATAAATCTATAAACACATGGTGATATCATCTTTGTTGGAAACCACAGCAGAGATGCCAAAGGCAAAATAGCTGGGAGTGCTGAAATATTCTCTCATCACTGCACAGAAGAATGTAGATAGATAGTGGAGTTAACATAAGGATGGTTATGCTTTTCTCTGAACAGAAGATGGATGAAGAAATATAAGCCTGTCAGCTCAATACTGTTCGTCAGCATGAAATTTCCTATTAGAAGTAAACAACAAATTAATCTTTAATTTTTGTAAAAGCAAGAACCTTTTGGTTTTGCCAAGCCATCTGCTCTAGTCCCCTGCTACAAGGGCTGAGCTGGTAACACACAGCCCTGAGGGTGAGATCCTAATCATTAAATACACAAGATGTGCCAGGAGCCTCTTCAAAAACCTGACTCTTCGTATTCTATGTATTAACCTCCCCAAACTGTCCAGAGATTTGTTGATTGGCTTCTGTGAGGTACTCACCTAGTATGAGTGGGCGTAATGCCATGGTAGCAGGTGGACCAGGGCATAAATTTACCAGTGGACATGTGGGGTTGTGAAAACTGAGGAAGACTGTCTTTCCATGCAGGACTGTTGATTTATTCTTTGTGAAAAATCCCCACATAGAATAAAGTACAAGGTACATCAGCCCTACTCCTTCCTGAAGTTGGAATGATTCACATGGTTCACATAAAAATCTAAAATGAAAAGATTTTTTAAAATTATTTTTCTCTGAATTTATGTGATTTTTACTCTTTAATGCACATGAATGGTTTTTGTTTTATTTTTTTAATCCGAGGAAATAGTTATTTTTGCCTCATTATTATTCATTTCCCCCTAGAATTAAAATAAAGGTTTAATCTAAAAGGAGAAATGTCAGATAGAAGTAATTTGTTCAGATCATATTGTCCTGAAAAGGATAATGTAAATAAAACTCCATTTTTCATGGGGTCTGTTTTGCTACAGGGTTAGGTAGCAAAGTGCTGAGATCTGTTGCAAGAGGGAAAACGGAGAGCGAGTTCTACTGTCCTTGAATAAAGTTCTTAAATTCAAAGGAGGAAAGCAGATCTCAAAGGAAGAGCTAGTACACTAGCTCCAGCTAGTACATAATCTTCTGAAGGCCAAGCTTATCAGTTGGGAATGGTAGGCACCCACATGCATTTTGAAATATAGGCAACACATAATAGATCAGGCCTGGCTTCATTTTGAAGAAAGAAATAGCATTATCACCTGCTGTTCTCTAGTGACCTTCCAGTTATGTTGTTTATTCCAGGGCAGGAACCTGCCTTTGAGCTATACCTTGATCTGTGTGTATCTGCATATATATGGAGGAGGGGTGATGGTGTGTCCTGCACATGCAGTACAGTTTATGAACCTTCGGATGCTAGAAATAAAAAGGAATGGCTATGCTCCAACCTCCCTGGTGAAGTTAGACTCCTGAATCATCATGGACACAAGCCATGGAGCAGCCCATGACCCATGGAGAGTGTGGGCTCCCAAGTATGCTCTCTACTGAAGTCCCATACTATCCTACAGAAGAGGGAAAGGAGCCAGAAGCAGCTTCCCCCTCTGCTAGCCAAATCCTCTAACTTTTAAGACAGATTTGGTTTCCTTCTTTTCTCATTTTACTTCCAGATGCACAATTTCTGCGGTTGCTTGTTTCAGGATAACTGGGAAGAGTGAGTGGCCTGGAAGGATTGGCCAGGGCACAGTGCTCTGTTGGCTTTCCTGGTCCATTGACTAGCACTCTTATGAGTAAATAGACTTCAGTGTGATTCCATACTTCCTGACCCCATCCTCCCACTAGCACTTGGTTTTGTGAAAGGTAAGTAGAAACTCTATTAGTTCCTCTCGTAAGTAGAAACCAGTTTCTGTGCGCTCCTTGGCATGAATGAGCACCTAAAGCTAATGGGTCTGGAGGCTTTCTGGTGAGGAGAGGCAGTGTTTAAGGAGTACAAGCACCTAGGGGGATAGGACATTTACAAAGGAACAGAACTTAATGTGCATAAGATGGTACCTGGACTGGATCCCTGTCCTCTGCTTAAAATCTCAGCAGAGAAAACACCAAACAGCATTTTTTTGCAGGGCTGGGTAGATAACTCTTGTATTTCCTCTCCATAGAGGAGCTGCCTGTACCTCATCTGCCTGTACTTTGAGGTGACTTGACCTTGAACAAAGATGCTTGAGGCTCACCTGGGATGCAAAGCTGTGATGTGGTTGCATGTTTGCGTGTAGGTTGTTTGGAGGTGTCGTATTCCAGAAAGGAACTGGTGCTGGAACTGTCAGTCTGCTCTGTATGTCCAACCCTTTAGAGGATGCCATCACTTACCCAAGCCAGAGGCACTTGTGGCACCACTCTGGGTTTCTTAAATGACATAGGGGACACACAGGGAACACACAGGGCAGCAGTGGCTCAGTCATATCACAGAAACTGCTGATGCGTGGCCTAATAATGGCTGGTGCAAAACCATGAGACTCTGGGCAGAAGCATGGTATTGAGACATTGCTAGTTCTTCAGGTGATTAGATTCTTGTAGTAGCAGAAACTTTTCACTGGAATTTGACACAACTAGGTTCTGCAGAAGATCAAGGTGAGCAGAAGAACACTATTTTTGCTGACTTTGGCTTTTCCTTTCAAACAAATTTTAGAGGATGCTGGGAAGATGATTTTTTTCCCTCAGTTGATGATGTTCCTAAAGAGAACTACTTCTAGCTAGCCATCATCTATTTTCTCCAGTTATTAGGTACCTAGAAAGGAATGACAAAGTTACACAAGCTTTGATACCAGTACAAGAAAACTGCCATGTTATGTTTGAATCCAAAGGAGATCTGATAGTATTTTCAAATGTCAGAAAAACAATGTCTATTAAACTGCTTATTGAAGTTGTTAAGGAGTATTTTTCAGGGGAGAACATTTCCATATACCTAAAGAACATTAAAAAACCCCACTAAAAATAACAATTGTCTGTAACATCCTTAACATGTGCTCAGTTGGAAGAGGAAACATATGAGATCTTGCATCAACAAACCATTGAGTTATGGTTTTTTCCTTTTTTTTTTCATTAAACATCAGTAGCATTTTAACAGGTCTTTTGAATTGTTACCATCTTTTGTCTAAAACCACCTGCATCATAGGAACATTCATTCTTCACACTCACAGGAATGGTTTTTTTTAATATGAATTACAACAGATGTGCACATATTTGTATCCTAAAATGTATATAGCTATGGCAGAGTTGAAACCAGCTGCAAAACAGAATTTTAAAGAATACTGATGTGGGCAAAACCCCATTTCTTGCAAATTGTGTATATTCATTGGCACTGAATGTCTAAATTCTACTGAACTTATATTTTCTCACATTGTATGAGATATGTTATTCCAGTCATGTATGTTAAGCAAAGGTGCAAAAACAATTTTTGTTCCAAGACTATAAACCCTCTAAAAATATTGTTTTAGAATGGAAAGCATGACAGCTCTCATCTATAGCATTGCAAATGTGGTGCTGTAATGTCCTTATCATCTTTTCAAAAGGTATGTCACATAAATATGTCAGAATACTTGTCATATTGTGAACACTTGCAAGTAGCAATTGGAGCAAATTTGCATAAACATATTAGAAGTAAAAAAGCATATGCCTAGAGATCAAAATAGCACAGAAAGGAAAGCAGCCAATGGTAAGAATAAAATTACAGATGTATTCAGGTTGTCTCTCCTTCCTTTTCAGAAACTCTGAGTGAGCCTTGCCTAATTGTGTGCAAATACTTGGTTGCTCTCAATGATTATTTTTATAAGCAAAAGGTAAAATAATTTCTTTTTTTCCTCCCTCTATTTGCAAATATATGCAAAGAACCTAATTGTGGATATTTTTCTTGTGTAAACTGCAGGTTTTGTAAAGTCTATTGCAATCATGCTACCAAGGTCTTCCATAAATGCCACTATTAGAACCATGTAGGGTTTCTGAGTTGCAAAGACCCACGTGGATACTGCAGGGACCTTCAGGTGATCATCTAAGTACTGCTTTTGGTTCTGGGGCACCCCGGATAAGAAGGAAATGGAGCTTTTGGAGGAAGAACTTGGGGATGAGGACTTTGACTCGCAAGGCTCAAAACACTGACAATTTGCAAAGAGAGGCTGCAGAGTGGTTTTTATAAATGACCGGAGCAGCACCACTCCAGGCAGTTTGTATAGCAGAGCTTCGTGTCACTGAGCACAGTGTGCCCAGAGAAAAGCCACACTGTAGTCATGTGGTCATTTGGGAATGCGTGTGCCCCTATCACACACCGGGTGTCTCAATTAAAAATCTGCTCCAATCACTGAGCTCTCTGATGAAAGTCTTAAAACTAAGGGGATACGATGGTCCTATTTGAAGAAATACAGAAATAAAAGGACACAAAAGACAGTGAGATCGGGTTGCAAAGGAATGGAAGAATATGAAGGAAAATTGCAGCCAAAATCCCAAATAGTTTTGCATAATCAGAACTGGTGTCAAACCTTATATCTTCTCTGGCAGTAATTAAAACCTTTTGGAAAAGGAAAATCTATTCCCATGTTTTTTTTTGCTCTACTGTCCAAGCTAACATGTAGCAGTTGGAAACTAATTTAAAAGCTATTTCTTATTATTTTCCAGGATATATAAAGGAAAAAATATATGGAGAAAAGAGTCTGAGTTGTAAAATGCAATGAGTAGATTAAGAGATTTTCAATTTGGAGAGAGACCACTTGGGCTTTAAAATGCCTTGTTAGCATCTTCCAGGTTCACTGCCCCTGCTGCTGATCCTGAGGGAAAAGAGATTTCAAAGATTGCCAAGTGACATAATTTGTGATACTCACTCACTGATATTTAAACACATTTTAAGAGATCCAATTAAGCAGAATAAAAGGATGCTCTTACACAGAGCTGCCTACTTTTAGGAGAGCAGAGTTCTCTCCCAGTTAGCCTCATGTTTAGTATTACTCTGGCTCATTAAAGGCAGGCTTTTCCTCTCCTCTTGTCCTTTCCCCTTCAATCTCCAGTTTGGATGTAGAATGTCACATACAGTGTTTATATGTGTGTTTATATCACATACATTATCTTAGCATATACACAATCTGTAGGAAAGAGCTTCCACAAAAGGAAAATTCTCTGGGACTGGTGCTGTGACACATGAAACTGAAATCTCTGTAGGAACACAGGAAAGAAATGAAAATTTAGAAAAAACTTTCAGATTTTAATTCATGTTAAAGTCAGAGGTTTCCAGACTCGACTGCTTTACTACAGATCAGATTATACCACTAGCCTACTCCCTTTTATTAATTTAATCTGTTTTTGGCTGTGCTGAATGGAAAAGCCTCCAAGTTGCCAGTGGTTAGGAGTTAACCTGACTGCTGAGGAGGGAGAACTCACATACTTCAGAAGTTTTATTAGAATATTCCATGTAAAAATGGAAAAGTTCTGCAGGGCAATATAAACTCACGTCTCTCTTGCTTAAGACCCACATTTACCTTCATCTACACAGGTGCAGCCTACCTCACCTGAACTACTTTTATACAAATTAAGACAGTGTTATAAAAATTAAAAAAAAAAAAAAAANAGAAAAAAAAAGGCAAAAAGTAAAAAGAAAAAAAAAAAAGAATCATCTGGTCAGAAGGAAATGAATGCTCGATCCCATCTAGTTAATTTTTTCCTGTATCCTTTCTAACTCTGCATGTTCTGGGTGCAGCACTAGAGAACTCACAAGGCCAAGAGGAAAAAGATGAAGATTATTTCCTTGGTTGTTTTATGCCTTGATTTAGATAAGCCTGTTTTATGAAATTCTATGCATACACTTATGCATACACAC
Source organism: Ploceus nigricollis (assembly GCA_013399945.1). Taxonomy (NCBI): domain Eukaryota; kingdom Metazoa; phylum Chordata; class Aves; order Passeriformes; family Ploceidae; genus Ploceus; species Ploceus nigricollis. The sequence continues at coordinate 1,706,988 of VXBC01002446.1, read as the reverse complement.
ACATACAAGAAATCTATCTGGTGATATTTTGAGGTTGATACTTCTTTTCTAAATCACTTTCCCTTGGAACTGGATATCAAACAGGTTTGAAATTGAGACTGCTCTAATAAAGCATAAATTATGGATAGAGGATTATGCTACAAACTGCTGCATGCCACTCAAGATACTTAAAGAAAGGTATATATTTTTGAACAGGAATGGTTTTACCTCAAAGTCTCATACTTCTCTGTCCAGTTATGATGGCCAGTTCATTATTTTCAAAAGAAAAACACTGCTTTAATTACCTCAGGTTAGAAGAATAATTCTAAAGAACTAAAGAAACAGATTAAAATAAAGTTTTAGTGGTAGAGGGAAATTTTTATATTTTGGTAACCTGTCTTTATCTTAATCCATGATTTTTCTTATTTTAACTGTTCTAATTCTTGCCCCCACTCCACCAGGAGTGAGTGAGTAAGTGAGTGAACATCTGTGTGGAGCTTAGTTCCCATCTGGGATTAAACCATGGCATGCAGTAGCACATCTGGGTTTGTTTGGTTGTCCCAACATACTAAGTACTGTGAAGGCATATGGTAAAAACAACACTACATAAAGAGCTTCAGTCCAAAAGGTAGAGAGCAGGTATTTACTCAGATTTGTAATGCCTTTTCTTCTGGCCAGAACCTCACAGCTGGGTGTAAATTTTGCATATTGGCTTCCAGATTGGACAGGCCTTCTCCAAATATGGCACACGAGTACAGCATTCAGAATGACACAAAATCAGACCTGGCACCCAGCTTAGGTGTTATCCTTTTCAACTGCTAATGGGCATCATTCATCTTTTGTGCTATCTGAAGTATCTATATAATTTATGTGTCTCATCACCTCAGTATCTTGGTATCTATGAGTGATGTCATTAAAGGCTTTATAACATGGGTAAATAACCTTTATTTTACACTTTGTAATGTTGGGTAGGCATTAGGAAGCCCTTTACCCTGCATTTTTGCAGTGTGTAACAGTTGAGATTCCTTTTCATTTAATATTTTTTTCTTCAGTGAAAGAGGGTCTGCTTGCACTTTCCCTGTGAGAAGGCTTGTGATGCCATGGGGCAGCTGGCTGTAGTCTATGTTTCTCCCAGAATTTCTGGGGACTTTTGTTAGAGAGCCAAACTGACTGCCAAGGGGAAGCCCAAGCATGCTGACCATACCTGTGGGAGAGAAATAGCACCCATAGTAAAGTAGAACATAGGTAAGGCATGGAATAAAGACAAACGTCACACTTACCTACTGGAAATAGAACCCAAGAAACTGCAAGGAGATCAGCAGCACAGTCCCTGGGAAGACTATAAAGCAAATTCTCCCTGAAGCCCTTTCCAGGCACACAAAGGACTAACTCAGGTGGTGACTGGGAATGGGCAGCACAGATTTACCCGGGGCAAGTTATGCCTTACCCAGCCGGTGACAAGAGTGGCTGTGTAGATAAGGGGAAAGCAGTGACAAAAAGGAAAAATAATCACTGTGAGGGTGTCTGAACTAGAACACATTTCCCAGAATTGGTGGACTCTCTCCTCTCTGGAGACAAAACTGAAATGGACACAGCCATGGGAAACTTGCTGTAACTGTCCCTGCCTTGAGTATGGGGTTGATCAAGAGATATCCAGAGGGTTACATGTTTCTCTAATCCTATGGCAAGGGGAAGTCCATGATCCCACAGAGCTTCTAGTTTATTCGGAAAACAATTGTGACTCCATGTTTTAAATGCCAGAGGGTACCAGGATACAGTGTGCCAAGATGCATAGCAACCTCCTCTTTGATGGCTTAAATGGATTCAGTGTTTTCCAATGGTTCCATTGATAATGAGTGAAAAAAATTATTTTCAAATATGATTTTTTTTCCCCACATCTGGTTTCCCTGACAAGCTGGCTAGATAAATTTGTAAAAAAATAAATATATTAACCAGTTACATTTCTCTTGAGTGACAATAGCCTTGGAATGTAGTCACTGACCTGCTGATATGTGTCCTGAATATATGGTCAGAAAATTAAAACAGTCAGAATAAGATGTGTTGATCTTGGATCTGAGCCTGATTTTGCATATTTTCATTTAATCAAATCTAACTAAATGTTGGACAAATGACAAAGCAATCTTCTACCCCTTTTCAGGCAGAATCAACTGTGACATCCTACTCTATGATTTATTTTTTATACTTCAAACTGTATAGACAATCAGATTTTTTAATTACTTGTTTTATCTTACAGAAAAATTTCCATATCTCTTTTCTAACAGCTAACCAGGCATATACAATTGCTTCAAGAACTGCAACATAAAAATATAAATATAAACCACAAGAACCTGCTAGCACTTCAAAACTCTTTGTATGAGAAAGAATTTTGAGAAAAGACAACCTAATACAACTATTTTATTATTTTTAATAATTTTTTTACATTTTTTGTATATTTATACACTTATGAACTCTTATCAAAAACAGCAAGGAAAATTTCCTTCAAGAAATAAAAATTTACCTAAAGCTATCATTTTACTGTTACCATTTTTAATGATGACTTCAACCCAAATTTGTCAAATCCTTTCAGTTATGAAAAATGTGGGGATTATTTTATTTTATTTTCCTTTTATTCAATTCTTTACCCTATTCTCATTCCTGTGTCTGTTTAAAAGTCTGTTTAAAGCCATCTTTCAGGACTCCCAAACAGTAACTTAAGTGTCTCACATAAGTCCCTTGGTGATATGGAACTTTTAGGTTGCTTTTTGCTAGACTGTTCAAAAAGTGTCCTGGAATACAGGTGTCTCACCTCCAGGTTTAGCTCTTATTTGCCAAGCAGAAGACCCATTCTAAGTCTTGTGCTCAGTCATAACTGCAGGGCTTCATATGGAACAGCAGTTGTAGCAGATGAGCTCACAGTTAAATGAACATGCTGCTGCCTTGGAAGCTAGGAGCTATGGACTTGAATTCCTTCAGGTACATGTGGAACAGGGGGCTTTAGTTACTTCCTACAGCATGATAGTTTGCAAATCCAGCCCTTCAATTCCTCTTCTTCCTTTACAGTAATTTTAATGTTTAATTCCACTAGATAACATTTACTCAATCTGAATTTTCAGATTCTTAAAACTCTACCAGTAAGAAAACTCCAATGTCAGAAATGTTGTAATCCTGTGGGATCTGATGCAACTAAAATAACTTTGCTAAACGTAGCAACCCTTAAAAAGCCCTGGAAAACAGATGTGCTAATAGTCTTGAATGGAAAACACTATATACTCACCACCATCCATTCTCTAGCTTAGGATGGAAAATAAATGACACCAGTCTTCAGAAGTTCCTATTTAAAGATTCATTGTGCTTCTGGCAAATGTCAACAATCAGGATGGGAGGGAGGAAAGTGTAGGTGATCATAAAGGGAGAATCTGGCTGTCAGCTTGTATTTAAAATTTCCCTCTGGGGAAAAGCGGGGGGGTGGGAAGGGGAGGTAGAGAAGGTGAGATTTCACCTACTCTCTACAAAGTCATTCTTTTAATTTGAGAAGACCTCAAGAAAGGTTGTGTTTCTGAGATTTTTGAACTATAGGAAGTGCTTTTTGTTCCACAAAATCCTACAACTACAGATTAAATCAATGTGCACAGTTGGTAGTGACACTTTTTTTAACAGCAGTGAAATAAAATGACTGGTTCTATGACAAAAATATCCTTTTAATTGTCCAGTCTGGGCAATGACCCAAGGTAAAAACAAGCAGGCTAAATGGCCCATTGCCAGATCTCTCAAGAAACAATTATAATATTGTTCTTCTATTCCTTGTGTTGGCTGAGTTCCCATTTCTTAATCTGTCTGGGAGGACTGACATTATTATTTCTCTCTTTTTGCTTTTTAAAAAGTTTTTTTTAGAGTTTCTTTTTTCATTTATCTCTCAGCCTCTTTCTCACACATTTCTGCTTTGCTACTGAATTTTCTCATCTATATTATTTCCCTGTGGTTGGTTGGTTTGTTTGTTTGGTTTGTTTTGGTGCTTGTTTTTGTTTTTTGTTGGTTTTTTTTTTTGGGTTGGTTTTTTGTTTGTTTGTTTTTGTTTTTTGGTTCTCACCCCAGCATAGCTTGCTAGCACTAGTTGTGATATTAGCTTAATTCTATCTAGTTTCCATGCAATTCTCTATCTTACCCAAAATGGGATAATATTATCAAATACTGAAAAAAAAAGTCAATGGTACCTTTAGAGGATATCTTTTAGAGAAGGGAAGTGTACAAAAGAGTCCCATTCTTCAGGGGAAAAGAAAGGCATCAAAGGAAGGCTTACCACAGATGGCATACACTGGTGAGGTGGCATGCAGGCAGTAAGCTGAAGAGAAGGATCCAAAAATGGAATGCATGCTTAGCACAGAAATCAGTGCTGGGGGGAGCACACAGATATTCACATTACACTGAAGAAGCCATCTGGACCACACCGAATATCCATCACTGTGCTTCCCTGTGGCCTGTATGAGGCACTTGAATGGAAAAGTCGTGTTCTTGGCACTGATGAAAGCAAGAGCGGAGAAACAAAGTTTTCAGGCGAGCTGATGTCAGAGGACCTTGTCATTGTCATTGCTGATGCATTTTGTTGTTTCCATTCTTAGAGGCATATTAAAACTGAGAAATCTGAGAGCCATTTAAAAAGTATGTACAATGATACTCCATGTTATGTGAGCCAGGATGGTGTTATAGCAGTCTGGATATGTGGCATCTCTGAAATTGCTTTAATAGTAAACTTAATGCATCTCTGTTCTTCATGCAGAGTCCTGCTGACTGTTCCTTGTGACTTGAAAGAAGAAAGAAATTTGCATTAAGAAATTAAGAGTGATAAATGGGTAGGAGAAGATAGTTCTGAGAGGATAGTTCCATTTTGATAGTTTCAGAATAAAATTTGGTCTGTTTCACTGTGACCTTATCTCATAATTTTCAGTTGATATTTTCACTTCTTGTTTTTCCACAGGAATCCAACACATTGCCTCCATTAAGTTGTCTGATATTAAAGATGAACCCAGTAGTAGCTGTCAGTCCAGGGCACATACATCTCTAGTAGCAGTGAACCTAATTAAAGTGATGTATTAAAACAATCACAAGGGACACCCATAACACAACACACATTAAGGAGGGCTGGGAGCTGGGAGAGCTTTCAAACACTTTGGATAGCTTCAGAGCTGAGATTAGATTGCCAGGCACCAACTACTAAGGAAAAGCTTTTACTGGACTGCATCAGCCAGCAAAAAGCAGGCAGCAGAGACACAGACCAGGGTCATGACCAAGCTGTCATGCATGCACACTCCAAGCTTGACATCACAGAATCACAGCATCATAGAATTGTTTAGGTTGGAAGGAACCTTAAAGACCATTTGGTTCCAATCCCTCTGCAATGGGCAGTTGTGGCAGCAGCTCTCTGGCCACAGAGAGCAGGCACAGACTTTCCCAGGCATTTTCCTGGGGAAGGCTGTGAGAAGATCAGAGGAAAGAATGAGAAATAATTCTTCCACTTGCACCTGCTGTTGTGCACATGTGGAATGTGTCATCGGGATTTGTTTATCAAAGAATGATTTCTTAATTGGACACTGGATGGTGTTTGGATTGATTGACCAATTAGGTCAAAGCTGCATAGGAGTGGCTGGAAGGGTTACTGAGTTTCTTAACAAGGATAGTATAATATAATATGAGATGATATAATAAAGCAATTGATCAGCCTTCTGCAATCATGGAGTCAATGCTGGGGGTCTGCAGCAACAGGCAGTGGCATCTTATATTAGACCAGGTCGCTCAAAGCCCTATCCAGCCTGACGTTGAACACATCTAGGGATGGGGCAAACACAACTTCTCTGGGCAACTTGTTCCAGCTTCTCACCACCCTCAGAGTAGAAAATGTCTTCCTATTCACATTTTTAGTTATTGCCAAGCTATGCATCACAATGCCCAAGTTTTTTTGAGATCTGGAACTTTGTCCTGAAAAATCAATGTATATAAGCATGTTTTTGCAGAAGAGTTCAGAAAACGTACAGAAGGAATGAATCTCAAACATTGCTCCTACATGGACTGGAGGAAGCCAGTTTGTTCCCTCATGACAGGTAACACTGAAGAAACACATTAGTAGGAACAGTGGGCGACTAAACACACCATCAAAGCTAAGCTGAAGAAATTATATGGACCTTTTGCTCCCTTCTACAATCTCAGTGGCCCTTTTGAGGCCCAGGGAGAAAGCAAGCACAGATCCACTCAGACAGAGAGTTCTTCCTCCCATGTGTACTGATCAAAGAGAGAACCGCACACCCACAGCCACAGTAAAACATTCGTTTTTATCTGTAGCTGTTTGTTGGCAGAAAGTGAACAGAACGATTGCACTTCAACAGTAAAAGAGTTAGAGTTTATTATTATTATCATTTTTAATGTAAAGCAATTGTCCTTGCAGGGTGAAATTTAAAGATAACAAGCTGGAGCCATGCATGGCTTTATTAACAGTGAGCTGAATTCCTCTCTCCCTTCCAAACACAAACCCATGCTGGGCCTGTGAAATGAAAGCTGTCTTTAATGAAACAAGGAAATGACATGACTGAATGAATGGAGCTGCCTAACAGACCCGTGTCTGGTAACTGAAGAAACTCTTGCTGAGAGAAATGAACTGTGAATATTCATTTCAAAAACACCGATTAAGGGATGAAGGACAACAATCTGATCCCAAACAAATGCTGTTTAATATCTGTTCTCTATCGTCTTTTTTATCCTCACCTATATATTTCCCTTGAAGTACTGGAGTCTTGTCATCTAAAGAGCTTTCTCAAAGACTGCTGGCAATTTCAGCAAGAGTCATCCTTAATTGGGGTTATTGTCTGGAGATAAAAGTTAAGTACATATTTCTGTGTGTTTTAGGAGACTACTTTTAATTATTGGGAGAATATGTACTTATCAGCATCTCAGACGTGCATGTACTATGTTTTATTTGTTCACATATGGATTTGCTCTTAATTTTTTTTCCATGCCTTCTTCCTTCAGGGCTGTCTTGAAAAGTTAGTATCAGTACGTGCAGCTATACAAAACCACTGTATCCAGTACTCTCTTTTCAGAGAATAAGAAGGGCATAACCCTGGTGGTTATGTGAACAAGGACATGATTGGATCCCTGTACTGTAGTCACCCACCCAATTTGGTAAATCATAGTCTCTTTTTTCTTTTTTTTTGTTTTTTTTTTTTTGTTTGTTTGTTTATTTTGGGTTTTTTAATTGTCAGCTTGGTCTAGTTTCTCTTTTTTAATAACTCATTTTGTTATAGTCCTTATCTTTTTTAGGACAGATTTTTTTATGGCTTTCTTGATTTTATAGATTTCATTCATTTCTTATTTCTCTCTCTTTACCATTTGCTCATCACTTTTCACTTAGTTTCCTTAAGAACATAAGTAAAAATGAGTGCATTAATTCTGATCAAATATTTATTTACCTTATTAACCCTCCTTTGGTAGTCATCAGTATTGGATATTAAAGAAAGCAGGTAAGGAAGAGCTCTTCGCTCTACATGGCTTCCTGGCTTGTAGCAGTTAGCAATTTAAGGACTTCCTTTGCAGTAGATTGTGTCCAGGCCATTGACTTTATTAGCCTGCTCACAGCCTCTCTTCCATCTATTATTTTTCTAGTTTATATCTATTTTTAGTCTACACAACATCCTGATCCTGTGGCACTACTAGCACAATGTGTGCAAAGAAGTTCTTCCTTTTATTTTGATTGTAATCATACTACTTGTTAATTTAATTGGATGACTTCATACTTGGGCACTGTGAGAAATACCACAACCTCATTCATGATTTTATGAATCATGATTTTCTTGACTTGTACTATACAAACTTTTAGATGTTCTCTGTCAGTTAAGACGTTTGCACTTTTTGCTTTTTACTTTGTGATTCTTCTTGGATGAAGTCTGTGCAGTACCTCTGGTCATTCTTGTTTCAGTGTTGTTCCTTTTGCATCTAACTATATCATTTTTGGGATTAGGAAACTAGAATTGTATGCAGCATTCAAGAAGAGCTGCAAAATATTTCTGTGTTTGCTTGCTTGAATGTTTTCCTTTACTGCTTCTTAACTGTATCTGAACTTTGTGTATGGCACTTTTTTAGCACAAATATTTCCCTTAAACAGTGCTCCCTAGAAATCTTTTCTACCTCCTTTAATGGACATCATCATAAAAGTATGTAAGTAGGATAATTTTGTCTACAATGTACATTGATTTGCACTCATGAATACTGAATTCAACTTAATATTTCAAATGGTCATTTCTAAGTTTGACTACCCTGGAAGATTTTATATCAAATCTGTTATAATGAAAATTAAAATAACATGCTAACCCCATTGGTAGATCATTTATTTTGTCTTAGAATTTTGTTTGACTTTTTGGGTAAATAATGTCTGGTAATTATGATCTGATAGCATTCTTTCTGTTCATTTTTTCCCAAATCCTTTCTATAATTGGAAGGAGAGGTTATGAGGGGGAAATGGTGTTTAGATCAGATAACCTTCAGAGGTCCTTTCCAACCTAAATCATTCTGTGATTCTGTGCTTCTATTACTTATTTTTGACATTTTTTCCCCTTACAGCCAGGTAATGGTATGGAAACTCCCTATACCCCTCCATCAATAGTGCATATAAAGAGCCCACCTAATTTTTCTGTCTTATTTTTCTTTAGCTCCTCTTTTCAGCTGAATAGGCCATACTAGCTCTCAGCAAGCTACCTACTCATGAGAATTTAAAAATGGTTTTATAAACAGATTTTATGCTTTTAACAAGTTGGCCAGAAAAATATTTTCTGATTGACCTTATTAGAGTTTAATATCTTTTCCTTTTTCATCAGTTAAATATTACTTCTGATTTTCTGGCATGCCTTTTATTCTTTTGGTGGCTTCATGGTGAGCATATTTACTGCGAGATTCTAATTTGATGACTTTTACATCTTTTTTCTTCTTATCTCCTTTCAAGTAAAAATGTCTCTCTTTATATCATAAAAAGCTTCTTGAAGTAAAGATTCTTAAGAATAAATGTCATGCAGTAGATTTCAGACTTTTTTTTTCTTCTTCATTTATTAAGAATGTTTCATTCATGTATATGATGGTTACTGTTAGAGAATAAATCTTCAAGAACAGGATTTATGGTTTTTCAGTTCTTTTCCTTTATCTCTAAGAATTGTCGAGAATGTCACTTGTGCTTGTTAGTCCTCAGTGGGGTGACTCTAAGTTACTTCTTCAACTAACTCCAAAAAGCCAAAAAGCAAAACACCACCTCCTTCCATGTACTACAACTGACTCCACACACAGTTATAGCCTTCCTTGTGGAGGGATTTGCTTCTTTATCATAAAAATATAGTAGGTAACATGTACTTTTACTGAAAATTCTACCCAAATTGTATAAAGAAATGAATTTTTAAATTCAGACAACATGGCAATTTCTTTCAAAATCTGATTCATGGTGCTTCCTAGCAGCAAACAAATGAGATTCCTTCCCCTCCCCTCATTTTATTATTTTTGGAGAATTTTTTTGTTGTTTATAGGAAAAAAAATACACTAATATAACTTGCTAAGTAAAATGTCCCTTTGGCAACTATCCTAGAACAGCAACTATAAACACATGTTTAGGTTTTAAGCAGTGTTATACACTAGATAATTTATCATCTCCCTGCTATAACCATTTCACTTTAAGTCATTAGTCAGACCTGTATAAATAAATCACAACTAACAAAATGTTAATAATCCATATAAAGGAAATGGCATTCTTGTCTTTTCTGTATTTGCAGAGAAAACTCGTAAGGAAAATTTAATAGAGGTGTAAAATGCTTACTTTGCTTTCTACCTTATTAAATTAAATTCCTGGATATTTTGTTTCTCCAGGGAATTTGGCCTTTCGATAGCATCAGTCTTATTTCCCTGTTTTCAAGTATACATTCCTTGTGTTTTGCTTGGCTGAGGAACCCTTCCCTCGCTCTTCTATCCTGTGGGTTAGTCATCATATTTCCCCAATTACTTGGAGAGCAGAATATGTTTTTCAGGGTGCATATCATATAAATCTAGCAGGTAGGCTGATGAGAAAGAGTTCAATTACTGCTGGCTGAGGGTTTTTTCACCAAGAATCAGTGAAGATTTAGAGCACAATTAATCTCCATTTTGAAAGAGAAATATAGGTATTTGAGCGTGGCCCATTGTTGATTGCTGTCTGCAGTAATGTATTGATTGTGTGAGTGCTCCCAGCGATAAGTTTGGGTTTTGCCTTAATAAAAGTGGCTATGATCAAGAATTTAAAGGAAAATTAAAAATAATATTTAAAAAACCAAACCCAAGAAAGCTCCCAAGCCCATTTCAACCATGCTCCTCAGCCACGGGACAGGTTTTTTAATTCTTTAAGTAAAGCAAATTGCAAAACCAAATTGTTTTACAAACACTGTCCAATCATGCAACTGTAATCCTTTCTTTATTCTTCAGGCGTGCCTTGTTCTAGAAAGTAGCTCTAAGAAAATGACTGCACGACCTGCGAGATCTCAGTTTTAAAAACACCAGAAAGTTTTTCAAATAGCTTAGAGAAGTGTTTTTATCCATGCATTTCAAATGAGACCAGGGTGGGCCAAGGAAAAGCCTATCAACCTAAACCCATTAAGACTGTCATGAATGAAGGGAGGACAGTGGAGACGACAGGCAGATTGTCTTTTATGAGCCTTCTGTTTGATTGTGATTATATTTAAATTTGAGAGCTTATTATATTTACAGCTGTGACTATGTTGCTATGACAGCAGCAACACTACCACCCCTTTCACAGTAAAAGGGCCACTACTTCCATATCCCTTGATACAGCTTGAGTTTCATTCCTTTCTTACAGGAATGAAAGAACATTACATTGTGACTTATGAATGAATACACTTTGACTGTCCCCTCACCTGTTTTTCTTCCCCAGAAACTGGGATGAGGTTCTTAAGATAGCTGAGATGCAAGTAGTTGGGCGGGGAGGGGTAGTTGCTTAAAGCCTTCTGGGGTTTTAGCTCTCAGCACTTTGCTTTAATTGTCACCCTTTCTTCCCTGGCACCCAAACAGTGCTGTGCGCCCTGCTTTCAGCCACACATGCTCCTGTCTTCATCGTCACAATAACACAGCTCAAGAGCAAGCAAGACACTCTCTTGTTTCTTGGAAAGAGAGGCCCGTCTGCCTGTCTGTCTGTCTGTCAACTGTGTGAGCTCCTGCTGCTCCCCAGAGTGCGAGCGGAAAGCAAATCTCATTTGGCCTGCCATTTCCTAGCCAACACCAGCACAATGGAGAGCATGTAAACAGTTGGCTGGGCTGCTTGTTACAATGACTGAAGCAAATCAAGGGCAGCTTTGTCATGAACAATGAAATCTGCACTCTGTATGCAAATTCCTCCCTGCTTTCACTTCTGTTTCTCATCTGTGCCAGCATGGTCTTAGCGAACCTCCTATGAACTACCTAACAAGTTGCAAAATCTTGCAGATCACTGGTCTTTTACTAAAAGGCTTTCAGTTTCACTTTACACAAAACATGCCTGGAAGCAGAACCTGGGCTGCACAGCTGTACTCTTTCAGGCAGCTGTAGTTTCTCCACCCCATTTTTTTCAATACCGGGCTTAGTCTTCTTATTTGCAGAGTTATTAAATTAAGTGATAGAAAAATGTGACAAAGAAAGGGTGTTTGCATTCTGTGAATCCCATGATTCTCCCTGTTTTACTGTTAATCACAGCACAGGCTGGCTATTAGATTTACCAGAGTCATTATGGATCAGAAATGCCTTTAGTCATTTTGGAAGCAGCACCATTTTTACCTTTCTTGCAGAAAAGTAAATGTGTCAGTGCTGAGGTCCCAGCACCTGCTTTACTCTTTGCTATGTGTGAATGGCCACATGCCAGGTGCTGAATTTAAGCATGTGCTCTGCTCACTGATGTGAAGCTTGAGAGGTTCAAGAGGCCAATTTGCCGGCTTTCAATGCTGCGCTAAACTGCCCCATGCAAGCTGTTCTTTTGTGCTGCTGGAAATACATTGGTCATTTCAGGGCCCTTATGCTGAAGTAGATTTATATCCTCAATGCAGTTATAATTATTTCTGCTTTTTCAGGTTATGCATTTTCACTCAGCCCATTCTTATATGCAATTGTAATTGGGATGGTTTGTTTTGATCGTTAGCAGTCATTGCCGAAAGACCTTCAATGGACACTCTGTTATTAGTGTGAGTTTTAAGAAGATGTTGTAATTTTGTTTCTAGGGATTTCACCTTCTGCTGGAAAATTATTTCAAAATTTTTGCACAAGTGAACCACATGTGAGGGTTGTCCTCACTTGGTACCTGGTGACATATATGACTGCTAACAACCTGTGTTTGCTGTATTGCTTGTCTTGTGCTCATAATTCCAGCTTTGCAGATACACTGCAGTGCAGGTAATGGAATATTACAAAACATGGTATGAATCCAACATAGCATCTAAGAATGAAGAAGAGTAGGACAAGAGTACATCACACATTGGTTCCTTGTTTTGGTTCCTGACCAACGAACTGTTCAGCTTCATGCTCTTTGGTTTCATTTGCATGCTGAGATGCCATCCAGACAATCAATTTTTTCCCTAATTTTCTGGAGATGGCATTATATGCCTGAAGAGCTGAATCAAATGTCTCTGAATTAAGGCTCTCTAAGGATTTAAAGGGGAGGTTTTTGAACCAGTCTGCAACATACAGAAACATGATCTCTCAGGTGCTTTCTGTCTTCAGCAGTGAGGCTCATGTGAACGCAGAAACATGGCCAACACAGGGATATAAGCAGATCAGTGATTTGAATTGAAGGGGAAAAAACCAGGTAGTAGGCAGAAATACCCATCTACTGTTGGAAGGTAATAGAAGATAGGAATCCAAACTGAAATTGATTAAAAGAATCCAATATTGCTAAAGGGGTTAGTCACAAGACTAACATTTTTTTCATGTTGTTGTAGCTCTGATCTATGGCCCTGAAAACATCACTCAGCCTAATCTGAAAGCCACCCTAAACTAAACCTAGACGTTTTGGATCTTGGATGAAAGCTTGGATGCTTGGAAGCTTGGATGAAAAATAATTATGGAGATGTTTGTATTAAGAAAGTGAGCAATTTTTATTTCTGTATTATGTGTTAGCACAAAAAGCATATCAAAGCCATCTNTTTTTTTCCTTTCTTTTTTCCTTTCTGCCTGCAAGAAGATATCTCATTAAAAGGAACTAAAATGTGTCACATGTATGCAGCCATCAACAGAGTGCCCATACACCAAGTACAGCATCTTTAAAGCTTTGTCTAAAAGCTGGTTTCCACTGTTAGTGTAAAACTTAGCACAGACTCAGATGTGTAGCAACATGACCAGCTTTCATCATCATAGAAACATTTGGTGAAGGTGTTGTGTACATCTGGCTTCGACACAAACATTAGTTCAGTGACAAGCAATATCCTTTCTAGTGTTTCTGTATAAACAGAACAGTAATGAGACTTATCTTGAAGAGTCTCTGAGCTAATCCTCCTTAAAGATATTTTGCTTGATATTAAATGTCCCATTTTCTTTCAAAATTTATGGGTATAAGAAATCTTTCAGTCAGTCATGTTTATATCATTAATGTATTAAGAAACGAGTGACCAATTAGCCTGTTAAAACCTGGTTTCCCAAAAACCTTTACTTAACACAGAGTTTCAGACTCTGTTTAATTTTAAAGAAAATAAATAGAAGGAAGTAAATCAAATGCTTTAGTTAGACCCTTCCTGATGACATTCTGCTTTACTTTGCCTCCGTTCATTTTGCTTTCAGTCCAGACATTTGATCTTTATAAAATATACTTTCCAACAAAAGAAAATATTGTACATTCTTAGCCACAAAAAACCCAGACTGTTCATTACTTAATCAGTTATGAAAGCAAAGTCTCACAAGTTCGATTGTTTAAAGAAGCTGTATTTAACTTATCGTCAGATATTGCTCTCCCAAGACACTTTTAAAAGAGTAGGGAAAGTTTTTGTGCTGTGTATTTTTTATATCCAAATAACAACTGTAAATAAAGTAAATAAAGTTTTTTCCAAGGAATTATGGTTGGCATGCTGCAATATGGATTGGAAAAAGTAAAATTATGAAGGCAGTACATCAATTCTTTACAAGGTAAGTCTTTCAACATAAATCAATCCATTAACCAGTGTCCCTTGGCTGTGGTTTATGGCAGTACTGACAAAAGTGCAGAGCTTTACAGAAGAGAGGGTGTGTAGAGCATGCAAATAGATAAATGGCTATTACCTGGAGGAAACTGTGGCAGCAAGCAAAGTTTAGATTTTTCTATCAAGTCAGCACTTAAGCAGGGCAATTCAAGTTTGTGACCTCCTGTCACATACCTGAGCTGGAGCCAACACCAATTGGCTGCAAAAGTGTAGAGATCATTTCTCTTATAATCCATCCCACTATATTTCTTGGGATGGAATTTTGACATATGTCAGGCATAATTTCCCCTTTTGAAAGAGGCAGAATTTCATTCAATTTCCCCCTTGTCTCTTGGGCTTTTTAGAAATAGGAGTTTATGCAATTTAGACAAATGTTACAGAGTTTTGACTACAATGGCCTATATTTTTTTTCGTCTGGTTCTTCAGGAGCAAATGTATTTTGCTACAAACTGTTCCTTGCTCTTTACTAAGGGATTTTTGTGTTCAGCAATATCCTTTGAAGTGAGTTAGATTGGTGCTTGCTCTTTTTCAACTTCTGATTTTTAAAGATGTGTTTCAGGACTGAAGAAAAAAACATGCTTCCAACAGAAATTTGTATTAGATTTGACACCATTTCAAATGTTACAAGTTTGATTATTAACATGCAGAGCAGTAAATAATGAAATTTGGAATGTCCATTTAAAGCTGAATGGATTAAAAATTGAGTAGGTATAACAATTTCATTTAGTTAAGATATATTGACATCTGAGTATTTAGACACTAAACAGAAGAAATCACCACTAAATTCTAGCTGACCTAGGCCATGTCAACTATTTTCAAAACCAAATAAATAGAAATATTTATTTATTTATTTCCTAAGCACATTATTTTTCACTCTTACCCCTATTTCCAATCTTTTGAAGCTTATTAGCTAAAAACAAGCATACTGTACAGTCTTAAGTGCTTTCAGAAACAGAGTTTTTGTTTTATATGATATTACTTTTGAGTAGGAAATAGTGAAAATTGTGGTGCTAACAGACTTAAAACAGACTTATACTACTACAGCATTTACAGGCATATTACTAATGGAACTGATTGAATGTTTCAGGTTGAAATATTTGTCTTTAGGTTTCTTATGCTGATAGAATGTCTTTGATAAGATTTCCTGTATTAAGCAAAGAGTCTCGACTAGTGTAAGTCAGTATGTTTTCACTGTATGCAGTACAGGATAAGGATCTAGACAGTGAAAAGTTCATAAATATTCATCTTGCTAGGTGTGCAACTCAGTTTTGACTGGGTGATAAATCACAGGGTTTCTTTTCCTTCATGGAAAGATTGTATAAGAACTTGAAGAACATGTGTTTCTGACTACAAAAGTGCATGTCAGAATGAGTTTTAACAAAAACTTCTGAATACAGGCTTGTTGCTTTTTTCACAACTCTTTGTGTCAGTAAAATTAAGAACTTTAAAATGTATAGGATAAACAAAATGGCATGAGAACCATGGAGAATCACAATTTTGTGCAAATTTGAAAATTTACCTGAAAAACCCCACCATCTTTCAGTTCTAATGAACAATGTAAAATTTTACAGATATAATCTTTGCATTATTGAACCTCCAAATTTTTTTAGACTGATTAACTATTTTGTTAATAATAACTTTTAGACTTTGGCATTATAACCGATCAAATAAATTAATAGAAAACTGTAAGAAAACACTGCAATCTTCTGATGGAACCCCCTAGCACTGATCGGAACACTATGTGCAGTCTGAGCAAAGATGAGTGTTTAAAAGGAAAGAACTCCACCTTGGTTTACACGTTGTTGTTAGGAAAGAGACTATATCTCAACTTTTGCCAGGTTTGCCAATGCTTTAATTGTTCCTTAAGTTGTGTCTCTTGGAAATAAATTTTCTATTTCTTATTATCTAGAATACAGCTGGGGGATAAAGAGCTGTGCAACTGCTTTATTTTTCCCTACATAGGGGTAAAATTTCACTCAAGACAAGTGAACATAGAATCTGAGATTTTTGATTCAAATAGAATAAAGATCACAAATTTCACACTCATATGAATTATCCATAAAAGTTAGCCTCCCATGATTTAAAGAGGTCAAAGAAATTCATAAAACTGGCTACTATTTTGATAATGGAATTTTATACCTATCCATAAGAAAGGGAAGAAGGAAGATGCCAAGTTATCTGTCTGGCATTCAGTTTGAATCAAGGAATTTTTTCTATGGGAAATTAAGAAAATAAGAAAGATATGTCTATCTTGCCTTCAATAGAAATGTGATCAGAAACAGCTGTGATTATAGACTAGCTAGAAATAGGCACAGCCTAAGTATCAAGTTAAAGCAGTAACAGAAGTACAACAAACTATTGGGGACTGTAAGACTTCGGAATCACTGGAAAAAATAATTAGGGTCATTTGATTTGCCTTTCACACAGTAGGGGCATTTTTCTGCCCTGAAACACAGACACAGAGCCTAACAATGAGGCAACAAGGACTTCTGACTTGCTTAGCAGATCTTCTTCTAAACCTCTAAACATTTACTGCACATTAAAATCTAACTCTCAGTACTCCACAGTGCTGTGATTGCATCTAAATAGACTCAGGCTGGAATACTGTTCCACAATGATTTCTTTTTATCCTTACCTGTTCCCATCCTTACTTTTTCTTCATCCCCAGCCTGCGTGTAGATAATTTTGGGTTGATTTTACTTTTCGGTTGATAGCTTTTAATCTGGTTTTTCTCTGTGTGCTTTAGTCATCCAGTACATAGTACATGTGAACCTTGACAATGAACTTTGCTTTCACTTTTGTATTAAACATGCTTTTGCCTGTGATCCTTTAGGGGACCTAACCCATTCATTTGTGGCATCCTACCCTTTCTCAGGAGCACTCACGGTGACAAAGACACAGAGGAACTCTGCTGTTCCCAAGGTGTAGCAGACTGCAGTTCTCTTATGTGAGGCACAGGATGACCAGTCCTTCCTTGACATCTCCTATGGATGGTTGAAATTTGTAGTGTCCTTCTCCAGGTAGATATGTCTTGGGGAAGAATGGGACACAAACTAGTGTATCCAACCAAAGAATGAATAAAATTCATATGAATTCAGTTTAGTGAAGATTACTTGCATTCTTCAAAGAGGAAGAGCATGTTGATTTCTATTCCAGATATATTTTGCCTTTTCTCATTGAGACATTGCCTGCTCTGGAGACTTTTATCAGATGCTATCAGCCCCTGTGTATTAGGATTAATAATTAAAGTACTAATATATTTTTAACTGTAAAATTGCAAATGCAGACATAATGCAGTTGTACAGAGTCTTAGCATGCCTGCTGCAAAAAGAGATCTATGAAATTTTCATGAATGTTTTATATTACAGATAGGCAGAATCATTCAGTTCTTAATGTTGCTTAATATTAGCATTGCAGTTTTCTAAGGAGGCAATCTGTGCTGCCAAATTTGTAGTGTCACCCATACCACCAAAAATAAGCCTTCTGATGCTTCCAAGATTGTTCTGCATACAACCTCACACACACACACACACACACACACACACACACACACACACACACATACACATGCACCCTCTCATCTCTTTCTCTCTGCACTTGCAGACCCTCATATGGAGTAAGCAGCAAAACATGATGCTCATCTTTTGAAAGGCTAACAACTTCAGCCTCACTGAGTTACCATTTCCCCTCTACAACTGTCTGTACCTATCTGAGTAGATGATAAAAATAAGATAAAAAGTGAAAGACCAATCTGACATTTTAATCACTGTTTCTGCTCTAGTCACATTTCAGCATTTTGCTGAAGAGGAGAAACTGGAAAGAATGAGAGGTAATGAGGTAAGTAGAAATACTTGTCATGACGTGTGCCACTCCTTATCAGCATATTCTCAATTAAGCAGACACAATATATCTCTTTCAACACTTTCTGTGTTGTTCTTCTTACAAATATGCTAGAAATGAGGGTATAATTTACAGGGAAAAAATGTACAGTAACCTGAGTGTGCTCAATCAGTTTTTGCTCATTTTTCAAAGTGTTGTTAATGATTGTGTATGTCACATGAGATTGCTCCTGTTTCCTCTCTAAAAGAATATGACTTTCCAATCAGAAAGGGGGTAAGAGGAAATCACTGAGACTTCAACTTTGTGGAGGATTAGTCAGGAGGCGATTAGTCAGAAGGTGACCAAAACCTGAGTAACCTAAGAGCACTTTTAATTTCTTTTTCCCCCTAAAAGAGATTTATTTAATCCAAGAATTCTTTTTAGGTATTCAGATTGTTATGACACTTAGTGGTTTGAATGGGAAATTTCAACAAGTTGTCTCATCAGATAAGTATTTGACAACCATCTGTAAAAAAGGACACAACTAGATTTTTATCTAGCTCAATGTGCCAGGGCTCTGACCAGAAATGATTTTGCCAAGCCTTATCTTAAAAGCAGACAGTCACATTCCTGACCTATGACAGGAGAAGTAGTCTCCTCCTAATCACTGCCTTGTTTTTTGAGTATTTTGACTGAACGAATGTAGAAGGAACACCAGCTGCTTTGTTTATTTTTCCAGAATGTCTTACATAATTGTTCGCACCCAACTATTTTCCACTGACCAAATGAGAGAACAGCTGAGGCATCCAAATGAGAGATCTCACAGAGTCTCCATCCCTCTCTAATCCACGACAGAGCTACAGTCTGAAGGGGCATGCTCTCTAACCCGCTTGGAAGCAGCAGAACTAAATAATTCCTCTGCTATTTAAACTGTTAAAATTTATTGCTTTGTACAAGAACAGATACCAGTCTCTTTTTTTAATAATGAACTTCCCAGAAAGTGCTTGTCCTTCAGGATTCTTGCTTGTTAAAATTTACTTTTGTGGTTACTGTTATTGTGTTTCCTGCCAAAAGCTCTTCTGATTTGGGGTCAGACAGTGCTGTTTTATAAGAATCCTTTTTTTTTTTCAAACCAGAAGACAAAATTATTTTGACATTGACAGTGAGGTGTGTGGATTTCCTGAAAGAATTTGTATTTAATGGCCCTGAGCATTACAAAATTATGTTAATTCAATGAGTTTCATTGGGTTTGTTGCTCATTTATTTCACTTTTAATTTAGTCTGAATTCATCCCAGTACACTTTAGCTATAAGGTTCAAGAATTGCTTAATATTTACACCTTTAAATCTAAAGACTGTTTTTGTTGAGAATTCTACCAGTGGATATTTACATCCTATTATGACTTCACTGCTGTGAAGATGCTTTACATTCCCATTGCCAACAATTACCTCACTTTATCCATGCACTGTTATGAAGTGATACTAATATGCTGTACAAGAAAATAACGTCATGTGTCACCAATGCATCCAGAAAATTCAAGCTCATCTTATAATACCGTTTGAGTCCCAGCATTTTTTAACCTTTTCAGTGTTGTCCTGCCTCTCTTGTAGAAAAAAAATAGTCAGCGTGGAATGATTTAGAGTATCTATGTCTGGACAAGCTTTGAGAATTTTATTTCATTGATCGGAACCAAGCGCAATTACAACTCAACCATCTTTGAACATTCATGGTAGTAACAATGTTCCTAGATGAACATTGTTCATAGTTCCCTATTCATAGTTCACCTCAGTCAAAATATTAGTTGAAAGTGTTCTTTTCCAAATACATATTTTGTGTCATAATGAAATGAGATGAAGCCCAGCAGGATTTCCTTTCCAGTTAGCACATACGTTCTACGCCAAGAATTAGGATCCCTGAGGGGTCACAAAATACTTGGATTTGGAGTCACTATTGAACGTGAAAAACTCCAAAGAATTTAATAGGCATTATACTAATAGCAGTCTTGGGTTTATTAGATTTACCCCCCATTATCTTCCCTCTAGCAATTCATACAAAATTGGCTCTTTCACAGCACTTCAGCTGCTCTCTGCCTCCTTCACAGCTAATGAGACTTTATACTGCTTTGCAGCAGCTGGAAGTGTGTGTCTCTGTCCCATGCATACAGATTTGCACCATCCTGTGTTGCAGTTATGTGTGATTTACCATGCAGACTGAGTCTTCTGCTGTGGGATATTACCTAAACCCAGGAGAAGGAAGAGAGAAAAGTTCAGCTCAGACTGCTCCTGCTTTGGTTGCATGCACTTCTGCCCAGTAGGACTTTAGTCTGTGTTAAATGTGTATTGGAGTACTATAAAATATCCCAAGTTCAAAGGAAGCTGTAGAAGATGGAGGACATCAGGCATATGTCCTAAAAGAAAAACATACCTAAGTGAGAACCGTGTTTGTACTTTTATTTGTTTTACAATCCTATTCCTAAATAAAACTCCTCAGAGATTTTCAATCCTGTTTTCAAAACTTCAGAAGTAAAATTTTATCTGATTCTGCATGACAAACTGTTTAAAATGTCTCATGAATTCAGTACAGTGTAAGGACTGTACTAGATGCAGACAAATGGAATTGTTCCTACTGAACTATGCATCGATTATCAAATGATAAATCCATGGCTGTTTATCTACAGGAAGAAAACATTGGACCTCTATTCTTTATCTGCAGAATTTTTCAGCAGTCTTCAGCAAAATACAGAAGACCATTGTAGTTCCACAAAGGCCTTATGGATAGCCATTGTAGAATTAAAAACAAATTGCCTTGTTAAAAATTAGCCAACATTATCCCATGTTTCATTATCATCTTCACATAGCTGAAAAATCTTTGCTAATGACAATCTGAAATGGAGAGCAAGAGCGCTGTGTTCATTTGACTTTCATCCTGCCTGCCACCACAAGGTCTGCCCTAGCCAATAACCTAGTAATTGATTTTACATCATATTTCAGTGGCTTAAGGAGCTGTAATTAATCTCCTTACAGTTCTGTTAAATGTAAATCCCATAAAGCTGACTAATATGCTTATGAGACCAAAACACCAGGCCAGTGGCTTAGGATCTGTACCATGCTGCTGAGCACACCCCTTTGTGCAGCTTTTCCTGATGAGCTTACAGGCAGGAGCAGTGAGATGGTGAAAGCTGAATTCTATGATCTTATGATTGTGTCTTACCCAAATGCTACCAAGTGTAAACACAACAGGGACACGTTTTAATTTTGGCTGGTGTTCAAGACATTGTGTTTGTTATAGGATGGCCAGTTAATGAGTGTTTCTTCTGGCCTAGTATCATCTTGGCAGAAGATTCAAAGGATTTACATTAAAACTCAGAGGCTTCCAGTTACTATCAATGCTGAAAGCTCTGCAGACATTTCAGATATATGAGATCAATTGTCTTGAATTTGGAGGTGAAAAAATAAAAGGTGTAAGTACAACTACAACCTCTCTCTTGTTAATTTTCAAGACAGTAACAAAAAAAAAGATTCTCTTGCTAAACTAAACTGAAGACCCAATGTACCAATTTACCAAAGGCAAAAGAAACCCTTAGCTGGAGAAACAAGACATAGTATGTGATTAAAGGTTACTGAATCACTTGCTATTTTATCATAGAGATTGCACAGAAAATGTAAAATTGACATGTATGCATTTTTATAGTCTAAGCTTTCTAGCAGAGAATCTTTAAATAGCATTAGTAAAAATATAAAAGGAAAGATCTGACAGGAACATAGAGCATTTTCAATGTTGTATATAGATTTGGCTCCTCCAACTGTGGATTAAAGTGAGCTTGAAATGAAATAAACAGAACAGCTTCAGAAGTGTAGAGCTGAAGGGAAGTCATCCATCACAATGGAAGAATGTTTGATCTGATGTACAGTAGTTTAGCTCACAAACTTCATTGCTAAAAAACATTCATCTCTGTGCGCAGTGCAAATTCTAATAATATAAAGCATGTCCTGAAGAAATTCAATATACCAAATAATTGTGAGCATCAATCTCATGGAATGTGTAAAAAATAGACACAGTGGACATGCAGATACATTCTGTTTCTGTCTGTGCTTGACGAGAATGAAAAATAAGCCCCATAACAACACTTACATAAAATACCTCAGTTGTTTAAGAATTTTTATATGATTTTCCATTCTAAAAGAAGATATTTATATGTTAGTGTCTTAACTGTATGTTGTTTTGTAACTGAATGTTTCATGGGAACTTTTCTGTCTTTCCTCCACCTTGTTCTAGAGACACCAATCTTATTAGTCAATTAAAGCTTCTTATCATACTTGTTGCATATTGTGATTTCCACAGTATTCACGTGTTGAGAAATATAGTCTGCACCAAGGGGCTTGTCTTCCAAAAATATTAAGCAAGTAACAGTTCAGAAATAACCTAAGATAACTGGTTATGTTTAGCCTTGTCACAGATTCTTTTTGAATACATAGTTAAAAGTGTCATCCACAAATAGTCCTCAATAACAGATCTGATAATTTTATCAACTTGTCTTTTTCCTCTTCCTTTTCAATCATTTTAATGTATAATGTGTGAACAGAGCATCTTCCTTCCAGGCAACAAAAAAAGAAGCTATTTTGACATTTTCAGGGTAGAAAGAAAAATGCCATTTTCTCTTTGGAGAACATAGTTATAATTTCTGTGATACTTCAAGGTTAATTCCTGCTGTTTGAAGGAGATTACACTTTGACAATGCTGTATATTGCTCTCTAATGCACCTGTAAAATGTGATGGTCTACAGAGAGCACAGAACTTTATTATAAATACATAGCTTAATTGCAGTATCAACATTCACTCAAATCTGGGGTACAAGTCCTTTTTCTCCAGAATATTTCAGCAAGATATAAATCATGGGAATGAGTAGTTTTAGGGGTTTTCTATAGCAAAAACCTATAGATTGGTGAAGATGTAGAGGACTAGACAGACAGATAATCCTTTTAAACTGGGTGGTAACTTTAACTAAAAGGTACAGTTACAAAAAAGTGAGGTGTCTCACAAAATTAAATTGAAAGAAGTGGTTGCAACTCCATATATTCAAGTTAGATTAGATTCACATAAGATTTAAAAAAAAATTCGCATTTAAGTTAGAGCAAAACACAAATATCATATTGAATAACATAATTTTAATGGTTGTATTACAGTCATTCATAAAAAAATTTCATATTTCCTCAAATTTAATGCAGGTGTCTTATGGTATGTTTGTTTTTTTTGCTAGACTTTTTTATGTGTGGGGTTTTTTAAAAATTTTTTATGACTTGAAAACATGTTTTGTACTCTTTATTGTAGAGTAAAATGTGTCTTGGCAAAACACACAGCCTTTCATTTTATTGATTTGTTCATGTTTTGACATCTTCAGACTTCATGGAAGTGGAAAAGGTAAGCTTTGACCCCTTCCATTTTCATGAGTCACTGATTAGCTCTCCTTTTTCAACAGCTGGCCCTCAAAATCCCAGGGGCAGCAGCCATAAAATATAGAGATGTCTGGGGTTTTTATGTGTATGTATATGACAGACATATTATTTAACTAGATACTAAAAAGATCTGAGTAAAATAAAAAAATCTAAATAGAGATGAGCGAACATGTTTATTAAAAATATACACAGTGAATCCATATCAATCATCTTTTTAGAAAGTACTTGGAATTCTGAAGCCTTTGCAGATGCTCCTTCTTCCAGATACTTCTCCCTTTTTGACTCATCTGTATCTATCTTAGTGTAGATAGTAACTAGCTCATTTATTGCTTGTCTCTACCTCTGTTATAAAGGCATGTTTCACATGCTTTACCCGTGAAGTAGGCTTTCAGAACACTTAGACTGCAATTTCCTACTCTACATTTTTAGCAACATAGGCACGTCTTCTTATTGAAAAGAGCAATCTTTTTCATTCTCTTGGGGAATGTGATTAGTTTCAAAGGTAAATGCCAAACCTAGACTTTTTTTCCCCTCTTTTATCCAATACTTTTTAGCTGGAGAACCACTTCTTTTACAGGGAAATCTTCTAACCAGCTGTCACCAGTGCACACAAGAACATTACCACCTTAAAGCTTGTCAGTTCCATTTTGCATTTATCTTCTCCACTTGCTATCTTATGAAAGTCCCATTACTTTTCCCACTCTTGTAAGTCAGGTCCTAGATCAACATAACGAAAGAGGAAGTAATGCAGCTTCCAGAAGGTAAAACACTTAAACAGTTTTAATTTAGAATTCCATCCAGTGATGACATAATATCATCAGACTGTAGAAAGCTATTGTATAGGCAGTTTTAAACCAGTAGTTTGTTCCTTGGTATTGCTTCGGAGGGAAAAGTGGGTCTTATTAATGCTCTTACATTAGCACTAATGAAGGTGTCACTGTTGGAGACAGTTTGTACTGAAGTTTACGACAAATTAAATAAATCTGCAAATTTTAATATGTGCCTACTGCTGTAAAAAAAGTTAAAGATAATTCATCAAGTTGGTAAAACTATAAAAGGCCTTTCATGAAGGCTTACATTGATAATACTTTAAATGATCAATCTGCTTTCAGTAACAAAAAGCATCCTCGAGCTGCCCTCACTACAAAATCAGGTTCTATGTCAAAAAGAAGCACACAAATGGAAAATTGATCTCACAAATTAGGCTAGCTAGTTTGAGTACTCAGAAGCAGTATAGAAGTATACCTTTGTCAAATCTGATCTTGCTGTCCATGCACCCTTCATAACTCACACAGGTAACAGGGAAATCCTGTCAAAAGATGTCAGCAGGATCTCATGTCATGATTGTCTGTAAGCCTCGCATAAACAGTTTTATCTTAAAAAGTGTTGTGTCTTAATAGAGGACTTTCAATAGTACTTTCAACAGCTGCTGTATCAACAGTTGCTAAATGCAAATAATGAAGTAAGGTAACTAGCTGAAATGCAGGCAGGTGGCTGGCAGCTAAGCTTGTTCTATAACCCAAATCTTTCAATAGCAGAAAATGTAAATGTGAATACTAATGTATTTTGTGTGGGGCTTAACAGCAGCAACATTGGCTGCACAAAAAAAAAATCACATTTTAATAATAATTTCTTTTTTCAGTTTGCATCAGTCTGTCATTGCAAAGCAGCTCTAACACCACACAGTATTTTTTACTAGCCATTTAAATTTTAAATAGGTAAGTTGCAAAGATCATATTAAGTAATTTAGTGCTGTGATAGGAAATATAAAAACACAGCTAGAAATGCACAGTCCTTTTTGTCACATTGCTTTCAATATGCATCTCAAAAAATTAAAGTATGAATTGTGTGGATGGAGCCAGAAAGAGCTCATAAAAATGAAAAATATAAACAGGTGGCTCAGGTGTATCCTCTTCCTGGAGATCCCAGCAGTAATGGGGAGAAGATACTGAAGATCCCAGTAGTAATGATCCCACCATTTGGTGGAGAACTGGCTTCTCTATTAATTAAGAAAAAATGGAAAATATGGCAGAGAGAAAAATAGCTATGACTGACAAAAAAGACAGTATAAGCATAAAGAATCTTCCTGGTGATCTGAGAGATCTCTAGGAGAGAAATAATCCTTCACTGTCACTGCAGATGAGTTTATTTATCAGCTCTATTAAAGATACAGAATAACATAGAAGCAATAAGTGACAGAAAAAGCACCAGATTCATCATTGTAAAGAGCTGTATACAATAGATGAACTAGCTCTGACAACCAATTCTCCTAAGAAAAGTAAAGTAAAAATTACTCTTGACCATAGCTGAGCGGAACTTAAAATTTGTTTGACTGATCTTTTTCATTCCATATTTATCTTTGAAGTATGATGAATTTATTAACAGAAAGTTTTTGATTGCTTGAGAGTGTATATATTTTTTTCCACTTACCCTAATGAATTTTTTTCTCTCTATGAACCCTGACTTGTCTCATGTAGATATATCATCCCATTTGGAGCTGTCTCAGAGCAGCTCTTAATATACTTCTACCTTAGCACAGTGAGGTCACCCTGATTGAGTGGTGACAGATGGATTCAAATATTCAAACATTCTCATTACTTTCCAAATTAGCCTAAAAGAAAGAAATTTTCATATCCATCTTGATATACATCAGACAACATTTCAGAAGTGTTCCCCCCACAGACAGAATGGCTTTCAGGATGTGACTGCTAGAATAGGCACTCAGTACCTCTTGCTGGAATTTCCAAACAGAAATGCAACCATGACAGAATGAAGACCTACTAAATGGAGTTGGTAGGATCAGGAATGTGTCTGATAATGCCCTTTCATGCAAAAACTATAACTAATAACTCCTTAAAATTACAGTCTGCAGAAAGCTTAGTTTTTTACTAAGACTGTTGGAGAATTTTGCTTTTGAGAGCCCTTGTAACAGAAGCTTCAAAAAAAGCTAACAGGGATAAGAAGTTCCATCAGGAACTTTCTGTTCTTTGACTGTGGGATAAAAAAAAAAAGGAGAAAATCAAAACTTTTGGTAAGAATGAAAGGTTTAGAGACTTCTGAAAAAGCTAAAAAACCTAGCCTACTCCCATGGTGATAAAAATAATATTATATCTTAACATGTGTAATCTGTAGCATTCATATTGATACACGCCTAATGTGTGGGCACTCATCTAAAAAGGTCTTTTAATCTTGACTGTCTCAAGATCATTGTTAGCAGTAGTGTCAGCTACAGATAGGGTCATCCACACCTTGTGTCAACTTTATAGAGCTGAGGGCTCTTTCAAGAGCTATTCTGCTGTAGTAGGCTCCTGATAAATCCATGCAGCAACAATCTCTGAGAGAAATAACATATTGATATTGCCACCACTTTTGTATAAACAAGTTCTTTGTGTTCTAGATTTAGAGATTCGTTTTTCTGTTGTGCCTCAGAAATGAATTTTTTATTCATTGTGAGAATATTTTTTAAAGCAATTAAATTTTTTTTCCCTGAAAAGAGAAACAAAAAGGTGTCAGCATAGGCATATCTGAATTACTTTCCTTGCATTTGGCTTTCTCAATCTCTGAGCATTCGCTGAAGACAAACCGAGATCATAACACGATTGAAGGACATAATTTTTTTCTGGCTTACATAAAGCACAGAAACAGAGGAGCACTGAGCATCTTTGAACAGACACTGTTACTAGGATTACTGTATGTAAGCATCTTAAAAAATGTTCTCACTTGTTAGACTTAAAATCTACTGTAAAAACAGATGTAGAACAGTTAGACCTAGCAGGACCTTGGCTTGCTCTCTAGACCAGGTAGACAAGTCTTTTTAGAGCACCA
Organism: Ploceus nigricollis; assembly: GCA_013399945.1. Lineage (NCBI taxonomy): Eukaryota > Metazoa > Chordata > Aves > Passeriformes > Ploceidae > Ploceus > Ploceus nigricollis. The sequence goes on along the minus strand of VXBC01002446.1, from coordinate 1,679,714 downwards.
CTCAAAAACAAATTTTCCCACGCAACCTGTCAAATTTGGCTGTCAAAATTTTCGAGAAAGCAAATACAAATTTCCCAACAATTACCGTGTATTAAACACTTAAGTTTTATATGTGGTTTTGGTTTTCTTAGTCAGATATCTTTGAAAACATTGCATTAGTGGATCTGTAGCTTTCCTTTTCACATCTATGGTGGTCCAGCTGGGGAAAGAGGTTGTAATAGTCCCCACTAGAAAGGAAATGTCTTTTCCTCATATTAAAGTCTTGTAAAACTCCAAAGTAAATTGTTATCTTGGCCCTAATATTGAAATCCTAATGCCATTTGCAATGTCAAGAAGAAAAATAACCCTTTCTTATGAAGCAATCAGGTGAGATGCCTCATTGCCTGTCATAAAGCATACTTTTTCAACCTCAAACACGTTGGTTTAATGACCAAAAGACCCACACAATTACATCAAACCTGCAGGTGAGGTCTGCAATGAGAGGTACAGTTATAGCACTTCCAGGGAATGTTATAAATAGCCCAAAGTTTCCCCACAGCCCAGTGTTTAACCACAGCATACTTCATGAAAAAAAAAAAAAAATTAAAAGGGAGGTTGAAGAGTTTTATAGAAATGTTCTACTATTTATTGGAATACTTTAAAATAAGGTATGTTAATAGCATGAAGGAAAGAAACAGGATGAGAGGTTATGGTCTGTATTATAGCAGATGTCATAGCAGATAATTCAAATTATTTTTCTGGCCTTAAAAATCTATGAACCTGTGGGTCACTCTCGTATCTGTGCTGTACTTTCATTGGCTACATCACAGGAAACTAACCCTAATTTCTGGTCAATCTTAATTTTTCTTAAAAAGGAGATATGTACTGCCATCTTAAATTTGTCATACAAGCTGAAAAGACATTCTTTTTTCTTTTATTTAGTCTGCTTTTTGGCAAATTTATTGATAAATATAAGATTTTCTCGAACTTTTTGCCAGAACAAGTGCTTTAGAAATTTAATTAATATTGTGTTAATCCCTATTAATTACTGTAATCATAGATTTTGTGCATTACCAACCAATATTAAAATGTGAATGTGACAAGTTATCTTTTGATCCCAAGAGATTTAGAAATAAATATTTAAGTGATTTGAATATGAATTCCAGTGCTTGAAAAGCTCATCTTGTGTGGTTTTCCTTCTTTTAAATTTTGAAATTAAGATTCCAAACCTTAAAAATTTAGCTTGTTAAAAGAAAGGCATCAGAGCCCACACTTAGACTGAAACAAAACACTAGCTTTCAATGCTATCAGAAACAACTCAAGATCTGAATTTTACCTTCCAGGTTCTTCTGTAAACAGACAGTGTTTATTGTTTAAAGAAGCCATTACTGTTGCTAAAAAGTGTTTTTATAATTAAGATGTCACAGACATATTTCCTTGAAGTCATCTCAACAGTTTCTCATGCGTGGCTCCTACTATCTATAGCTGTCTGATATCCACTTAAGCAAGTGTTTCAAAGTGTGACTTTATTTTTTATGATACTGTAAGTTACAATGATATAACACTTTAAGTGCCAAGTGATATTTTCACCTAATTTAGTGTGGATGTGACTTGCATTGGAAACTGAGGCTGAAAGAAAAAAAGAAACTCTTCATAACTATTTATTGGTGTAAGGTATGAAGCAGCTCCGATGTTATCTTCATTTGAATTCTAACAGGGAAGAGCCCAACTTAGGGGTGAACATGGACACAGAGGTGTGCATAAGACCCAATTATTCATCTTTTGTCTGCTCAGGACTCAGATGGTTCCACCTTTCAAAAATTACCTTTCACTTTTTTTTTTAGAAATTTTTACAAAGTGATAAAGCTGCAGCTACCATTCAAGGCACATCTTGATTCCATTTCATCACTTTCTTCTTTTAGACAGTAAGCTCTGGACAAATATTTGTTTATTTCCTATAGCATATATCTCATATTATCTATTGTGTGGCAGCAGGTCTTAATTGACTCTCCATTGACTGTTGTTGTAGGCCTTTATTTTCATCCTCTTTCTGACTTCAACACATTGTATGATGACTTCCTGGTCCTTACTAGACTTTGTAAGGGAAAAGATTAGTTACCCAACTCAATCTCTGCTTTTCTTTATACCTTTTCATCCCACTCCCTTAGAACAGAACATAAAGTCATCCCTGAACAAACCTTGGCCCTGTCTGTTCAGATGGAGGTTTTGCTTCTAAAAGAAACGCCTCTGATTTCAGTCCCAAAGATTGATGAGAGGCTAATGCTGACTCTTTAAGATCTCTTTTATCCAACAATTTGGAATTTGATTGTTAGACCAAGAGTGGTGTATTTGAGCTCTGTTCTTGCCTTGTTGGTTCCTCTGATGCTGACATTTCAGATTGGTATGATCTGGCTGTGTCTGTTTCCAGATTGTTGTTATTTTGTTGGAGTGGGTGTTTGGAGCACATCAAACTCTGACAAGATATCTGGAGATGTGTTTTGCAAGGTAACACAAAGCTGGCATTCTCTGCTGGATGACAGACTGGATGAAAGCACCAATTAAAAAACAGACAACAGAAGCAAATAGGAGAGCAAAGAATTATTGTGCTCTAGCAACTAGGTAGTACTTCCCTAAGATGCCCTTGCCTTGAGGCAAAGATCTCTTGCTGCCCTTCAGTAAAATAGGTATAGCTCATGGGAAAGTGAGACAGATCTAAATGAAACCAGTGGTGGTGTTGGTCCATGGAGCAATGAGATCAAGAATAGAATTGCTTGGGCTTGGGGTGAGCAACTTTTTACCCCCAATCCCCACAGGTCTGAACAGATAAACTCAGAAAAGATGTTTGCAGCTTTGCCCAGGTGCCATCAGAAATAGTAAGCATGGGGTAATAGTAAATAGTAAATGGCGAAAGATGCCAAGAGGTCAAGAAGATCCAGGGGACCTGGGTGAGGCCATGCCTCCTCTTTCATTCCTAGAACCCCTTCATCTTTTCCTCAGGAGTATAGCGTCCACATTCCCATCTCAGTTCCTGTTTCCCACTCTTGTTTCTTCCCTTTGGTGTGATAGCCTCCACTAAATATCAGTGTTTCACATCCAAGTGTCCCTATTCTCTTCTCAGGTTCCTAAGATTGGCAGGTATCTGGAAGACGTCCAGCTCCCAGTGTGGGGGAATCTCGGGCCCAGGCCAGGGAAAACAGCCAGAAGAGAGTTTCAGAGGAAGAGCTATTGTTGTCAGGAAATAAACATCCTTCATGTTTTTCCAGTCCTCCCTCTTGTCTTTGGCAGCAGCAACCGAAACCCAATTGCAGAGATGAAGTGGGGATTTGCTGATCATCCTGGAAAGGCACATTTTTCTTTCCTCGGGCATACTCAGGCAGGCAGTTTGCCATTCCTTGTTGGCTGCAACTACTTTTGCATCCTGCCTTACTCTGGGATTTCATGAAGCTGTATATCTACCTTATATTATTTTATAGAATCATAGAATGATCTGGGTTCAACCAGTCACCTTGCAGATCATCTTGGAATATTATTTGCCATAAACTTTCCCACAGTATTTCAAGTTGATATGAACATACCAACATACCATGTAATGGTGTGAACTTGTGTCAGGGAAGGTTTAGGTCGGATATTAAGAAGCAGTTTTCACTCAGAGGTGGGTTAGACACAGGACCAGGATTCTTAGGGAAGTGATCACAGCACCAAGTCTGCCAGAGCTCCAGAAACATTTGAGCAATGCTCTTAGGCACATGCTGTGATTCCTGTGGTGGTTGTCCCATGCAGAGTCAGGAGTAGGGTCCCTTCCAACACAGGATATTCTATGATTCTTTCTTTTATGTTTATTCACTTCTGAAATCATGGCCTTGAACCTCCAGAGATTTTTGTGTGCCCTGTTATCCATCTTATTAGAATCCTAGTGTAGCTTGCATAAATTAAAAAAGAAAGCAGGATGCCAGGAAACTTTTGAATTTCCTATAAGCCAGCAGGAAAACACATACACATAGTAAGAGTGACAAGCCTGCAAGAGTTATCTATGCATACATTTTGTGGTCTTAATGACAGATTGACATTTGTTCTTGAAGGTGAAGGATAAAATGGGACCAGAAAGGCAAGATTTTGTTTACCGTAACTAATAAATTTTCAATGCTTCACAACCCTATGATTACTTTTGGTGACCTCTGGAGAGGCCATGACCTCCTCGCTGGAGAGATCCTGGCTTCAAACATGACTTTACAGACTCAAGGAAATATTGTTACTGGCTTTTCATTGCATAGGGATTTCACTATGAGCTAGTTGTGAGTTTTCTATTTTTGATTGATAATCTCTGACTGATCCTGACTTTCTTAATGATAGCATGCTGCTGGATGTTTGGTGAAAGCCAGACTGTGAATCAAACCCTTGCCTACCCTTTCAGACCTTTTCCTTTATTTCTTCATCCTGTCTGCTTAGAATTAGTAAGATTTAATTAAATTTGCTTACCTGATAACAACAAAGTAAAAAAAAAGTATTGTTTTAAAGAGGGTTGTTTAAAATCTGTGACTAAAGTATGAGACTGGCACAGATCAAGAGAATGAATTTGACTTGATCTTCTCCGAGGGCCTGAACCCCCAGCTGTACTGAAGGTGCAGATACTCTTAGTGCTTAGACTAAGCAGTTGAGTTTTCCTTGATGGTTGAGATTGGAAGCTGGTGACTTCTTATACTGGGGGAAGATGGCTCCTGCACAACCTGCAGATTGTCTGAAGTAACCATGGTTTGTCTCATACAAAATTTGATTAATTAAACACACTTTAATTTGACCAAAATCATCAGGTCCATCATTATCTCCACAACTGAACCCAGAGGCTAATTCAGAGGTGAACAGAAATGATCACAAGGATACCCCTAAGAGCAGAAACTGCAGAATACCCAGAGAGAGAACAATGACGTATTTAAGATTTGGTTGGGGATATGATATGAAAATGCCTCTTGCTGTTCTAGTTGGTGATTTTTACATTTGAACATGAACATGACATTTTCCTCATGTCTACTCATTTATTCCCATTTACTGTTTTAAGATTCTGCTTTCAGCTTTCTGCACTCAATGCCTCTCTTTTATTTTTTCTTAAAAAAAGTGCATTTCTGAATAGCTTTTTTCATCTTCTCTGACCCAAAGGTCTGACTGTCTTTGACTTCTGCATTTTCCGCTCTCAGTTACTTTTCCCTTGCAAAGGTTGCAAAGTTGTTACTTCAAACCCCTCTTTTCTTGACGCGAATTTTAGGCTGACTTGTTTTCAGCTGCTGTCCTTGCTAAATTATTCTAAAAAAACCATAGTACAACAATGTACTAGGTACGAACAGACTATTATATTTATTAGATCAGATGGCTTTCATTATTTACATCTTAAAAATGAGATGACTTATGTAGGTAAGGATTACACACAGTTTTCTAGAGTTTAGCATTTATGTTATAAACCATTTACTATTACAATCTCTCTCTACTTCCTAACCAGTTATCCAAAACTTTCACCTTTCCCACTAAAAGTTTCAACATCTCTATCTTTCTGAAAAGTGACTTATTTTTTAAGAAAATTTAAGCACAATCTCCTCCATTATTTTTTAACTTTCATGATATGGCTTACCATTCTTTTAGTTTAACATGGATTTTCAGGAAAAACTATGTTTTGTTTCCATGGCAGACATGGGGCAGAGGAACAAAGTGAATAAACATGTAGGACCTGCATTATTTACTGAGACAGTGTGGGATTCTGTTTGTGAGCATGTTTCTAAGTTACCTTAACATAACCATAGTAGGGCTTGGTGGAATCCTGTCACTTTTTTACTGCTCACTGACAGTCACCAAGCCTGGACAAAGCAGGTATTCATAAAAAGACCCATCTCCTCAAAACTTTTCTGGGATTTTTAACATCTAATTAAATATATATACGTCCTTGAAATATTCAGAATATATCCACTCTGCAAAGAGATGAGGGTATGGGTACTACAAGTACTGAAATGCATGAGCCCTGGAACTCTAAATTTCTCTCACTGAGAGGGAGTCACCGAGGAGCCTGGCAGACCTTTGTACAGAAGGTTGTTGTTGATACAGAAACAGACTGATGTGGAGACTGATGAACAACAACAATTGCTATTTCCATGTGATACCACATATATGACTGCTAGTCCTGTGCTGGTTCAAGAATACATAAAAAGAACATTTTAACTAAAAATAATGATAAAATAAAAGAAAGTATAGTTACTGGTTTTAGAGATTCTTCAACAAATTTAGCTGAAATGGTGTTGCAAAAATTCAGACTCTAATGAAGAAAAGGAAATTATATTTCTAATGTCTTCTATGAAAAAAAAATATTGTCTGAAGATTTTCCAGCACTTCTTTTAAGCCCTAGGAAATTTAATCTGATTTTATTTGTTTGTGTTCAAAGAAAAAAGTGAAGGCTTCTGAGGAGAAAAAAAAGATCATAATTCACATCTGCATTCTTGCAGTAAGCCAACTTGGAAATCTAGGCTTCTACAAGAAAGATCAAGATGTTGGGTTTTTTTAATTGTTGCTTTGGCTCTGTTGTATAAGTGTCTGCAGCCCTGAAATTTTATGTCTGTCTTGGCATCATATTGCCTGATGACATCTAGTCCTGTATCTAAGATTCATAGAAACTGGCCAGAATACTAAAGATATGTTTTAAAGGCATTTTGTCATCCATCTTCTTTAGACACGTTTGAAAATCTTTATTACTCCTAATGACTTTGAACTGAAGTCCAGCATAATTGAAGTTTCTGACAGTGATTTTTAAAAAAATGAATTATCCTTTCTTACAAATAATTTACTGCAAGGTCTGAGAAACAAAACAAAATTAACAAATAAATAAATATAAAACAAACAAAAAGGAAAACAAGAAAGAAGAAGCTGCAATTTTTTTTTTTAGAAAAAGAAGTTAAAATTTATTTTGGAATTATTCTACAAAATAACAATGAGAAATATTTAAAAGTTATTTTTCAGATGGCGTAGCTGTTTGTTTTTCTTTTTTCCTTAATAAATTTGTCAATAAGAAGTTTTCAAGCAGACCTTTGAAATGCACTTTATTTATTCTCTTTAATAACTGGTTTCTAAAAGGTCTCCATTCATCTTTTCCTTTTCCCACCTTCTTTTTCAGCTGGGTCAACTGTTGCTGTAGCACAGTCTGCAGAGAACTGATGCCCCCTTTCTTGCTCCTGAAGCCTGCCAAAACAGCAGTGAGAAGCTCAGCCACAGCCTCACACCAGGCAGTCCCACTGGCAGCAGGGGCACTGAAACTGTCAAGCAAACTAAGTGCTCAGAAGCCGTGATTGGTATTTTGAGGGGGCACATTTTCAAAAATATTGGAAAGTACTTTCAAAAATGTGCTAATCACTTCTAAGCTTAAGTCTCATCTAAGCAATTTTTGCCATTTTTGGAAAAGAAAAATTGATTATATTTCTGTCTCAGTAAGATTTCCTAGAAAGTCCCACTCTAGCACACACATATGTATGTTTAACTTCCTGAATACTTGGTTCAGCTGAATTCAGATTGACACTGACTCTGGCATGCCTTAGGCCTTAATATTTGCAGAGTGCAGAGCTCCTTTTTGAATTTGTAGAATAAGCATGAATGAAAGAGCAAAGAGAAGGATAAAAGTTAAAGGAATTTCTTGCTCGAAGGTTTAGTCCAACACAAACATTATTATCCTGTCACAATTTCCAATATTTTTTTTTATTTATATATTCAATCAGAGTTTAAATCAAAATACCAGACTGCAGTATTTTTTATCTGTACAGGTTTGTTTTGAAATGTTTCACTAAGATATTTCCTAGTTAAAAATGAAAATTACAAAATTAAAAAATTCATTTCTTATACAAAAAGATATTTCTTTGAGTTAGACTTCATTAGATATTGAAGTAGTAAATAGCTTGGTGTTGCAGATCTTATAAGTCACATCTTATTTACTCATCTAACCAGAGATGTAAAATTTATGTATACAAGATAAAGAAATGAGATAGAGAATAGCTATGAGAATGAGAGAGGAAAAAGAAAATACCTTCAAATAAATTGTTATTATTTTTCAGACAATTGGATGGCTGGAACCAATGAATCAGGGTGAAGACTCCCACTGCCTCTGGTGCACTACTTTTTTACTCATTCTTTACTAGCCCCACAGTCCAAACTTTTACTAAGGACACATCTGAGGCCCTGACTTATGTTCAAATAAAGAGGGGGAAAGCCTATATTGTCAAAACAATTGAAAGAGTTTTCCTCTGTCTGAGAAGCATTGCAGCTGTGTATCTGCAGAACATTTATTTAATTTAAAACACAGAATATGGTTGTTACAGTGATTCTTAAAGGACAAGAATATTGACAAGCTGCTCTTGGTGTTGGGAGTTGTTGTAAAACTGTTACCCATGAGTCAGGCAGACTTCAAAGAGAAATCACCTCATTAAGGTGATTGTTAGAAACACATCTCCCTAGGTGCTAGTAGTGTTTCATTCCTTCCAGTTGGTAACTCAATCAGTTTGTTTGCTGAGACAGTTCATATTGTCTCTGCAAAGGAAAGGAATTAATCTGTAAAAGAAATATCAAAAAGATAAAGGCAAAACGTTATAAAATACCTGAAAATGTGAGTGCTTACGCATAATATTGACTTGCACCAGCAGATTGAGAGTAAATGTCTTATTGTATGTTTATTTTTGTTAAAAAGATTGCACAAACAATATTATAAAAAAATGAAAAAATTTAACTTTCTTCCCAGCTAATCATGTCATAATTCCATTAAAATAGTTATTTTCCAACTTGTTACAAATTTCCTTTTTACAACATTTCTGTGTTGTAATTTCTGCTCTGACTTTTCTCATTCTGAGCACTGCAGAGATCCACAAGCTACATTACAAAGTACTTGTAACCAGCCACTTAGACAGAGGTGATTAATACCATCTAACCTGTAAGTCTGCCATGGACAGACCTCGCTTCACTATCCCCTATCACAGCCAAAAATCTCCAACAAGATATCTGGTTCTCATTGCTGTGGTTTATGACATATCAGAAGAGCTCTGTTTCTTAACAGGATATTCCTAGGATCCTCTCCTAGGAGTCGGTGGGTCAGATGCAAACCAGCTTCCAACCTCTAAGCCTTTCCAAAGCCGTAGTTAGAGCTGTCAGAGGAAGCCATCAATCACCCCGGCTGAAACTGAGAGGATACATCTTCACAGCTGTGCAATCTTCCTACCTCTTCTCAGAGGAATAGTTGCAGACTAAGTATCCAAATGATTCTTACTTCAACATTTGCCTATCCAAGGACCATTTCAGCTCTATGTTTCCTCTGTAAAGATAATCAGTACTTGGCTGGTATTCTGTGCTCAACCATATCTCAAAGCAAATACTAATTTTTAACAATATTGTATTAAGCCTCTTATGAAGTTAGTATTCCCTTTTTAAATCATGGTATTAGGGCTTTTTGCACACTTTTGTCTTCTTAGAGATAAATAACTTTAGTTATCTGGTGAAATCTCACTAGAAACACATTCATGATAAGAATTAAAAACAAATGTTACAAATACTTCCTTGGACTTAGGTGGCTCAGTGAGAAGTTTCTTGATTCCTTTAGATAGCTTGGGAAAATAACAAAACTAGACAGCTAATATCACAGAATTCTCTTGTCCCATAGAATTTTAGAACTACTTTTTCTGTTGCTTTTTTTTTCATTTCTTATTCTAGGGAATATCACAAAGAAGATATTAATTGATCTCAAATTTTTTAAGACTTAAGCTTAAGCTGGATGCTGCACTAAAACAACTTCATTTTTTTCATGGAAGCAAAATATTTTTTTTGTAATTCTAAATCTCTTTGTTATATAACATATTAGCTAAGTAGGAAAAAATATGAAGTACCTTGTTATTAGTTGAAATTCTAGTTATGATTGTAATTTGTATGCAAAAGAGTCAACATAAGCTAAATGTACCTGTTGGCAAAATTTTGAAAGGGGGCATTGTCTGGTCTGCATGGATGTCAATGTCAAATCTGACTTTACAATGGCAATACTAAATATTTCAATCCACAGTGTAGATATCTGGCTGTTTTGAGAAAATCCTACACATACATCCTCATTATTTAGTTAAATAAACTCTTACCACTCTTTCAGGAAGAGAACTCCAGCATTATTTCCCATGCTTGCTGGAAAGACTCACTGCATAAGACAATACTTATTTTAAAATGGCTAGGCAATATGAATTCTTTCAAGTTTGGGATGTCAATAGCCTGTTTTCCAGAAATGCAAATCATGAGAATAAGCCTTCAAGGAGCATCTGAGGGGTGAAAAGAATGAAAGGTGAGAGTGAAGAGGTAACATAAAAAGGTAGAATTGCACTTTCCTTAGTTCAAAAAAGTATTACTTCCTTCCCTTCTTCCTGGCTGTGTTATTTCCTGTCATATAGAGTGGTTTCTGCTAAACAGGGAGTTCCCCAACAAGTACTCATACAAATATAAATTTGACAAGAAAGTTCTAGAGCAACTCAAAAGACTCAAATCTAAATTGGAAGAGTTTGTTTGGTTCTACTTTATGTAGGGATGTCAGATACACAAATCTAGCATTTTTGAATTTGACACTTTTCAGCTTTGACAATTTTCTCTTTCCCCATTTGGATTAGCTGCTGCCATTGCTTCTGTATGTATACTCATCGACAAATCCCCATTTTAATCAGAAATATTATCCCTAGATGGTCTGTGTCGAGAGAGGATATGGCTTCAGGGCTCAGATCACGCTTTGGCTTATGTATTATGTCAACAGAACATGGTTGGTTATCACATTTTCTTTCTAGCAATGGCCAATCATTTATTGGCAACCAAAATTTTAATCAATGATCTGAAGTGTTCAAGTGATCTATAGTGAGTTTGTGGATATTGTTTAACTTTCTTTCTTATGCAGATGATATTTCTAAGAGCTTTTGGTTTTTTGTTAGTCACTGACTCTTTGGAATTTGCCTTTAAAACAAGGCTTAAGCAAAACTTCTGCTGGTTGATGGATGGGATTTTGCCGCCTAAAACCAGATGCTTTTCAGATTACCTGGTTTTATGGTTTTAAGTTTGCAACCACTCCTTGTTCATAATTTATTTTCCATAGGACCCTGTTCTGCAACTTGACACAATACTATAGGTAGCCCCACCTCTCCAAGGTCAGAGAAGAACTTCCACGTGATCCACTACAAGTCTACTATCTGTAAAGTGCATTTATTTTACCATGTGTGACAGTCTTATCTGCTCTGTTTCTTGCTGGCATGGTGTATTGGCCACATAACCTACAATGCTCTATCAAGGGCCTTGAAAATTAATGATGGAGTGCTTGATCTGTCATTGATAAGGTCTTTGACAAATGTATTTAGGACAGTGACCTGCTCAGATACTCTTACAACTGGGACTACATGGAAGATGGTTACTTGTTTCATATTTCATATTATCTCTACTCAAGCATACCACTATGAACAAAGACAGACCTATGAGTCTCAAAGCAGGGAAAACAGGATCAAAGCAGTGTCTTTCACAGCCATATACAAATCTAATGAGTGTACAAATAAATATTTCAAAGGAAATCATCTCATGTTAGAAAACACCCACTTTTAACATCGGTGGAAAAATCTAATTGCTTCTTAGCAGCATGTTTCACCTGCTTACTTTCACTGTGTGCCATACCCTCTTCAAGACTTGAGTCCTCTATTTGGAGGGTGAGCTCCTCCAGTTGATGTACTATAACACATTCCTCTCACCCTATTCCCTCTCAACACAGCACCTGGGCTCCCAGGTGCTCCCCATGAGCAATTTCCTACAGTCTTTGTGTTTTACAGGAGTCTGGTCATATCTAAAAAGATAGGCATCTCCTCATGTCAAATAATCTATACTCTTGCTGTAGGAAAATTAAACAGTTTTGTTTCACTTATTAAATTATAGTAGTGCTACATAGCAGCAGTATTTCTCACTTATTGTGATCTTTTTTATTCTGATTGGTGATTATTTATTTTCATCTTTCCTTTGTAAAATGACCTCATGCTCCATGCCCTTCTCTGAGTGCAAACCAGCAGTTATCTGCTTCAGCTGATTGATTTTGTTTGTTTGCACTGAACACTTTGCTCCTTTTGTAATTGTATAAGCGTGTTTATTTCAGAAAGAATAGGATGAGAGAAGTGATGTGGCGTTACTACTTTGTGAGACAACACAGAATGGCTTTGGATTTTAATTTTATTTGTTTCTTTTTCTGAACCACTACTAAAATGACAAACATATTAAGGACAGCAAATCCAAAGAGCAGTTACCATAATTCAGTCACTGACTTTTAAAACTCTAAGTAAATGTTTGTCTCCAGAGAACCTCAGAAAGCACTAATGAAAGTAGGTTATCTCCAGCTATGGATTAATTTTCTTACCCTTCAAACTACATATGCTCAAACACATAAGCATCTCCCCACATAAAACACTAGAAAAATTATGGCTTCCCACCACGTTTTCAGTCAGAATGTCTTGAAAACCACTCCATTTGCTGGAGACAGTAATATGAGGTGGAGTAGGATTTGCCTTTGAGGACTGATATTTATCCAGCCCTTCCCTGTATTTCCCAGCTGAATTTGGTCCTGGAAGAACAGACGTGAAGCCCTAATACAGAAAGATGCTCAGTGTGCTGGTGAGGAGCAGCCCTCTGAGCAGCTTCCTGGAGATGCCTGCATATAGAGGCACTGCAATGAGGCCTTTAGGAGAATGTGAAAATCACTGGTTAAGATTGCCATCTTTGAATGGCAGCTAAGTAACAGCTAGGAGTGTTTTGCTTAGAAAAAGCCTGTTAGGGTCTAAAAATCATGTAGAAGTGAGCCTCTAACCTCCAGGGCTACTTGGAGCTAGGAGAAATGAGGGCAGGAAGGGGAATTTACAAAAACATATTTTGTGAGAGGGAAAGATAGATGCAAAGATCTGTGCTTCTCTGTAAAATGGTTAAGAGGTCACAGCTGCCAAGCAGTAAGTGTTGCTGTCAGATACCACACGGACATTCCTAAGGAAGTATATTAAATATGAGCAGTGGGGCAATGAAGAAACACCAACTGTGTTAAATGAATAAAGTTTGAGGAAGTGAGAGCTTCACTACAGACTGCCTAGCACCAGGACTGCAATAGCTCAGCTGGTGTAGTCAGAGGTGCCCTTGAAAAATGCAGTTTTAGGAGCTCAGAACTCCTGGGCAACAACTGGGATTTGTTTTGGGATTTTTTTCTCATCTTGAATGGCCACAGTGAAACACAGGAAGTTCCATCTGAACATGAGGAAAAATTTTACTGTGAGAGTGAGAGAGCTGTTCCAGTGACAGAGGACTGGAACAGCTCACCCAGAGTGGTTGTAAAGTTTTCCTTCTCTGGAGTTTATTCAAAAGCTATCAATCCTCAGCAACATGCTCTAGGGTACACTGCCTTAGCAGAGAGGTTGGAGCAGATCAGAATTATTCTTTCAGACCTTTCCTTGCCTTTATGTGTGTGTGAGTGCATGCTAATTTGTTGTGAAAGTTCATATATTCCTTACAGAAATCTGAACTAATCTAAACTAATCTGAACTGGCATGAGTGGCTTTATTTAATATCTGTATTGTAGATTAATGAGCAACAGGGATATTTAGGTTCAGATTTAAGCAAAAACCATTTTTAGTATAATTTTGTAAAGTCCGCAATCTTAGGTGCACTAAATACTATTCCAAATCTATTTTGGATATTCTAAGCAATGGAATTTCCCAATGTAGGTGGCCTCTTGTTTATAACATTGCTCATTGGTTTTGTTGTTCCAACATTTTAGAACTCCAAAATTGTTTCCAAAGTAAAGAGTAAATCTCTACTCACTCCTTGACGTGGTTTCTTGTTTTCCAGTCTGTGGCTCAGACAATAGTATTTATAAAACAAAATTAAAAACAATCAGAAAAGTGAGTACTAAGAAGTCCTGCCCTCACAACTGCACCTACATTCTTCTAAATTATTATTTTAACCCTCCTAACAATATTATAAGGAGGACGTATAGGGATAATTTCAACACTAATAGATAGAGAATCCAGGTAGCAACTTGGCTTTTCATGTCTGGCTGGGGTTGGATTTTGTTCTTTGCATCCCAAAGGTTGTCTCATCTCACAAATACCTGCATTCACCATGAGAAGAAGTCAGTAGCAACTGCTAAATATTTCTAATTATAAAGTAGCCATTATCTGTGAAATATTTTGTAACCTAAATATTCCGCTTGTAAATGCTTTTGTTGTGAATTGTTTTGCAATTAATTTGTTAAACTAAACTGCATTAATTATTCTGCATGTTGCTGTAAAACAAGCAAGAGAAATTACTCCCATTTGGAAACTAGAGGAAAACCTTATTTATGACAGCTGGGTTAGCACACTGATTCTATTTTCAAGAATGAGCTATTGGTTTTTTGAAAAAGGTCATCAAACTTACAAGGTGCCATATACAGGGCAAAGCCATTTCTAACAAGGGCTTACCAGGGTGGGAAACAAACCCTGGGAAAATATGAATTTTGGTCAGTGTTGTATGTGTTTCTTGATCCAGTTTGCAAGAGGCTTTATTACTCAGTAAACTTTGAAAGATTTTAGAAAAAAATCTAGTTTTGCCCCCACAGGAAACCTGAATTATTCCAATATTTTTAGCAGAAGTATAAACTATATATGTGAGATATGTTCTGTACGTTTCATTACATATCTTTCAATGGAAGCTATTTTTAGGCATAGCTATTCTATGGAGGTGATATTTTCCTTTCCTTTCCAAGGAAGCAAGGAGGTCTCATGAGTTTTCCTATAGCCTTTGAAATGCAAAGAGCAATAAAATGCCAAGTCAGAGCCCAGAAGTGAGGAACTTAAAACCACATTCCTTCCTCAGGATCTTTTTCCAGAATCTGTCTTGCTTTTAATTTATCCATGTGTTTACTGATTGCTTGGCCTAGAACGATGTGCATTGCCTCATTACATTTATTACAGGACACAGGTAATAGGTCTACAGAATTTGCACTGCTGCCTAGTGAATTGCAGTTCTGCTAAAAAAGCACATTTCTTATGAGACTAGGTTCAAAAAAAGGATCATACTTCAAACATAGTGGTGAAATTAGTTATATAACATAAAAATAGGCACTCATACAATCTAATAATAAGAAGTCATTCATCACACTTAGTGAACTTTAAAAGATTTGTTTTGTTTGGATACCCACCTGTAGACCTCTTTCATCTGGAAATTGAAATTTCCATAGGGTGCTATGCTTCTTGATTATTTTTTATTATTATTTTATATTTTGCTTCTCAGAACAGAAATGCCAAGGCCACAGTCTTTTTCAGATTACAGTCTGATCTTTATTTATTTTCCCTCCTTCTTTTCATAATATTTGAGTGTTTTTCCAAAAGACAGCAGAAAATGCAAAGCCTTACAAAGTGAAAAGCAATCAAAGAACACTTTATGAGACTTCAAGTCTTTACTGCCTGCTCAGAACACAGAAAGACAAGGTTTCATTTCTTTGCAAGAACATAACCTACCCCATGGCTGTTACTTACCTTGTTGTTGCTCTGCCTCTCTGTGCTGACAATAAATATTATAAGACAATAAACACACAATTGGAAGATTTTCCCTGACAGTTTTATGAATTATATTTTTGTTACTGGATTTTCCTACAGTGCCTCATGTTCCATCTTCTACAGGCAGTTTTATCCTCTAGCAGTGAGGTCCTGAAGTGTGACTTTGCATTGACTGACATTAAATAGTTTGAAATTTTTGCCATCAACTTCAGTTCAATTCTTATCATCGAACTGAATCATTAAAATGATTTCGAAGAATCTTCAGAATGGAAAGAGAATACAAGTTTTGTGTAAATTTAATAAGATCTCCAAAGTAAATTGAGGTGTTATTGTAATTCACCATCTTTATAAGTCTATCATGCCTTCTCTTTTTCTGAAACCTTGACTAATATTTTTCTACTGGACATTTGTGATAACAAAATACTTTCATAAAAGCAGTATTTTATAATGGTCAAGGGCATTTTGTGTTCTGTTTTCTTCAGCTGATCCTTACACATGTTTTCAAAGTACATATAATATAAAGCAAGACAGTGCAAAGCTCAGACAGTTTAAAAATCTTGGGCAACAAACAAAAAAATTTAGCTGGATTCATCGTATTAGGCAATGGAGTTAAATTAGTTTTTTTCAGGCAAAAAATCACCATTGTATATAAGAAACTGTACCAGTAGAAGTGTGGCATGAAAGAAAACAAACCCAGCAATCCCTTTTACTTTTTTGAAATCAGTAGAACATCAAATATCAAAGTGAGCTTTGTAGCAAGAAATGCATTTTACCTAAAGGAATGTTTTTATGAACCATTCTGATTTAACACAGGAGTGTTTAAGTAACTTCTTTAATAGCAATAAAAGTTTGACTTCTAAGGCAAAAAAAACCCCAACGCACCCACCTCTAGAAAATTTAAAGTTCTCTTTACAGTACCCCACCCCACCATTACAATTCCAGGCCCTGTTCAAATTCAATCTCTAACAAATTTATAAGGCAGCCCTCTTTAAATGCTGGTGAGTCTTTGCTGAAACATCTATATTGCACAGTCTTTTGCATTGTCTGTTTACACATTTTATCAAAGAGTAATCCACATCTCTCAAAGAGCATTATGTTCCTAAAAATGGGAACGTGTGTGTGACACACAGTAGTGTGGGTAATTTTGTTTGGATGGCATGTACCTCTGTAATCATGGGTGTGGGTATATAGAGCTCTGGGGGTTAATTGCAGACAGGTTTTTAGAAATGTGTAGCTGTTTATTAACATTTTCTGAGCATCTAATACTGGGGTTTGCTTGTGTTACTGCTATTGAATTTTGAATTTACTGGTTTGCTTGTTGGTAGTAATTTTATGTCATTAATAAATTAAAAGCCTCTTGACTCTTGATTTGGTAAACTGTGATAATTGAATATTTCTTCTTTCATTGTGACTAACCTCTGTATCAGTAAAAAAAAAAAAATTAGGAGACTATTACAGTACTGTTTTAGGGCTCATTTCATTCATGACAGGGACAAAAGCCTAAAAGTTGTTCAAACCTGCTCAGATTATAACGATCTAAGCACCTTGAAGTCACCAAAGCATTGCAGGATTACCTAGGATCATTGGAGTTTCTCTGGCAATTCCTTTTTCACTTCAGATTGTTTTGTGCTGAAGCAACAGGGTACTAGGACTGGGACTCATAAATCAAGTGAAAAGCATAAAACTGGGACAGAAGGTAAGTAGGCATTAATACCTGACACCAGTGAAGCAAGAATGAATA
Source organism: Ploceus nigricollis (assembly GCA_013399945.1). Lineage (NCBI taxonomy): Eukaryota > Metazoa > Chordata > Aves > Passeriformes > Ploceidae > Ploceus > Ploceus nigricollis. The sequence goes on along the minus strand of VXBC01002446.1, from coordinate 1,662,422 downwards.
TCATCCCTGGGTATTTACACCTCAGCCTAGTTTTGTGGCTAGCACCCTGTTACAGGCTTCGCCACTGATTAGGACCTGATGTTGTACTTGGCTTGGTTCCCTGTTTGGGGTTTGCTGTTAGAGGTGCTCACAAAGAAGGCAGGGAAAGTCACTTTCAGGTGGGGCAGCTGTCACAGGGTTCCAAATTCCTGTCTGTTTTCACTTGCCCATAAAGTGTTTCTATGCCATGCTCCACTATTGGTACCACTTTAATTTATATTTCGGCACAGTTATAATCATACTAGGATATTGTGAAGAAAGATCTCCTGTGAACTTGATGACTTAAGTATTATTGTGAATCATATTAACACAATCTTTTTCTGCTTTTAGTCACAATGTTTTACACAACAGACTTGGAAAGGTACCACGTACTGAAACAGTCTCCTTATGACACATGTTGTACTTGGTTCCCTTTAACTTGCACAGATGAGAAATAATTTTCAAAATGTCACAAATTCATAAGTTTCCTTCTTTTTCTTTTTCTGTATCACCATGTCTGCATCTCATCACCAAAATTTCTCAAAATTTGCCACGTTAAGCAAAGGCTTTTTGTTTGAAAAAAAATTACTTATTTCAAAAATTCTGAGTGTAAAATATGGCAATATGATGAATGAAGAGCTGTTTAGTTGGCTTAATGCAGGTGTGTGTTTGAGGTAGAACTCAGTGGGCCTAGTAGCTTCCCCCACTAGATTGAGTAGATCTCCATGACCAGGCAAGGACCTTTGACACCCAGTAACACAGGCAGACCTGCATTTTATACACTTAATGGATAATGTACATACCTATGAATCTGGAGCAGAATCCCCAACCCACACCCTCAATAAGTACTCCTTAGGAAGGACACAGTTTATTCCCACAAATGAGGTTCAGGGACTCCCATCCAGCATTTCTTCTTTAGTTGCATTGATAGTGAACATTATGTACATGAATGCAGTGTCTGGTGAACTGAAGCAAGCAGAGCCTACATTGCAAGAATCTTTTGTTTCCCAGAATCTATTTTGCACAAAGGAGCTGATGTGTCCTCTAGACTTTGATCATTATCTAATTAGGATTTTTGTTTGTTTTTTTTTTTTTCCAAGAGGCCACATGGCCCCTTTTGGGGTAAATAAAACAGCATTGACAGGATTGCTTTGCTGCTGTTTTCTAAAGCAGTTAAAAGGCAAGCGATCACCAGTCAAACACCACTCAGCAGAAGATCTGAGAGCGGTGCCTGCCCCTCAGTGACACTGCTGCTTCAGAGACTCTGCCAGGAGAGAAAGCTGATGCAAATTGGAGCTTGTGTTAATGTGTTTTCCTCCTCGTGAAGGTTATTGTTGTTCAGAAGTGTCCCAGAAAGTTAAAGACGGTATTTTGGGCTGCCTAATCTTTTGGGGAATGTAGGTCAGCCTAAAGCAGCAGCAGGATCTGTGATTTTCCACACTGGCCTGCAGGAATTTTAGCATCACAGCAGATAAACAGAGCCCAAGAAAATTGACAGAGAGTCAGGAGTGACAGAAAGATGTCAGACATTTATCTGCTTGACAGAAAAATATGTATGATTGCTGACACACGCTGACTCATATTTTCTTTTTTGAGGATGGCTGAGATATGATGCATGTTTGCCATGAAGCTAACTTGTAAGATTTTTACAGCAACTTGGCACTTCTCTTGTAAATTATTGTTCTTCAAACACTCAGGAGCATTTTGAAATGATGGTCTTTGCAAAGACCAAGAACTGGAGAATAATCTCATATGAATGTTGACTGAATTTTCAGGCTTGCCTGATGTGTTTTTTGATGGCCTCCTGTTATTTCTGATAATCTTTGGAAGTGCAACAATAGCTGGAAGTGTTCAGCAACAAAAATCTTTTATTGTGAAGCAATTACAGAGAGCCATGGCTGCATGCTCATGAGTGACATCCCCAGAAATGGTGCCTAGTGATACTGATCCATCCCACTCAAACCTGGCTTTGGTGTGAAAGCAGAGGGAGGGGATAGAGATGGGAGGAAGCTTTATCTATTCAGATTATGAAGAGACATGATGGACATCTATTAAGCAGAAATACTGTAAAGAAAGTCTGCCCTGTAAGAGGATTTTTGCTTACTAATTATTCCAATAAACAGCAGTATTAGGAGGACGTGTAAACAACGCTAACAGTTGATACTTGCAAGATTCCTGAGAAGGATCATGATATTCAAGCCTTTCACTTTCACTGCTTTATCAGATGACTCCAGAGGCTGAGGAGAAACAGCTTCTGCTCTTCTGACTCACAGTTTAAGATTCTTATGAATTTTAAAAGCATAGTGGGAACTGTCAGAACTACCTTATCTGCACTGGCAATTTCTAGTTGCTCTCAATGTTGTGTACTCACACAAATGTATGGAGCCAGAAGTGCTAGAAGGAAAGAAGCTCCCTGTTAGGGATGAACTCCTTAAAAATTTAGCTTCTTCACAGCACCTGGGGTGAAGTATTTTTTGCTGTCTTAATGGTGTTTGGGCAAATAGAGTATGGCATGAAGTGTACTCGCTGTCCTGACTTTTTGGAGGGAAGCCAAGCATGCATCAGAGTCTACAGTGATTAATGACATGGACTAAAATTACCCAGGTATATTACGAATTTATATGTTAATCGCAGTAGTCTACATAATAGAGGCAAAAAGAAGGTTTGCTTTATCTCACATTCTTGTCAGCTTTTCCAAGCATTATTTTGATGACTCATAATTTTAGTAAGTACTCAGTACTACTCAGAACAGTAACCCGTTTAACTCATTAATGATTGTCCTCGTGTGGCTAATAATCGGTCTCTTAGAATTTGTGATCCCCACATATGAAAATGCTACTACCACTTCACAGCATCTTATCTGATTATTGCATGTTTTTATGTTCATCCCTAGAACTGTATTTTAATGAATATGTGAGATATTCCTTTCTGATAACTACCTACAGGCAACAGGTCAGTATATGGTGAGTTTTATTTGGATATGTTTTTCATCTTGGCTCATGTTTATAAATTAGAAAAAGAAATATATATTACAGCTGATTTTATGATCCTTTTGACAGTTAATTGAAGGAGATGAGCTTCAAATGGTCCTTCACTTCACAGTATTTTCTTTTTAAATAACTATGTGCCACTGCTGAAAGGATGCTGGTACGTTCTGGTAACAGGATGGATGCATCTGACTATTGAAATGCATTAAAGGTCTTGTCTCTTTTTTTTTTTTTTTGACCTAAATAGGTTTTGCAAATTTTTGTCTCATATATATATATATAAACACACAGCTTCCTTGCAAAGTTACCTAGAGACAATAAAATAAATGTTTGAACACAGAGGGAAATTTGTCTTTTCAATTTGCCTCACACCTAATTATTCTGTAAAACAAAATAAAACTATTTACAGTTCTGTGAACTAAGTTAATTTTTTAATGTATAAATGTGTTAAGCCACCAGAGCCAGGCTGAAGCAGCATGATAAAAATAGCAGCATTGTGTTTTGGCGAATTAAAATAACTTTGGAATGAAGGTTGGATTGAGTCTCATGACTAGTTTCAGGCATCTGAAGGCACCCGAGTGAAACTCCATAGTGAGATTTCCCCTTCTCTTTGGCTATCTCCAGGGAAGCATCCTGGCTATGCCAGCCTCTCTGTAAAGTCACTGCTGAGATAGACAACTCTAGATGACCATTTAGCACATGAACAATAAATAAAGATAGATGTTTGAAATACGTGAAAAATAATTGTCCTTTGGAGGTATTTCTCTCATTTTGCTATTAAAGATGAAGGCTGGATGATTTTAACTGTTAGCTGAACTTTTTCCCAGTAAATTGCTCTAATTGTCTTCTTGAAATGGAATAGCTTGTTCAGTTCCATTCAGAAAAAAACCCCACTGTAGCTACAAAACACAGCAAGAAAAAGATTAATTTTCCCACTAATTTAAATTTAGGCACTAATTCCATAACATAATATTTTAAGTTGACAATTTCCACATCTTGCATCTGAAGTTCCTGGGATAAAAATTTACTGTGTCTTAAAATGGGAGTGTTAGACTATGCAACCTGAGCTGATTAGGAATTTTCAGGGTCTTGCTGCAACCTTTAGGTTGCTATTAACACATTTTTTTACATGTTACTTGACTGGCAGATTTCATGTTTATTATTATCATAGGTATTACCTTCTATTCCAAGGCAAATCTTTATTAACTTTACTATAATTGAGATTGTTCATTCATTATTTGCATATATATATATAGATAAAATTGAAATACCTTATTTCTTTTAGATTTCTAAATATATTGCTGTTAAAAACAGTATCAGCAAATTAGGGCTTTGTGGTCAAAGCTTCTGTTTTTTTAATTCTATGGTTTGAAAAGCATAAATCTCTCCTGACAAAAATCACCTGTTAAAGACATAGATAATTAATTATTCAGTCTTGCTTATTAAGGTCATTGTAGGTATATTCCCCACTTTAAAAATTGTAGGTAATCCTACCTCAAAATTCCCTCAAGATGCATTTTTTTTTCCTTCCTATCTTAGTGGCCAACATTACCTTCTCTTCAAGTTCATTACCAGAGTTAGCCCTTTGAACCCACTTTTAGTAGTATCATATGTTGATGGTGTATTTGGATATTTTGAGAAAAAGGAAATTCCACTCTGATGAATCATGTATCTTGTCTCGTACTTCCAAAGGCAAAAAGAAAAAGACAAAGGAAAAAGAAAAGAAAATAGAATTAATTTAGACTGCTGAACTTGAAGAGAGTGTTATAATCCTGCTATATTAGAAGACTAAACTATGCTAATCACACTTCTGATGTTACAGATATAAACTGATTCAATCTCAGAGCAAAGCAAGCTGACACATTGAAGTAATGGGTGGATGCACTGATGGGATGTTCAGGAGCACTAATACTTTTTTATCTGTGCATTACAATCTCTAGTTTCAGATGCTCATTTACTTAGAGCTATCTGCTACTCTATCCAAATGCAGATAATTTTATTGTGGTTTCAGTCCATTTTGTGTAGGAGGGATGCATTTCTTTATTAAATATAATCTTGACTGACTACCAGTAATGGCTGAGGTATTAATTTTAATATAAAACCCCTATATAGTTTGAAGTCTGCAAATATTTCCTCAGATGTTGAACCAGATGTTATGCTAATTTTTTTTTCCCATGACACTGCATGATCAGCGTTAGAGCAGTTTTATAGAAAGGTCTTAAACTTTGAGATTAATTTTTAACTCATATCCAACAAGGCCTTAATGTATATGTATAATGCTCCTGATGCTGTCTGAGATATAACTGCTGGAAGTTATGGCACAGGACCTAAAGGAGTGCTATCTCCTACTGAAATGGCAGCTAGAGCCCAAGCAGGCTTTCCTAAAATGCCTAAAATTCCACTGGATACCTGTGTGTACCACCCCAGATTTCTTCCTGTCATAGCTGGCTATTTCTTCGGTCTGAAGGGTTACTCCCATAAAGCTGGCATGAATTATGTGATGGGGCAAAAAGAGGAAAAGGGGTTATAACTTGAGAAGCTGCAAAGATTAAAAAAAAACAAGCAAACAACAAAAAAAAAAACTAGTTTTCATAAGCTGGTTTAGGTGTTTCAGCACATCCTTCCAACTTGTATCACACATCTTTTTTTTAAGTTAAAAGTAAAAGCACAATGAAGAAACAGTGAAGAAAAATACGCCTGAATCAAAGAATTAAAGTTTTTTATAATTAATGGCTTTAGAGGGACTGCACAGTTTTAGGATTGTTTCTAAAAAAAAAATCTAAACCCAAAATTGGCTGTTTATTTTACCTACTCACATGTGTCTTTTCATGTTATTTGCTTGACTCACTGTAACCTCACTACTCACATGTGACTTTTCATTATTTTTTGCTTGACTTACTGTAAACTTCATTTTTCCTTAGTAAGCACTTTCAACAAAAAAGTTTCCAGATTATTTGCTATTTCTTTCTTATTCATTCCCAGATGTGCATAAAGCAATGATTACTATTATGGGCCTAAGTTTCTAGAATTAGTTATGAATTATAATTTTGTAGTTTTATTGTCTATTTTTCCTGGACCAAATTCTCAGCCAATGTCAGTCATGTAGCATCCTGATTTCACTGGTGCTGTTTGACAGACTGGACCATTTGAAGAGGTTTCGTTTGAGGATATAATTTTCTGTACATGTCATCAACTACACATTGCTATGGAGGGTAGTTTTGTATATTCCAAACTGAATTAAGGTGCTGATACAACGAGACACTTACAGACATATTCAAATTTTATGAGGCTTTAAATGTGGTCGTGTAGGTAATGCTACTTAGCATTGAGTAGGTGCTTTAGTGTTCTGCAGAGCATGAACTAAATGCATTTGTTTAGAAGCTTGTAAACTCTCCTAGTACCCTTTAACTGGGCAGTAAATACAAATAGTATGTAAAGTACAAGTACTAGCATAAACAGAGAAGGTACTATTAAAAATAAAAGTCTGCTTTAAAGAAGGGATTGAAAATATGCTTTCCTGTCCTGACAATTCCCTGCTACCAATGAAGTAGAGTGCTGAGTGAATAGAATAACATCTAAACCCTAAGGGAATATCTTACTTAAACAGCTTGTGGAAGATCCCAACACAATAGTGAGGTTTGTAATGAATCTTTTGGAAATGAAATAACCCAAAAAGTGACATAGGGAAAGTCAGTGGTCCTCCAGACTTTCATATCATCCTTAAAAGTGAAGTTGATACATCATTATCAATATCTTGTTCGGTTCTTCCACTGATCTAATAAGTGTAGAACATGTAAGTTTTGAAAAAAACAGCCTAAAAACTAATAAAGAGAACACAAGGCATGTACTGGAATCTGAATGGAATATGCAAGACCTTGCATTAACACCAAACAGAAATATCACCTGGATAGCAAGTGCTTCATCTTCTCTTTGTTTTCTGTATTCCCAAAACTTTTGTTTAAGGCTCTGAACTCCATTAAAATACAAAACTTACAAAGGGAAGGAAAAAGAGCTGTTATCTAAAAGTATCCCATGAAAAATGTAAGCAGTATTTCTGAAGAACTCTTGAGGTGATTTTGTTTAATAATTTGGTCATTGCAAGCATTTTGAATTCTGATTACTCCAGCAGTTGTCACATGAGGCCAAATAAAGAATTGATTGTATTTATAACAAAACATTCTCTTCAAAACAGATAAATCAGAAGTTGTGAAATAAGGATTAACCTGGGTTCCATCTAGTACTCTTGGCTCCTAATTATAAACTTACAGTGCTATTCATTCAAGTTTTACTACTCACCTTGACAAATATTTGTTTGCCTGTAATAGATGCTGTTTATTTTTATCATTTCTCATAAAGTATATAAGGTCTTTAAATTTTTAAGAGATACTACTTGCAGACATTTTTTTTCAGCAAATGTTCAGCAATAAGAAATCAGGTTTAAAAGAGGGACCAGTGATATGGAAGGTGTGATGCTTTCCATGTTACTTAGCCTGGAGCTATACCCCAAGCATTTCGTCCTACCCACTTTCCCATATTTGTTCCCATTCGTGAAAGTTCAGATTAACTATTGCCATATTTTTTAAAATTGAACTTGTTTGTTTCCTGGGATGACTTTATTGCTCAAGTACATCTTAGTAGATATGACTAAATATTTATATTTGTTATCTATATTAATTAATTAAGAAGCTTTTCTAGAGCAGGAACAGAACTAGACCAGCGAACAAGCTGTGTCTCATCAATATGTAAAATTATAGATGACACGTTACATGTGAAATGGACACAAATAGCACGTGATTTTAATGACATTATCATCTGTATTCTAAGATGAAAAATTCAGACCAAAAATATACAATTTTGAGTCTTGAAACTAGGTTTTAAAGTTGAAGATAAAAATCTTAGACAAGCTGGATTCAAGCTGGATAAATGCCACCAAAGAGTTGTAAAACGCCCACATTGAATAAAAAAACCCCAAACCAACGAATCAACCAACAAAAACACCCACCCAAGCCAAAACATCAAATCAAAATCAGCAATTTTTTTTCTTTTTTTTTTGTATAGGCCAGTCTATTTAGCAGAACTTTGCATATTTTTGCCTGGAAACAGGATATCAGCAAATAAAGCAAAAGAGAAAAAGGGCCTACTTTTCACAATATGAAAGATTTTATCTTTGTTCTATGACAAAACTTATTCCCAGAGAAATTGTTTTCATATCTGCAGAAGGAAGTGTTATTTTATCTGTGCTTTACTTTTGTCTCACGACAATGCAGTGTGAAGTAAATTGACAGCTCTTTCAACAATTATTTTTATACCAGGTGGTTTAATTTTTTACTTAGCATAAACATGTATTTCTCCATGGAGGGAAAGTATACCAACAGGGTATATGTTTTAGAGGTAGATAAGTGGAGGATGGAAAAGCCTAAGTGAGTTAACATTTATAGAAATTTTAGCATCAAAGTTGTGCAAGAGCTCATCTTATGTGATAACTTATCTCCCAGGAAGTGTTCACTGACTCCTGAAATGCAGCTTTCAGTTTTATTTTATGGAAACAACATTGAATGAGAAAATTCTCATCCTTACAATGGTAACTGGTGAGGTTGAAGTTGTGGAGTCTAACGAAGATTTTGTCTATACCAGAGTACCCCTGTATTCAGGAACTGAACACACCTAAAGCATTTGACAGATCTACCCACAGGTCAACTTTTCTCTGTAGCTTGACATGCCCCGGTTTCAAGTGTCTTACAATAGCAGCAATTCATATTGCATTAAGCACTTGCATTTTTGTTTTTCTATCTTTTAATGATAACATATATGATACTTTTACGACCTCAGACAAGAAGAAAAGGTTTCTACAGGGATACAAGCACTGTGTAAATGTCCTGCAGGGCTGTCCTAAAGAGACTATGATGAAAGCTTTCTGGATAGCTTCAGACATGAGACTTATGGTACCATGCTCCGAGTGGAACAAACCCTCAGTTTAATTATGTTTTCCTAATTACAAAGCCAAAATTGGGTCAGATTTTGGTTTTAGACCCTTGACTGATAGAACTGAATCCCTTTTTATTCTGAATGATACATTTTTTTTCAACTAACTGTAGCAGACAAGTTAAATCAATGCTATTTTAAAAAAGAGGTATCCTGACTTTCTTTTTGACATCTCAGCTGACATCTTGGTGAAAGTTACTAAGTTTTTCACTGAAAGGTATGTTCTTCTGCTAAGTTCATAGAATATTTTATCAAGTTAACATTGTATTACACAAGTGATGAAAATGTTTTTGATAAACACATAATCATTTTTCCTCACCCTGACAAAAAGCCAGAACAGACAGGTTAAGAAATTACATTAAATTAAAACTCCCCAAAAATTTAGTTTCCAGGATTAAGACAGTAAGAACAAATTTTGCAGCTTTTAAGTCTGAGAGTATCAGAGAAGAGAAATATGAAGTGGCTTGGCTATAGGATGACCTCATCAGACTGAAAGTAAGAACCCAACACTTGAAGTGTAGTAAAGTTTTACTGCTTATCAGATGTCAGCCTCCAGCAGGGCAGCACACCCTTGGCTGAATCACAATCCCCTTAACAGACTATTAATTCATTCTCTGTTGAACTTCAAAGTGAATGTTTCACAGATGATTCTGTGAAGGCTGCCATTTGACAGCTTAGGTTGCTTCTTTTTAGATGAATCTGTTTCGATTTAGTTTTCTTAGATTCTAATTATTTCTTATATCTAGCATCCTCTCTAGAAATAGAAATTTCTTTGACAGTCATAGCCTAAAATCCCTTTAGTGATCTTATATGAACACACACAAAAGGACAAAATAAGAATAAAGCAGCAAGAAGCTAAAACTATGCACAAAATTCTCTCCTTTGTGTCACACATGTTTCACATCTCCAGTTACTGACCCTGCCTTAAAAATACAAGTAGCTGAAGAAAAGCAGTGGATGGCTTGCCTTATCACCTAACCTCTACAGCCAGAGATTGGAAATGAGGGGCTGAGAGGTTGTCAAAAGATGGCAAAATATCGTGGACAAGGAGACTCCACAGTAAGGTAACTTTTCCTCTTGTATTACCTGAACTGCACTGCTCAGTTACATGTCTCCCTACATATAAATTCATGCTTTATATACAATTCATATACATAACACATAAGGCCTGTAATATACTACACATATAGATGCAAAAAAATATATAAATGCATATAATAAGTATTTAGTAATAATTATAGGCTTAATATATATTCAAAAAATATCTTTTTCATGCTGCAATTCAGGTCATGAATTTGCATTTTATCTAAGAAAAAGCATCCAATATGAAAATGTCTGTCCATTTTATTTACTCATAAAAGTTTGCTGGGTAGGCATTTTATCTGGTTACTTTTATGAGACTTTGAACAGAGAGGAAAAAAACTATTTGCAATTTTATTTCTTAAGATAATTAAAGGATTGTCTAGAGTGAGCTCATCTAAGCAATCACTCTGAACATCCCTGTTCAGCAATTTGTGTGGTTGCATTTTAAAACTGGTTACCATATTCTCTTACTGCTGTCTTTGTAAAACCATTTAGAGCTTTACCCTGTGATGCTTGTGAGAATTTCACCAATTTCCCACTTTAGTTATTCATGGACAACTTAAGATTCTTTGAGTCCCTATTAGTTTTCTCCCACTTTGTTCTCATGTTGTATATTTGAAGAATGAAATGATACATGCATTGAATTGGTAGAAATGCTGTGACAGCCAAGGCTCCTCAAGAGCATGATATCTTTGGCTCTAGAAGATGGACAAACCCAGAATCTCTTTACTGAGTTATGTCCAAACACATACCAAAATATTGGCATCAGTTAACACCTTATGAAGTATTAAATCCATATTCAAATAAAAAGGTTCAGTTGACTTTTTCTGTGTTTGTTCAGGTAATGCTTCTAAAAATCTTTTATCAACCACACTTATTGTAAATTCATTAATACATTTTTTCCCAGCCTTGACCTCTGACTATTATTTCTTTAGATTTACACAATAGATAACATACTAGTTGATTGCTCTTTGGAAGTATTACCTTATCTAAGCTTGGACTCTAATTTTTGTTCAGTGATCTCAGATTTTTAAATTAAGGTGAGGTTGTCAGAGCCACGTATGGTCTAAGGAATGCCTGAAAAATGGTCTGATATTGCAAAGAGAGGGAGTGACAGCTCTGCCTTCTTAACCAATACAACCTCTTAATTGTCAGCACACTAAAATCTCTAAAACAAGCCCTTGATCAGGGATCTTTACTATGTCAGACATTTTCATCTCAAAAAACTTTGCCTCTGTATAACAGACCAGGGCATGGGAGCTCTGTAAGTGTGGTGTTTGAAAAAAAAATAAGTTTTGCACCAGAGTACAGATTTTTCTTTAGAGGTATTGCTTCTGTGCTTCATGGATGTTACAGATTTGCTGGACTTCAGGATGGAAGATAGTTCCTGAGCTTTCCCAGCACTGTATTCCAGAGAGTAAAGCCAAAGTTCATTCTCTAGAGGAGAATAGAAACACAGAGAAATGACACAGCTGAACCATATTTTTCAAGACTTGTATCTATTTGTATTTATAGAGATAGCCCTCTATATAATATTTCAGATGTCAATCAATGATATTGCCACTTTCAAAATAATATCTAGTTTTACTATTATTTTAGGCATTTTCTATTTTGACAACAGCAGCACAACAGCTGCAGAAGGAAAGCCAATTTGGGGTAAAGTGAAAGAAAATACCATTATATTCAAAAGCAAATTTTGTGTCAAAGTGTTCTCCTCAATACATTTAACCAATCTAGGTGAGATGATGACACAACCAGGTGCCTTTTTCTTGTTTAGAATCTCTGTTCTTGACTAAAATTCACTAAAAAAACTTTATTTCTGTTCTACTATGTACTTGATTCTGACCCAAAAATAAGAGCAAAGCTCTTGGCTGGTATTATTTAAAACTGTCCTCCACATTTCTTTTCATGACAATCAATAATCCTGTGTTACAAAAGCAACTCTTTTGATACCAACATATCCTCTTGAAGGTCTATAAAGGTGGTTCACAAGGACTTACACTACAGTATCTGAGTTTGTAAACAAAATAATTCTTAGTTATTATTTTTAAAAAGAAATACAGAGTTTAGATTGTTGTTATTGGTAGAAATCATTACATTTGCTATAAAAATGAGTTATCATTTACATAACTTCAGAAACATTTGTAAATCCTCAGTTCCATGTATTTTAAGCAGTTTCATTGTTAATTTATATAGAAGTAAAAGTTTATACAAACTCAGAAATCTGTAAAAACAGCACCTGGAAAATGACACAAAAAGAATGACCATGAAATATTAGAGTAGGTAAAGGCTGGGAGCCCTTGTCTTGTTTGTAAGATGTCACCAACAAGAAAATATCTGCAATCCAGAAGATTCAGCATCTAATTACAGCCAGGCACATCACTTATTAAAGACTGCTGTATCTGTTTTTTAATTATTCCGTCTTGTAACTAGGAAGTGAGAAAGAACACGATGAACTTTGCTGATCCAGGATCATGGATTGTGTCATGTTAAATCCAACACTGAAAAAAAATGCTTAGCCTGAATATTCCATAAAGGTATTGAATGAAAACATTAGGACTGGTTCATGAATAGTCTGACACCTAAAATAATGAGAGGTTTTCTGAGGAGATATTTGCAAAAAATATGAATCAGTAAATTATAGTGTCTTTATTTCTGAATAATAATCAAATGCCACGAAAGGATGTTTCGAGAGTTGATCTGCAATGCTGATTGATACATGTCTGAAATCTGTATGGTTTTGGAATATAAGTTCTTGATAGGATTCTTCTAGTTCAAGTTAATATTGTGCATAAGTTATATAAGAGGGGTAGGACCAAAAAGATATTTTAGTCTTTCTTTGATAATTCTGCCATTTCTCATGGAAGATTCAAGGGTCAATCTCATTGCACTGGAAAAAAACAACCCCCCACTGCTGGTAGGTACTTTTTTCCCCCCCACCTCATTTTAGTTACCTCATATCAAATATTTTGATTGTGACTGTTGTCCGCCATGTAAAAGGTACATATGAGGCTTGTGCAACTTGGGAAATAATTTCTTTTTGTAAAGCACATCCTGGGAAATAGGTATTTTTTTGTTAAATAATCAGGACATAATGGTACAAACAATAATCTGTGGAAGTCACGCACATAGAATTTCCCATGAGTTTGTTTGTTTCTTGTCTTATGAGGAAACAAAATAAAAACTTTTAAAAATGCTTACTGTCAAAATGACTGTCCATGACTAAGTAGTGAAACACTTACAAGTATTAGGAGACAAAATCTGTGGAATCAGCTCTTAAAAAGATTTTTTTTCAGAACAAAACATTGCTACGGAGTAAATATCTTGCGATGGATGACTGCATTATAATCTGTTTCAGGGTTGGTGTATATCAATAACATAATTATATTTAAGATAAATTTCATTTCAGCATTGTCAATTTGCTCTTCATTTGCCACACCATCTGCAAAAGCAATGTATGTACCTCATAGTGCTCAGCAGAGGGGCAGAATGCATTTTACTTGAACCGACATTCCTACTGTCTGGTGAGGGTTTGATAAATTGATTTTAGACTTTTTTAGTCTTAATATATTACTAAGTTTGTTCCTTTTTTTTTGTTTGTTTGTTTGCTATATTTGGATGCTAATTAATAAGCTTAAAGGTAGTGTTTCAGTAAACAAATTGATCTGATTTTTGCCTGGTAGCATTTCAAAAATAATGCTACCCTTGAATTCCCTACTGTCTTCTCTGAAATTCATTTCAATTAAAATTGTAAGGAATTTTTAAGACATTAAACCATACCATTTCCACTGTAGAACAACATAAGTAAGTAGGAGGTTTTTTCCCCTACTTCTGTATTAACACATGTATATACATGAATATATATGAATACCACATTTTCTGTTTACTGTGCATTACCAGCCCAGTCTATAATCCAAGCATTGCTTACTCACATTCTTCTTTGTAGGCTCTTACAAAGTCCCTTTCTTACACCAGTACAAGCTTCCCAGACAATTGATGAACAATCAAACTGACAGGGTGGAAGAGCAAATGCCCAGTAGTTTTTTTCACACAGACACTGCTACAAGTTTTTTTAACTGATAATTTCCCTTTCACCATGACTTTCTGCAAAATTAATGATTTTATGTCTTAAAATATTAAAATCTCCCACCAGCCTTGTGCATTTGAAATGCCCATGCCATAATCTGCCATCGTGTCAGGACAAAGGGTAAGCTAAGAATATGACATTCTTAAATTATGGTTATCTTCATATTGTTATTCAATTTACACAGATTGCATTTTTTTGGTTTTTTTTTTTAAACAGCCGAAAGGAAAAATTACATTTACTGTGCTCCTGAAAAGTGAGCCAGATCTGACCTTATGTATAGGAAGACATTTTGGGCAAGAGGTTTTCTGATCAGATACAGTTTGCTCTTCTTTATAGAACTTTGCAATAGCCTTATCCAGAAAATGTCGTTTTGAGTTTAATTAGTTCTGGCGTGGTGATTACATCAACAGACAACATGGCTCTGTACAAGCTGTGCAAGGCACTGCTTTGTAGTGTAAGCTCCCACAGAGTTCATAAACTGTGCCTTACTATTATTTGGCAAACAGAAGGACAAAAACACTGTTAGTTGATATCTTTTTTAGTTTCATTAATGTAGCAGTAAATTTCATTGTAAAGTGATGGCATTATTACTACCTCATCAGACAGTTGGCCTAGTTGTAAAGATGGAGCTACAGCACAAGTGCAGCATGGACACACCAGTCTTAGACACAACTGAATCTACTTTGCTGGCCACAAAACAATCCCAAACATGACATGCAGGCCAGAAAGAAAACATCTAAGTGAGAAATAGAAAATGAGCTCCAGAACATGAAATTGAACTAAAATGTGCTATCAGATCTTACACCCATTATGCAAGAGTAAAAATATAATTGCTTTTGAGAAATAGCATCCAAAAGGGGATGGGCTACTCTTTCTTCAAGGGATCTATTCTCATTTTTCTTCTCTATAGTTCATTTATTCTTGGTGTAAGTTGACACACATTGTTGGTATCAAGCATGATTAGAGATGAAAGAGCAGGCTTGAAGAATTGTTGGTTTTTGTTTGGTTTTTGTTTTCCTGGAAGCAAAGATAAAACACAGTCCCCTTAAAGGAAAATGTTAGTGTTTGTTAGTTATATTGTTAGGACTTCCATCCTGGAATTTCAACACATTTAAGTGTTTCCCCAGCCTCACAGTGGGAAAAAAGCTCAAAACAAAATCAGGAAATGGAAAAAGAAATAGGGAATAGGAAAAATAATAATAAATTATGGAGCACATAATTTTGTCCTTTTTAGAAAACAGTGTTTTTCTTCTCAAAATCTTTTTTTGTGTATTTAGCCTGCTTACTCATTCTGGTCCACACTAGAGCTCATGGGTGCAGCCACAGCAGCAGGCTAATTTCTTCACTGCTACAGTGTATTCTCACACATTTCTGATGTGAGTGATGCAGAAATCTTGACTCTGTTTCTAGTTCCATGTGGAGAAAGGTCTGTGAGAAAATGACAAAAATGAAAATAAAAAGCAAACCCTTACCAAACAGTTTTAAATATATGGATAGCGGCCAATACTGTTTTGTTCTAGTGCATATCATCCCATCTTATTGGTAGAAAATACATAGAAATCTCATCAATTAAATGAGCTATATGCTAACTCTCAAAGATGTAATGAAAGGTTTTCCAGAGATCTTAGTGAAATGAGGAAAATTATGAATGTTTATTAGTACTATCATAATTAGGGTAAACTCAATTATGACCTTGGAAACAGGTAAAAAAATTGATATAGGGAACTAAAACAGGAGTTACACAGGTTTTGAGACAAGTACCAAAACTGTTATCTCTCAAAGACCTCAAAGTATATCCAGTCTTAATAGATCAGGCATTTATTTTCTCCAGTCTAACAGTGTGCTCCATTCTGTCTACATGGATGAGAAGTCTTGAACTCAGAGGTTCAAGACTCAGAGGTTCAAGACTCAGAGGTTCAACCTCAGAAGGTTGGTCACTGCCAGAGCTCTGTCAGGACACTTCAAAACCACCACTGTGGTGCCTGAGGAGGTCAAAAGAGAGATGTGTTCCCCATGGACCCCACATGCATGGTATGATGATGAATTTTCTGTGGTTCTTAACATTTGGGTATTTAAATAGCATCATGCAGTTTTTTCCATTGCATTTTATCTATTGACTGGTTTATTGCCTAGAAAAAGATGGATTAATGTAGGTATATAAATACATGGTAAAAATGGTACTACTTTATTTAACACAGTTATAACTGTTCATTTTGCATACATCTGCCTGACTTGTGTATACATGATGTATGATCAGTACTGCCCTTTTTGACTTGGAGAGCAAGTTTCAAACAAAGGAGTCCTAAAAGGTTTACACACCTTACTGTCCAGGTGAAGAGAAAAATGAATTTATTAAAAAGGAAGTAGAATAACAACAACTTATAAGCATATGTTAATGAGTAACTCAATCCCCACAGGGTGAGCTGGAAATACTTACAATGTTGGTGACACATTTTATGGGCATTTAAAATTGATCTAAAATATTAAAAATAGATGATATTTTTTCATCAAAAATCATTTTTACAAAATAGTTTTCATTCATAGACCAGTTCTAAGTGAACTAAGTGTGGATTTTGAACCAAATGATCTTTCTTTTTCTCTTCCTTCCTTCCTTCCTTCCTTCCTTCCTTCCTTCCTTCCTTCCTTCCTTCCTTCCTTCCTTCCTTCCTTTTGTTTTTCTTTCTTCCTTTCTTTTTTAGACAACTAAATATCTTGGCTACTTTTATGTCAGAGGAACTTATATAAAAATATTACCATATTGATGTAAACTCTTTCTCACTATGTACAAAATAAAGAATACTTTTAACTTGGAATCTGATTCAATACTGAAATACAGAAGAGGTGCCCTGCAAGTGATATTTGAAATCACAGACATGAATTAAACGATAGTAGTAAACTCAGTGCAACTGCATCCATAAATTTGTCATCTGCTAAACTCCTTGAAAGGAGGAAGACAGAACAGTTGATCTGAAAATATTTTATGATATCTCAGTCCTGCAATAGGAAAATAGTTAAATACACAATAAAAGGATTTTTCTGCTTGGCTAAAACAATGACTGTAAAGCTGAAACAGTGCATGAAATGCAATTAGGTTGAAAACTCCTGGAGGGTTAGGTCTGTATATACAACACCAGCATGAGCAGAAGCACTTATAAAGATGGGGGATTTTTTTCATATTTCATACATGAGGTACATATAAAATCTGAGTGCCATTCTTAATTTTATCATAAGTGAAAATTTTTTACTACGAACTGATTCTTTTCTCCCCTCTGTCAGTGCTTGTGTCATCAATGCCTCTTGCAGACAGAGGGAGTTTGTAATAGCATTCTCGATCCTTGCACCCACTCAGTTTCCATGGCAGGATTGGGTTCTACTTTTCTTCTCTTCCTTCAGCTACTATTTTAAGAGTTCATATGACTGTCATCCAGCATTCCAGAAATCTGTCAAAGCTCAGAGGCAGGAGAGTTTGATAGCAGATAGTTATGAATTGTTATTGCAGCAGAGTTTAAATTTCAGATTGATTAAAAAAAGCTCTTCTCTTCTCTTCTCTTCTCTTCTCTTCTCTTCTCTTCTCTTCTCTTCTCTTCTCTTTTTTCTATACTAGCAGTGAGAGAATTAGCTTCTACACCCAATCCTCATATAGGAAATTGTGCTCCTACGTGATCATTAGGATCAAATGTTCATATATGAACGCTCAATAAAGAACATGATGTTGCATCCCTGAAATGCTTTAATTATTTTATTATTTATAAGCATGATCAGTTACTGGATAGGAACAAATCTACTAGATTTAGGCAATCAGATGTCAAATCATCAAGGCTTCAGGCAGCTGGCATACTTACTCTCTATTCATATTTGAAAAAAATACTTCTTAATTGCCTCCTAATAGCAAATCAATTAATAAAAATGCACTTCTTACCCTGAAATGTTACCAAAATATAAAGGAATATAATTACTTACTGCTATAAATAACTAGCTTCTTTCTCATTTTGTCTATTAAATGGATAGGAGATGTTAGTAAGAGACAAAGAACTTCCTCATGTCTTAAGTCCCATTTTTCAGTTGAGATTATTAGAAAAATAGCATTAAATATATACCATACCTTAGCTGCTGTTGCAAGATCTTCTGAATATTTTTAAAGTATAATCTGAAGAGTTTTTTCATGAAAAGAGCAGGGAGTTGGATTTAGTGCTGCAATACTTTAAAATATAACAGTATGCCTCTCTTTCTTACTGTTCTCCAGCACACTGTTCCAGGGTATTCATCTAATCTCAGTGAATTGTTCTATTACACCTCCCTAGGCTGCAAAAAGACATGTAAAAATCTGTTTCAAGAACCCTTGGCTCTGTCTTTTTAGTGTTGCTCAAGGTGACTGCCTTCCTCATGCCATTCCCCACAGAACATAGCCATTAAGGAATCAGCACAGCAGAGAAAGCAGTCAACAGCAATGAGCACTAAGCTGCTCTTGCACTGATTTCAGTCCAAGAAGTGGCTGGTAACAAGATCATAAGTTAATGCAAACAGGCCTTGAGAGCTAAGAGCTCTGGGGAATAGCTCCCTGCATCTGTGGTTCCATCAAAAGAAATCAGGTTGCGCTCTAGGAGTAAGTGCAAGATCAAAAAAATGCCAGACTAGGGACTGAGAAATGATGGTGCTGAGGAAAAAATGTAATATATGCAAAGAAATCCACACAATATAATTTTTGAAAAATAAAAACCTGTCAATAGCATTTATCTGTTTTGAACCCCAGATAATGATGTAAGTAAAAACAATAAGTATGAATGGTTAAAATAATGATTAACTAAACCATTTAGACTAATCCAACATATGGCTTAAGTTTAAATGGATATTGGTCATCAACGGTACAAAAAAAAAGAATAAATTACTAATGCCCGTGAGCAAGAAGAAAATTCCAGCCTAGTAAGGGAAATGCATGAGGTGGGCACAGTAGATAACAGAACATCCAGAGTGTGCTGTATTGTTTCCATGCATCCTTATCTAAATATCTTAAAAGTAGTAGTACACCTTAGTGTCGGAGTACATGAGAATGAAACAACCAATGGGAAAGCCTAACAAGAGCATGATGCCTTGACTTTGCTTCTGTGACATTATCAGTGAAGCTGAGGCTCATGATCTGAACTTTTTCCTCCTGTCCTCAAGAAAAAAAGTTTAATTAGTTTTTAGAAGTTGGTAGACCAGTCATCCAAAAATGTAGGGCCTGACTGGAGAGCAGCTGAGTCCTCATGGCCTAGTCTAGACAGGGATTATTTCTCAACCTTTTGTTTTGCAGAACAAAATTTGATGCTAATTGGGTTATCAGTAGAAAAACATAAGTAAGCCTTGCTCTATAGTCTGAGGGGTGTTAATAAAAGGTTCAGTTTCCTTTACTCACACTGGCATTACATTTTGTTTTAAAGACTCATCAGATAAGGTACTGAATTCAATGGCCCTTTTTGCATTTACAGATTTATTTCAGAAGTCACAATTACTTGAATAACCAAAAACTGAAAGGAAGAACTTATAGCTGCTTTAAAAGTAGATATTGCTGCAATCTTGTACGTTTTCATTCTGATTTTTGTTTTATTGGCATCAACAGTTTTTATGTTTGCATTTGACTAAATTTATGGAGATATGGAGTTTTTCCTTTTGGTGTAGTATGCAAGAACACAAGAGAGGAAAAAGGGAGGAAGACTGTAAAGAGGTAGGAGGTAGCTGAAAGTCCCTGGAGATTCCCTGTGCTTTTGGAGCGGAGAAAACTATGGCATTGAGTGGCAGAGAGTTTGAAAGAAATAACAATTTTACTATCATGAAACAGACTAGATATCCTGTATTCTGAATCTAAAAGAATGACATGAGTAACACTGCTAAAGAAGGGAGCTGCTAGACCTAATGGCAGCTGTTTCAGAGAGAACATCTGTGATATGACCTGAGATCATAACAAGAAATAATTTATAAAGTACATTGCACTTCTCACATTATCAACAATTAAAGGAAAAGATCTGAATTTACAGCAGCTCAGTAAAAGGCCCAGTATAAGCAAGGTAATTTCTAAATAAGTTCCACAAATATCTATGCAGGAAAGCATTAATTGTGAAATCCAATTGTATTGAGAAGTGCATAATTGGGCAGTAATAATTTTTAAAAACTCATCATTCATTGGTCAAAATCTATGATTGTTACTATACTGTTTGAAGCTGATTTCTTTGTTTTTAAAGAGCATTTTATAGAAAGATTAGCATTTAGCATAAATATTTTTCATATTTAATTTTGCTTGAATGTTTTTTAGATACATTTAAAATTTTAACTGTTATTTTACTGGAGATATTGATTTAGCAACAGACCTGAATTTTTGTTAGTTCTGATTTTCAATTGTCTTTTCAGCTTGTCGCTTTACACTGCTGTTCAGTAAATCGTGAACAGAAGTAACAGTCTAATAAATTACTAATTATGAATTTAAAGTTCAAAATGAGCAGTTAAAATTAATTTGTTAGGATGCAAAATGGATAGAAACTCACAAATAATTTCTGGTAAGAAATACTTAAGAAAGCCTTGTAATCTGCTTTTGAATAATTCATGCAGAAAAAAAAAAAAAGAAAAAAAAGGCAGCAAAATCCAGTACATAAATTATTCATTTTGAATTATTCACTCATCTGTATCCTGGTAAAAGCTTAAATATAGTTTCACCATGTTGGACCATGATGTGATGACATCTAGTGTTGCAATATTGAAATAATCTATTCTATCAGAATATGAAAAAAATCCCAGCAATTTGGTATTTGGGATGAAGTCTCCCTTCTGACTGATTTAATATCTAAGCCTGAGACCAATTTGGTATGTTTTGTAACTCTTCTTNGCTCCATCCCTGGAAATGTTCAAGGCCAGACTGAATGGATCATTTGGACAATACTCTCAGGCACATGGTGTGATTCTGGGAGTGTCCTGTGCAGGGCCAGGAGTTGGACTCAATGATCCTGATGGGTCCCTTCAAGCTCAGCATATTCTATGATTCTACAATTCTGTGATTTGAGCACTCTGGTCTAGGAGAAGGTGTTTTTCCCAATGGCAGGGAAGTGGGAGATAGATGATCTTTAAGGTCCCCTCCAACCAAAAAATTCCATGACTCTATAGAATCATAGACTGTCTTGAGCAGTCAATGGCACAGAAGATCTATCGAAATAAAACTGGTTGTACAAGAGGTGACAAAAAATTTAAATCCTTTTACATGAATGTTCATCCTCTTAACTGGCAACAGCTACTGAAATCAAAAGGAAATTTTCCACTGATATGGCTGGATTCTAATACATTCCAAGTGTATTGATTTTGAAAATGCTGAGAATTCATGGTTCCTTGTCAGTAAATAGATTTTCTGTTCTCAGTAATGCTTCAACAGATTTTGATTCTGACATCTGTGTTGCATAAACTCAATGTACAATTCCAATATTAAAATCTGAAAATACTTTGTGCTTTGCCATAAGGCTGGTAAGTATAATGGAAATTTAAACCAGTCCAGAATGCAAATATGGAAATCCATAGACTTTTAAGAAAATAATTTCTAAAAACTACTTTCAGATGTACCAGTGAAACCTAGTTTTACAATGGCCAAATTCTTCTGTGATTCTGCTGAATTGAAGCTTGATCATAGAAAATTTGGAACCATTCAGCAAAGTGAAGCAGAAAACAATTTAAGTTTTAAAGATTCATATACGACTTTTAATATCATGAATGGCACTACCTCAGTGCTTACTGCTAAGTGAACACTTAAGTCCTTTGTTAAATTGAGCTTTAGCTAGCAATGAAATTAATACCTATTCACCCAGTCAGACAATCAGAAATGTGTAAAAATAAATACTGAAACTAAGCAAAACCAGTACAACTATAGAAACAGCTACCCATGTATTCAGAAATAGTCAAATGACTTCCAGACCATGAAATATATCTGACAATATATTATCTTTTTCTTTCAACCAGTTTTAGTTTTGTTTTGCTTTGTAATGGCTCTCTTGAACTCCTGGTCACTTGTCCATGTTTTAAAAATAGAAATTTAAAAAAAGAATAAATGAAAAACCGATTTTGCCTCAGAAAGCCTTGAGTTGTAGAGGATGGAAAGACACTAAACACAAAGTTCAATTTGAAGACACAAAAGAAACCACTGTAAATATAAGGTTGAATTTGAAATAAATATGCTTTTCCAAAGCAGAATAGGTCTCACTTGATATGGCTTGACATGACAGACCGTGCTGTTTGTCACCATTTGCAAGTATAACAGGTTCTTAGCTCAGATACCAAGTGGTGCTCTGGTTGTGTCTGATACCTTGCATAATACAGACCTACTGAGTCAGGCTTATCATCCTTATCATCTCTAAAAATCCCTCACAATGGATTTCAAAACCTAGTCCTACTTTCCCACAGAACTTTGGCTTAGACTGGAAGTTCTTCAAATGTGTGGAGACAGAAAATATATACATGTATATCCCCCTTGTAATTTAGATTTTGTGCTTGGTCCTGTAGAATTCACAAAGGGATGCATTTGTCCAGATCCTCAATGTGTCAGTCAGTACAATAAGACATCTCAGACTGCCTCTGTAATTCACAGAGCAGAACAAGGCAGCTATGTGAATAGAACTTCTCCAGGGGTTGCTTGATGCCCAGCATATGAAGAGAGGTAAGCCTAAGCCAGCCAAGAAGCATGTTTTGGGTTGCTTCCTCAGACTAAAGCACCAGCTTGTGGCTTTGTCACTCTTTAGAGCTGGAATTGATAGACAGAAATTCCTTTATGTGTTTAGGAGCCTGGAGAAAAGCCACATGATTGTCATCACAGCCTGGTGATAGAAAGTGTTGACTGCGGTCTCTGGTCCTACTTTTCTGGGCAATAATACCACCCAGAAGTGGATGCACAGTGACATCACTGAGTTGCATTTTCTTTCTATTCCTCCTTCTAAAGAATAGACAGATTTATGGCCTAATGGAAAGCAAAAAGTCTTGCATTTGGGTTCTGAAAATGAGCACATTCTCCTGGAATGACAAGTCCTGGATTCAGTTCCTCCTGTCAATGCAGTTTTTGCCAAAGACTTTTCAATTCCAAAAATATAAACATCTCCCAAAGTAAAGAGCATGGACCATGACTCTGGTACAATCCAACCATTTTCTCCTTACCACTCTGTGGAGATTGTGCAAAGATTTTTCTTTGTATTTTCTATTTGGCCTGTATAGCAAAATAGTCGGCAAAAAGATCTCGGACTAGTTAGAACTTCTTGGTGGTAGAAAAAATGTTAATTTCTTACCTTTGTGACATTTCCCCCAATGCCATTAGGAAAGCACATAAATCAGAGAGTTTTTTATGTCAAAACTGATCAAGGTGCTTTTGTTTTCAATTCCATATTTATTTCAGCTTCTCTTCCTAAAGTCAGCATTTACAACACGAATCAATTGTATATGCAGACAAACCCTGCTTGAAAAATTGGTCCAGGAATTGTCTTTGAGTTCAAAGCATAAAGTCCACAGCTTCTTTTCTGGAAATGTCTTCAATGAAAATGCTACAATTGTCAGCAATAAAAAAGACTAAGTTTTGAGAACATACGTGCAATCTCAAGGACAAGACTTTTATGATGATAAAAGCTAAGCAAAACACTTAAGATTTTATTTTTCCAAGTTATGACACATATCGGCACCTAAGTAACATGCCTTAATTTTTTTTAAATAAAATACCAACACACTTAATTATACACACCATTCAAAGATTAGGCTTATATTTGTATGGCTTCAGTAGTTTGAGATATGACAACATGATAATTAATGTTGTGTAAAATTAAATAAATCACTAACACTTCTAATGTATTGCATAAATTTATTTTTATCATACCAGTTCACTCACAAGCTGATATAGAAATTGTTGTATTCTGCATTATCTGGAGAAGTGCAATAGCATTTGAAAGGACTTGTTTGTGCTGTACATGTGCGAGAAGATGTGGTAATGCTGAGGATACTACTGCTCAAGGTGTCTTTTGGACACACTTTCTGCTCTAAGTTGCTTGTGATACTTGTTCAATAAAGCAAGCTTTTTTGGTTTGTTGGGTTCTTGTTTGGGGTTTGGTTTTTATTTTTGCTATTTAATTTTTATTTTGGTGTGCTTTGTCTCTTGAAGATCTACCCCAGGCATCTGAATCTGGCAATCACTTCACAAGCTCAGTTTGCCAAAAAGTTGAATACTGATTTGCTAGTACCTGCCACCTGCCAGGAATCATTTGCTATGCAAGTGGTGAAACATTATCTTACTGATTGAGTCAAGCCCAGTTAATTTTTACTCTGATTTTTGTCTTGATAACAGTGTATTGAAATGTAAGTTAAATCCTTCAGGGGGTTAACCAGCTTGGTAGTCCAGACAGTAACACTCTGCCAATTATTTCCTTATTCTCTTATTTCTGTATTTTTTTCCTGCTTTTAATGGCAGGCAGATCTCTTAACCTTGAAAAATAGGAATGAAGGATGAAACTGAATGCGCTTGAACTTGCTTAAACAGCAAGAGACTTTTTTAATCTTTAAAGTTTTGCAAATGTGCATACTTTTAGATATATTTTCTTTAGTGCTTCTATGGCATTAAAATTCATGTGATGAAGATGGGAAAAGAACACTATCATTTGCCGCATTTATTTTCTATATAATCTTTATTTCTACCAGCAAAAGAGATTCTCAAAAAGGGGGGAAAAAAAAAAGGGAAAAAAATAAAGCAATGAAACAGGGCTATCCCCTGCCCACTAGTGCACTCCAAAGAGGGCACTGGTTCATTCTCCGAGTCTTACTTGGCAAGGATTGAAATTTCAAACTGTAGTCTAAGAGTTTGAAAGTAGATATGAGAAAAGCTTTTCATGACCTGGTTTGCTATACAGAAGCTTTCACTACAGGCAAGTTCAAATTATGTCAGATTTTCCTACAGCTGGAATTACACAACTGCCATGAAATGGTGGAAGTTGCAGGGTTCCTAATAGTGTCATATCAGGGGAATTTTTGGAGAAAAAATAAAACTTTTTTCTCATGTGATGTGTTGACCCTTGCCAGCAACTAAGCACCAGTCAGTCAGTTGCTCACCCCCACAGTAGGATGCAGGAGAGAATTGGAATAGGAAAAGTGAGAAAAACTCATGGGTCAAGATAAAGACACTTGAATACATGGAGGAAAAACTACGTAAAAAAATTCCAAGTGATTCAAAGGCAAGCATTCAATGCCTCCCACTAGCAGACTGATGCCCAGCCAGTCTCTGAGCAACCGCTTCTTTGGAAGGACTAGAGAGAGATAGAATCTTCACCCAGAGTCTTAAATGAAAAATAAGGTTTCAGTGAAGATGCAGGTAGAACCTTCTGAAAGGAAGAGAAGCATATTGAGTTTGATATAGGAAGAAGGGTTAGCAAGCAAAGGAATGTACAGAGACACGTGACATGATCATTGCAGAAAATGTCTTTTATTGCAGCATTCAGAATGGATCTGACATGATAATACGCATCAGGGAGAAGAAGAAAAGATGCAAGACGGTTTGAATTTTAGGGAATTTCATTCTTTAGTTGCATGCTTTAGTTTAATTTAGTTTAGACAGGAATGTTCCTGAGCATATTTGTCTGACAGAGACTAATATTTGGGCAAAGTCTAGGCAGAGAGACCTAGAGGAGGGTCTGAGTTAGCGGGGACTAGCAAGATACAGATCAGAAAAAATAGGCAGTGGAAATATTGTCAAACGAAGGTGGGGAGGGAGATGATGAAACTACTTTAGCTTTCTCCTTGAGTGACTCTTGGTCTAGAGAGAAGCAGATCAGTCTAGAATACACGTCTGGGAGTCAGTAAGAAAATAATTGTATTTGGTTTTGTGATGAGGTTGCAGAGAAATGAATCACAAGGGAGGATAAACAGAGAAGCTGGTCAAAGAAGATGCAGCAGAAGTACTGGTTCTGAGATTGGCTAACAGCCATTAATGGCTGTAATAAGAGCAGCTTTATTTTGTGTAAAAGATAAAAGCAGATTTGGGAGGGATGTAGTGCATGTCTAACAGAGAGACTGTCAGCAATTATAAACAACATGATGAGTTGACTTAGAGAGGCAAACAATAAAAGAAGAAAGACAAATAGCTGAAATATTAGCAGATGATGAGATCTGGAAATGTGTATCAAGTACAAAAGTATTTCACAATAAACTGTTCATCAGATAATGATAATTTCTAGTTTTCTCAAACTTATTTAAGCCTTGTAATACTCTGAAAAATTCTTCAGGCTGTATATCCTTTATAACCTATGCCTCTCTGCATCTTTCTACTCTTCAAGCTCTTGAGTGCTTTCAGATCTCGTCAACACTTTTTACAATGAACTTGTGCAAACGTAAAATTTTCAGTATGTCCATTGAACATATTCATGCATGGAGTTTTTCATTATTATTTCCCTATGTCTCACAACTCTAATATCACTCACTTCTCTAATTATGAAAACATTAGCTTCATAGCTATGAAATTGAGTTACTCAGGGAGAAGGTTTCTGTGTTCACAGTGAAATCTGAACTTTGTGAAAGATGTTTGTCATTGAAAATGAATAAAAAGTCTTTTTTTTTACAAATTAAGCAAAAAATAAATTATTAGTAAGTATTCCCCCATAATCACTTAGTCAACCAATAATATGCCCATTCATTTAGTACTGTCTTCCAGAATAATATGGAAAATGGTGACATTTCAAAATTTGTAATTACTTTAGACTTCTGGGATTTCTTTTTAAAATACTTCTATTGTTCCTCATAGAGAAAGTATTTAGACACAGATTTTTTTTTTTGTTAAACACTTGAAGCATTATTATTCCTAGCTATAGTTTTAGTCATATAAAGATATCACAAAACTGCGGCTTCTAGGACATATAGTTGTTACTGGCCTGTTATGAGAGAGGTTTAAACAACAGTTATTCACACCCCTTCCCTATTTTTTCTTTTCACATTTGATAGTGATTAAGTTGCAGGAATGATTTTGCCTGTGGATTTCTTTATTTTTGTGCCAGTACATGTGCCTCTGAATTTGAGCCAAATGGAACAACTCTGCAGTACATCCTCTGTGCTGGGTGAATCTGGGACAATCATTGTCAGTGGTTGTTCTATACCACAGTCTTCCTGAAAAAATCTGGAGAAGGAGAGGAATGACAAACAAGCCTGAGAAACCCCAAAACCATTCACAAAAATTGAGTTACCACCCCCAAAAACTGAGTTCACATTGAGCCAGTCAACCACACTTCTTGTATGCTCTTCTGAGAAAAAAAATTGACATCTATCACCACATCCTTGGCTCTGTCTTTTGTCGTACCTTCTTTAGATACAGGAACATATCAGGGCCACATCCATTCATCTTATGAACACAAGGGTTTGATGATATGCTACTCTAACCCTGGTCAAATGCACATGTGTCTCCATGCCTGCCACCTTTCTAGTAAGCAAGAAACAATAAATTAGGTGTGGTTTGATTTGTTTTCCAACAAACACAGTTATGCAAACCCAGCTGCAGTCCCTTCTTCTCCTGGGGCAGACATGGAGGATGTCAATGAAGCTCTGCTTAAGTTAGCATTCTGGAGTTAGCTGGATTGATGGCCTCCTAGAAAATCATCTACATAAAGAAAAAATTTTTATTTTTTAAAAAACAATCTGAAATTGTTATGAACCTAAAAATAGGATTAGGTCACAACCAGAGTAATTCCAAATCTGAAGGAGAAATGGTTGAAAATTAGAGGGCAGGTGAACAAAATCATAATTCTGCAGAAGTATACACCTCTGTCTACTCCAGACAAAATATTTTTACAAACAGAGATATCTTTTCTCCATCACATCTTGGTAAGTATATGGGTACAACCTTTCATTATCATGAAAGATTCTGAATATAGCAAATCATAGTAACATGAGGCCCTGCCAGTTTATTCGAATTAATTACAAGAGGAAGTTGGTACTGGAAGGAAGAAACAAACCCATTTCTGAGGCCTCATTCAGCAAATAAATTACAGAAACCTTCTTCTTCTAAAGCAATGCAGTTGAACTGTAATTTATGTTACATGCTTTGAACAAATTGCATGCTAGAATAATTTCACAAAATTGCAATGTACATTTAACTGTGAGGGAATTTAAAATTATAACAATAGAAGAGAAATTAGGAGGTACTATTAAAACTTTCAATTAAAAAATCTTAACTGGAATATATTGAATTAAAAACCACAATTGATGAGGGTGTTTCCAGGAAGCTTATATAAACCAAATATGTCTAACAGACTAATCTTCAATAGCTGCTGGTGGTATTGGGCAGTTATATTCTTAAATGGGATTCTTTGGATTCATTTAGCAGCAATCCAAATGTACTATGTATCTTCATTTTCATACAGGATATATCTTCCTCTTAACCCAAGTCCTATTGTCCTGAAGTTGCAAAATGCGTGACATATTATACTAATGCTTCAGTTACAAAGTGAATTGGATATTATGCCAGGGAGTTTATGACAAAGTGTCTGAAAGTGCTTGTCAAGGTGCAGGTTGAATCACCAAATGCTTCCTTCCAGCCCTGCTTGGATGACTGGCTTATGAAGTATCTCCCTGACTGTGGGTCACCCTCAGTGCAACAGCTCTTAGCATAACAAAAGGAGTCGTGTAGCAGCAAACGTGGATTTGTCAAGAACAGATTTCCTCAAACTAACCCAGTTCTATTCCATGACAGGATAACAGGACAGAGCAGCAAAGAAGCAGTAGTATCATATATCCTTACTTTAATGGGGATTTTGATACTCTCTCAGGTGTCATTCTCACAGCCATGCCAGGGAGCTATGGTCTCGGTGAAACTACTGCTGGATACAATCCTGCTGGATAAGTGTACCCAAAGAGTATCTGGGAATGACTCTTTGCTGGGATGGAGGGATGTAACAGGTGGAGTACACTAAGGTTTTCCTTGGGCCACAGGCCAGGCCTGCTCAATGTATTAAGTGCTATAACAAGGGCCAAGTCTATTAAATATACAAAATATGAAGCTGAAACTGCATTGGGAAACATTAAATATCACCAAGCTGGCAACAGTACTCCAGAGAGAATGATGCATTTTTCCAGTTAACCACAGCAGTCTTTGTGTACTTGCTTAAATTGCATTGGTCTCCAAATGTAGTCTGTCATCCCTTGATGTCCTCTAGCAGAGAAGAAAAATGTAGAGATGAAATTATCAGTATTCTTGTCTATAGCTGTTGGACAGAAAACAGTAATCTTAAATTTAGGATAGATGTCAAGAAAACACTCTAAGATTAGAGACATTAAAGATCTGGAGGAGATTGTCTAGAGCTTGCATCTCCTTCAATGGTTTCAGATAGCTAAACCTGGCAGGCTGGAGGTCCCAGCTGATTCCCCCTGCTCTGGCCCCACAGAGGTGAGGATGCTCCAAGAACCTTCCCTGATCCCAGCCATCCCTCTGGCTGGTGAGTGTTCCTGGTAGGTGCACACACAAACATACATGCAGAGTACAGACATGCCTGTCCACATGGATCCGCTGCAGTCAGAGCATGCTGCTGGTACCAGTGCCTGTAAAGGGCTCAGATGGTCCCATCCTGCTCCTTCTCTCCTTCCTGGAGAGGACTGAAAGTTGCAACAATGGAATATATAGACAAAAATTACATGTCTCTTTAGCAACTAACCTTCAATGCCCAGTCTATCTGGTTTCTGGCCCATGGACCTATGAGTCCTTAAGAGCCCAGTCCAGCCACTGGCACTCAGATCTCTTGTCAATGTAGTTTGCTAACATTCTCACAGAACAGAGAGTACATCCACATGAAAAAGAAGGAAAATTTGATAAATGTCAAGAATGACATCATAATTATCAGTCACTGTTCAGGAGTACAAGACATTATCCTAAAGTCCACTTAAGGCCTCTTTACAGGAACATTATCAAACAACTTTACTAGGCAAGAAAATACAATTGTATCTTACCTCTAAGTCGTGTTTTTCCTTTCAAACTTTATAAAGAAAGCAATACATTATTAAAAACCCAGTCAACATGGGTTTTTTTTGGTTGTTTATCTTTGTGTGTGTGTTTACTTGTTTGTTAGCTTTTTCCCCTGGTAAAAAGTCCTCCCTAAACTAAGTATAGAGACAAGTCATAGATCTGTGACAGTAATACCCTGATTCCCACATGCTGAATACATATATGGCAGACTGAACTAATGAAAAGTGTCCCTGCTCACAGCAGGGGTGTTTGAACTAGATGATCTCTAAGGTCCCTTCCAAAACAGTCTACGATTCTATAAAAGGTTGAAGGGCTCAGGTCATTGCAGAGATTTTGTCTTCTGTGTCCTAATAGTCACAAAAAGTGAGAGTAGAATGAAAACTTACAGCAGGAATCTGTGACTTAATGCCTCAATATTTGGTTTTGTTCCTTAAAATGTCAGTGAAAAAAAGTTTACAGTGAATGAAATAATCAGAACTGACTTGGTGGAATAAATACAGGAAAAGCAAACCCATCCTAAGTTTCAGCCGTTTACCCTCAGCCATAGCCTTTCCAAGTTAAAGGAAAAGCAATTATTTAAGCACTTTTTTCCCACATTTTGGAGTTTACCTATGCTTTTCAACCAGTGTCATGGTCTCCTATTATTTTATTTACCAGACACTTTGCCTTTCCTTGCTGACATCCTACCACAGAGAAACAAAGGATTTATTTCCTTTTTCCATTTTCTAAGAATCTGTGTTTACATACATTTCAGTCCCTGCATCCAGAATTTACTTGCTCATTCTAGGTGTGGAGAATGTCAGGACAGACATATTTTGCTGAAAGGACAGTGGCAAATGCCTGAATTAGTGCTGCTGTGGCCATATTCCCCCTGCAGTATTTGAGCGAGATGGATAGAATTCAGCTAACTAGGCTGGTCACTAGCACAAAGTGTGTGACAACCTGCACAAAGCTCAGTGGAGTTCGATCAGAGTTCATCTGAAAGCTTCTACATAAAGCTTTTTGCTCAATATTTAAAAGCGACCTTTAAAAGGGAACTTCAAATATGTGTGGTTTAGTTCAGGTAATACTATAATAGGCACTATACTTCATTTCTGGAAATCCCAACCAACACTAGTACTTAAACACCCTATTTTAATCCCCACAGAAATTATTTCTATGCTCCTAAGTTGCCACCTGCTGCAGACAAGAATGATTTTCCAGTGAAACCTGGCAGGATTTCAAAGGCCTTCTCAGTTTGTGTCAGCTTTCAGACACTGCCGGGTTACAGACTCAGGGGCAGTGACAGCTCAGGCTGCCCAGCACGGACATGCTCAGAGCACCTCTTACGCTGATGTGATCTTTAATCAGAAAAGCAACCACAGCAATTACCTGTGGTCAAAAGCCAAGCTGAGGCCCTGCTAAGGAATATTAGGTACTTGAGCAAGTAATTGCAACGTGCTGGTGAGGGCACGTGTTACCCCCACCTGCCTTAGTTCCACCCAGGGCTCTCATGGATGGTAGTTCAACTTCTGACTCTTTAAGCAATCTAAGCAACCTGCACATGAGTAGCTTTTAATGTTTCTCAGAGAAGAGTAGAAAATCAAAGTGTTGTCTCGTGCACTGATCCTGCAGTTCAGGACATGATCTTTGATAATAAATATGCAACATAAATATGACTTTCACCTCCCTTCAAACAGTAGTTCAGGGACCACCTACCACACAGCCAATGCCCTGGATAAATGAGATTCCTTCATCATTCCATATTGCAGTCTCAGCTCTACTGGGAGAGCAGCTGAAAGAGCTTCTTGCTCTCTTGTTTCTACCCCTCCTCCACATCTATCAAACAGTCATATGGCTCCTGGTAGAAACCCAAAAGGAAATAAAGTCATATTTTTGATCAGAGCCAAAACATTGTTTTAGAATAACAGCTGTAAAAACCTGGCCAAAAATCTTGACTTTAACAGTATATAAAATTTCAGCCTTCAGTGTGTACAATGATTTGTAAAAGGGTCAGTGGCATTGTCTAGGATTATAAGGAAGCACTGCTGAAAGCATTTAAAAGATCAGGGGAAAAAAAGTTCCTTGTCAATCAGCTTTTCAAACATCCAACAATTTTTTCTCCTTTCAGCAGTAAACTGTGCTCAGTACAAAAGTCTTCAGTCTACATGCAATTAAGGACAGGGCAAAACTAGGGAAACATGCTGCGCATCAGGCCTGAACTGGAAAGAAAAAAGATTTCAAGCTATGAGTTTTACTAAGGTACATTTCAGAATTGTTTTTGTTAAAAGACAATAAGGGCATTGTCTCCTCCTCCTCCCCCTCTGCAGGTACTCTACCCTATTCTCTTCTATTTTGTTCAAAAACATTACCAATCCACAGCATATTAAAGGAATCATTGTTAGGTTGTGGACTCTTAATTCTCTTTCCAGACTGATTTTCCCAACCATCACATGTGCCTGGCATTTTTTTCCTGATGTGATCTATAGGAGTCCTTCCAAGGCTCCTAGCCAAATGGCCAGCCTTCACTTGGGAGAGGCCACAGCTGCCTGGCCCTCACTGCAGAGACGTGCACTGGAGCATGGCTGGCACAGCTGTGCTGAGTTTATTCACTGGCAGACAGAGAAAGGAACCTTTCTGGCTGCAAAAGGGGAGGGAAGGGTCTATCAATGGATAGAGGTTAACAGCCAGAGAAAGCTGGGATTACCTCTATGTTTTGTTGGCTTGATTAGAGTCGTGGCTTTTCATTTGTTACTTAAAGACTGGAAGTGACTGGAAGAAGCTGGGGAATACTTGTACCCCAGTTTTGACAAGAACAAGGTTTGAACCGTTGTTTTCACAGTCTGCACCTATGAGGTCTTCAGACTTATGAGCAAGTTTTCTGCTGACCCACTTGGTCTGCATATTACACACCATCAAACTTTTTTTCACTGTCCAAAGAAAAGGGTTTGCCTTTTTATTATTATGCACTTGTTTTGGCTGGGGTGGGGTTAATCTTCTTCACAGGGCTGTGTTTTGGATTTGTGCTGAGTACAGTATAGATAATATAGAGATATTTCTGTTATTGCTGAGCAGGGCTTACACAGAGCCAAGGCCATTCCTGCTGTTTGTACTGCTATGTTGGCAGGGAGGCTGGGGATGCATGGGAGGTTGGGAGCAGACACAGCTGGGACAAGTGACCCCAACTGACCACAGGGATATTCCAGACCATGAGCTATCATGTTCAGTGTATAAAGTGAGAGGAAGAAATAGGAAGTGGGGGATCTTTGGGGCCATGGGTTTTGCCTTCTCAAGCCCCTGCTATATGTGATAGGACCCTGCTCCTCTTGGAGATAGCTGAACACCTGCCTGCCCATGGAAGCAGTGAATTAATTCCTTATTTTACTTTGCTTTCTGCGCAGCTTTTGCTTTCTCTGTTAAAGCGTCTTTATCTCACCCACAAGTTTTCCCTTCTGATTCTCCCCCTGATCTTGCTGGCGAAGAAGAGAGTGAGTGAGTGGCTGTGTGAAGGTTGGTTGCTGGCTAAGGTTAAACCACAGCATAGTAATATGAACCACCCACGAAAGACCTGTCTTTGTTAAGTTCTTGTGTCACATCTATATCACTGTAGATTTTCTGCAGTTATACTTGGCAAAACACTGCAAAGGGCTTGTTTTTTGATAGCAGTGTTGAGGCATTTTCCTAAATTGCCTCAGTCATATTATGAAACAAACTGCATTTGCAGCACGAATTTTTTTTCTTAAAAAAAGTGTTTTGTACCACAATTTGGTTCACAAATGCGAGTGAAAAATTTATACTGGCAACATTTTATGAAGCAGACCTCTCTGTGGCCATTTTCCCTCAAATGGGACAAACTGCAAGTTAATGTAGAAACTGCTAGTGCTGCAATCTCAGATTTGAGAACCTGAAGTGAGGTTGAACTCATGTTTTCTAGTGCTTAATCATCCACTTAGAATTGGAAGAAAAAAAGCTCTAAACACAAACCACTTCATCTCTCCAACAGTAAAGTAAATGTGGTTGTCTTAAGTGGACTTTCTCAGCACGTAATTGCTCAAAATTTGTAAACAAGCCAGCTGTTGCCATACAAGATGGAAGAGGCTACAGCTCTGTTAAATTCTTTCTGCTGTGATAAAAGGTTTTAACAAGGCAGTAAATTTGTTTCTGTCAGCTAATAATCCTAACCAGATACAATTTTTAATACACAGTTTTATTATATGTAAAGGATAGACCTCTTAAATTAGAAGGTGCCACTTTTACAGCCAATTATTAAAGGCAGTGTGATGTCTATTTCTTTGGAAGAGAGTGATTGGCTGTGCTGACTGATAACATGTTTTTTATATTTCTCATCTTTTATAGAAGTTTAGAAAGTCAAACTTTCTCAGGCAGCAACATGCAACAAAATGAAATATGGTTAGAAGTTATCACAGAAGACCTAGCTGGACAGGAAAGCATTTCTTTTTCCCAATAAAATAATGGGACTAAAAATCCCCTCAAGTTTTCCACACCAATTTTCCATCCCAGTTCTTCATTAAAGACGATCTCTTGTCCTTTCAAGAAAAAAATACCTCAGAAGCAATGAAAATTGTACAGATGTATCAATATCTGGTGAAAAAAAGCTTTTTAAAAATTCAGTCTAAATTAAAAAAAGACAAAACATGGGTCTGATAAATAAATAGCTGTTAAATAACAGCTACATAAGGCATTTGGTGGATAAACTCTTTTTGATACATCTAGCTTAAATTAAGAATATAAGGTTTTAGTCCCTGTAAAATTAATCTACAACCAACTTTTTGTTTTGTTTATTTGTTTAGTTGGTTGTTTGGTTTGGTTTGGTTTTCTTTCACCTTGATGGACTTTCCTTAAACAATCATGTTTAAAAATGTAATCTTTTTGGCATAGCGAATATTTTCAACAGTCTGCTTGCAAATTGCCTGAGTTAACTAAATCCAAGTTAAGTTCACAGAAATAAAACATTATGATAAAAGTTTGCCAATAACTTTATTGCCCAAAGGCTGGTTGTACAGTACACAGGCTGTAATTGCAAATGCTCCTCTGAAGATTCAGGTGTGATTTCAAGATCTGTGGCCAAGCTCCTATGGGGTAGACAGGCCAGATGGGGAATTCATGAAAACTCTTGGATTTCTCTCTATTGTGGTCAGTGATTAATTGGGTGACACCATCAGTGTCAAAGCCCAGGAACTGGGAAGAGGGTTGTGAGGTGAGGAGAGCATTGTGTGCTCTTAGTACCTACATGGAGTGAAACACTCCCTATCTGTCCAACTACATGTTGTTTTTCGGACTACTTGTCATCTAATATTCTACCTTCTTTGTTATGTCAATAACACGTTTCAAAAGGAGTATAACAAAACAAAACGACACCAAAAAAAAAAAAAAAAAAAAAAAAGAGAGAGAGGACACTATTCCAGCATAAAAACATTAAGGCAAAACTTAGAAGGTCAGGGGGACAATATATGGGTTTGCTGACATAAAATTCTACATGGAACTACCCTTCTGAGCTCTGGTCACGTGATTTAAAGCATTTTAGTGGCAATGCGGCCTTAAAGACTCTCTGCTCCTCAATTTTCCTTAGTGGTATAGTAAGTATCAAGAATAAGTTGAAGGGGGAAAAAAACTCTTTTTGGCTCATAAAATTTCACTGAATTTATGTCTGCGATGCTGAAAAGGAAGCAAAAATGATGATAGGAAGCCAAAGAGGGAGAAAAGAAGAGGAATGTATGGACAGACCTTACTCAAGCTCTGCCCTTTCTGCCATGGAGTGAAAACCTCTAAGATCTCTGACAACAGTATTGACATTAATACCTGGTAAATCAGGTAAAAGAGGTGTTTTAAAAATGTTAGCTAAATTGAATTTACCTATATCTCTGTGAATCTAACAGGAACAGTTTAAGACCTTTGAAATATTATTACTTACTGAAATATATTTCAAACTCAATACACAGCATAAAAGGCTTTCTTTCTCAAGATTAGGTACCTTAATACAACCAGTTTTAAATCACCTGTAATTCAGCAGATGGAATACCTTGTGTAGCTTTCAAAGGTCTTGAATTTATTGTCAACTCTTTGGATTAAAGTCTACAAAGCACGGTAAACCACTGGGAAATATTGTTAATATTTTACATCTGGGGTAACACAGTTCAGTTGTTCATCCTCTCTGAAACAAAGGCAAATAAAAATGTGTTTCCTTGTGGTTCCCCCTATGTTTGAAAGACTTGAAACAATTAAACAGAGGTCTCAGAGACACTATTACTCATATGATTATTGTCTCAACACAGTTCTTTGTAAATCTTAAAATATAGTTCAGTCAAATATACTTAAATTGACTTCTATACAACAGAAGAGGTATGGCTGATATAGAAAAAAGTACTTGTGTTGATGTGTATTCTTTTAGTGAATTTATTTGTTTATTTCCAAACCCCCACATTTAGGTAAAGGCTATGAACAGATGAACTCGTTACTCACAGAAAAAAAACACAAAGTGGCACCCCTAAATCCACGTAAGTGGTCTGGTTTGCAACAGAAGATTTTGAGTGTTAAATAGTCTTTTATTTTCTAATCATGGGCTGAATTTATTTCTGAAGTTGTGTGAACAGTCAAGCTTGATTTTTATAGTGGTTTTTTTTTCAAGTTGACAACCATTTTTTTCCATTTGCCTCAAAAGCCTCATAAAGAAGAAACTGGTTTGCTCTCACAAAAAAAAAAAATCTGTCTGGATTAATTTTAAAGGCCTTGGACAGTACAAGCAGTAGGATCTGAAAATCAAGAGAAAATTA
Organism: Ploceus nigricollis; assembly: GCA_013399945.1. Lineage (NCBI taxonomy): Eukaryota > Metazoa > Chordata > Aves > Passeriformes > Ploceidae > Ploceus > Ploceus nigricollis. The sequence goes on along the minus strand of VXBC01002446.1, from coordinate 1,625,525 downwards.
AATACAACCTTCACGCCAGATTCCAGCATTTTGTTGCCACTCACAGTGTGAATGAATTTATTCTATTATTAGAGATTTTGCTACAATTAGGATAGTTTTGGTAGGCCTAATGGAGTTGCCTACATTTTCTAGTACGATGTAGTAAACTGCAGATTCTTATTAGAATCAAAGAATCAAATAATTTAGAAAACACCTGTCCTAGGGTGACTTTATGATGCTTGTATCCCCAATCATCTGTTCTGCTTATGTTGGATATTGAGTTCTGTGCTTTCAAAACTAGATCTGAGAGCAAAGGAGGGGAGAAGGAGAAGTGGTGGAATGTCTGAGGCAGCTGTATTTAAAAACACAGAGATAAGAGCTTCAGCTTTCCTTCTCACAGACTGTGCTGTCTGCAGCACAGGAAGCACAGGAAGAGAGCTCTCCTTTGCTTTTAGTTAGTTTTTTAGCTAGCTGAGGCAGAGAAGTTCCCCAGACTGTGGCTTTTCTTCTTCTTGGAACTGATCAGCCCTGCTCTGGACCAAAAACCCAGAAGAACACCGGGACCTCACATCTGAGGCCCATCATGGCCCAAGACGTGGCATTTTCCAGCACAGGAGAGACTGAATGAACAGAACCACACTCCACTAAAAGGACTCTCTCTGAATTTGCCATCTCTTCAGAACGAATTGTTTAATACTATTCATTTTCTCATGTTCATGAATACTTTGCTTGTTAAATAAACACTTTTTTCCACTTTTCTGGACGGAAATTTTTCCCAAACTTGTTGGGGGAGGGGCCCCTTTGGAGGGAATCCCTCTGGAGATTTCCTCCTTAAATTTGCCCTAAACCAGGACAACACCTTAATGATCATTGAGTCCAATCATTAACCCAACACTACCAAGTCCAACACTAAGCCATGTCCCTAAGAACCACATCTACATGTCTTTTAAATGCCTCCAGGGATGATGACTCCACCACTTCCCTGGGCAACCTGTTCCAATGCTTGACAAACATGTTGGTGAATTATAGGACAGTAGCACACAGCTGTAGAATTTAGGCTTTGGTTTCACAGAACTTTTTGTACATCATGAATTTTCAAGACTTAAAAAAAAAGATTACCTCTATACCAAGCAAACAGGCTTCCTCTGTGCTTTAGGTCAAATTTCAGCTAAGGTACTGGTAATTTCCAAGGCAGATGATCACAAGTAGCCATGAAATATACCCACTTACTGGCAAATATCAAGTGGATCTTGATATCAAATATCAAGAGGAGCCCACTCCTCTTTTGTGGGGTTCTAGCCCCCACCCAGAAGTAAGATGAGTATCAGGACCACTGCTTCCTGATAAAGGCTGGTCTAGGCTCAAGAGATGTACAAACATTCTCTTCAATTGCTCTAGGTGATCATGTTCCAAGGAATCCAGATCAATTCAAGGGAAATAAAGAAGACTGAAGAATAGGGTTTTGCAGAGGTAAAATATACAGAGGTAATCTGATTAAAAAACAAATCAAAATCCTATCTCCTCTAAGAAAATAACATAAATAGTGAATTGGTGCTCATTATTTGTGAAGAAAAACCTGTGCATCAGACCAAGGGCATGTTTTGCTTTGTACACAGTGAAATGGAGAGGTCAGAATACAGAGAGTTTGGAAGATGTGGGGAATTCTGCAGTGACTGCAGGCAGAGAACAAGGAGTACCCTGGCAGAGAAGATTGTCAGGAACAAGAGACGCATTGGACTTTTTCGGTCTTCAGCTTCTTGTTTTATTGTTATCTTATCAAAAGTTCAGCACGCCGTCTGCACCAGACTCTGCGTGCAGGAAAAACAGCACAAAAAATGGCCCCAGATGTACAGTTTCAAGGTCTTTTAAGGCTGATCTAAAACTAAACTACCCAATTACGAAATGACACCTAGATTATTTCCTCTTTTAACCCCAATAACTGATCCCTTAAGACCCGCAATGCGGACTTTTCTGTCCAGTTACAAGATACCATCCAAACCCAGGAAGAAGAAGGAAGAAGCAGCATGAAGAAGAAACTCAGGACAACACCCTGTGCCCTCCATCTTGCTTCCATCCACAACATACTAAAAATCCTAAAACCTAAATTTCTCACCAAGTGATACACCTACACTACTCTCTATAATCTATTTCATACTTTTGTGGATTTTAGTCTATCTTGAAGTCTAGGAAACTTTCCCCATGAATGAGGGTCAAAGTCATTGGGGGTCAGGACACCCCAGAACAGACAGAGAAATATTCCCGGTGCCCTGGGTTTCCACAGGAGATTATTGTTTGCTTCCTTGTCTGCTAAAGATGAGCTTCTGAAACAAAACATGAGCTGTCTGAAAACATGATGCCAACATGATCTAAGTAGAATATCAAATTGAGGAGATGTGGAGAAAAAGTCTCATGAGATAACATGCTTCAAGCACTTGAGAACTTTTCTTTTTGGTTTGGAATTAGGTTTTAAGTTCCATAGAAGAGTGTAAAGTAAAACAGGTTTCTGAAATGTATTGTATTTTCCTTTGCTTCATACAAAAGACCATTGCCTGTGGGTTTCTGGTCTCCTAAGGAACTGGGACAAATCTCACTTTAGTGGAAATTTCTAATTCCAGGAAAGGGAATCATTAAAAGCTTTGCCTGGCTAGTTGGGCCCCTTAAGAGTAGACCAGACAGACTGTTGATTTTACAGCTTCAGTTTCAGGTCAGATGCCTGGGTTTGAGCAGGGTCATTAAAAANGCCTGCCTCCTCATCAGGAGGCAACACAGGATCTAAAAAGAATCACTCCCAGAAGCAGCACCTAAAGGGCCACATGGGGTAAGGCTAGTACAGGTTGGTTTGGGATCCTGCTAGGTGCGGGTACTCCAGCTTCATCTCACATTCTGACTGCATCCTTCAACATCTATTTCACAGAATATGGAAAAGGTTGAGTTGGAAGGGACATTTTAAAAGTCATCTAGTCTTCCCTGCAATGAGTGTGGCTTATGCTTTTTATCCAAAGACCGCTTAATGAAAAATCCATGGGAACAGGGATGAGAATACAGTCCCAGAGAGTGCCTTTCACACTAGAGAGTGAGAAACAGGCCCCTGCTTACTTTGCTAGCTCATTCTGTATCCCCATGAATCTTACATTTCTGATTGCAGAATGGTCTAGACTCTTTTTTTTGTAACATCCCCTGTAGGTTTCCAGCGTGATCTTAAATGAAGTTGAAAGAGAGAATCAGGACTACCTCTTCAGTGTCCTGTGGCTCTCTTGTCCCTTATCTGGAGTACAGCTAAGCCAATTTATTGCTACCCAAAACTAAAGATTGTATTTTTTTCTCTCAGCTGTACTTTCTTTCCACCTCCAATCATCACATAGTACATATTCAGAACAAATTTAACTGATGCCCTGCATCAGATCACACAGTAACTTCCTCTGAGATGTTGAAGTTGAGCTTTTATCTGTCAGTTTTCATCTATTATTTGGTAGTTAGGAGAGATACATGCAGGATTTCTTGTATAAATTATTGAATTTGTATTGGGTGAGTGTTAGAACTGCAGGTTGGAGATGTTAAGTAGGCTAGAGTTATCACTGCTGGCTTTCCTCAGCAGATGTGCAGTCTCATAACAGGTATATTTAGATTTTGACACACAGCTTCAGCCAAATTTGTTGCTCTTTTGTGAGGTTTAACAAGTATTATTTGGTTTGTAAAATGATGAGAAGTTCCCATAGTGTGTTGAAGTTGGGGGCCCTTCTCTCTGAAATTAAACAGCCATAAAATCTAAAATCAGAGAGATTTTTGGGCCTGGAAATGAATCGATATTTCATCAAGCCTTTTCACAAGGAAGAACAGGAAAAGAAAACTGTTGCTTTTCAATTTTCCTTTCTATCCCAAACTCTCATTACCTGCAGAGCAATACTGCTTAAGCTTCTGAGTTCAAAGAGAGTTTCCAGTCTGGTTTTGCCAGATGTGGCATAAAATACTCTGTATCTTACTCCCTGATCATGCTTGGAAAGGGTAGATGAATACTTTGTAAACTGAGAAGCCAGGAAAGCTGATATAACAGGATCTTTCTGTGATTTCCTGGCACCATGTGGCAATACTGTTGAAAACAGGTTTTGCACCTAAGAGATTCATAGAAGTTGGTGCCATGCACAAAACAAACCCACTGCCATAGACATTGAGGGGATGCTTGAACCTCCCCAGTGCATACAAACATGGTTGTGTGTCTTCTGGCAGAGAGCTGTTTTAAGCCAAATCAATTCAGAAAGCTCCTTAAGTGAGATGTGACGTCTACTTCAGTGCAGACATGCCCTAAAGCAAAAAGTGCTGAACTAGAAAGGTTAAAATGCAGAAGCAGGAGAAGATTAGAGTTCTTGGGTTCAGTGCTCTCTACCCTGCCTTAACTGAACCACCAGTAGGGTCAATTTAACTCTTCAAGGGCCAGACATCCCTAAGATTCAGCATATTCCTGTACGGTATGACCATTTCATTCCCTTGATATTATTAATACAAATGTTTTCATGAGGTCTACTAATGGTCTAGACTCATTTATTTATTTATTCATTTATTTATTTATGTCTTTTAGAATGGGACAGTTCAGGTACTAGAGCCGTGCTGTGCCATATGAAAACAAATTATAGACTATTCCTATGAAGTAAAAGAATTTCATTTGAGGGATGAATAACTGGCAATCAGATGATTAAGATGATTGCTCCAGTCACAGCAGGACCAGATGTGTCTTCATCAGCACTTCTTTGACACTTGCCTTTTATTGAGTATTTTTTTGTTTTTTCTTTGTAAATATGGGCATGGCTCCTTGTCATCCCACTGAGGAAATGAAAATGAACTTTGAAACCTTTAAAATTTTCAGGAAATGAATGTCTTGATTTTGGCCTCCTTTTTTCTTCCAGTCTCTGTGGGAAAGCTATACCTATCTTTTCCTATTAACAATATCATCAATACCAAAAAAATCTAGAAAACTGCATTCTAATTCAAGCTGATATTTTTGCATATATATTTTTCTATTCTGCATATATTTTCTGTCTCTTCCAAGTCATAGGGCCCAAGATTGGTTCTAGAGGAAAGGTAATGAAAAGCTTATGGACTGAGTCACTAGTCCTTGAACAAAGATGTCAGGAGAGAGAAAAAACACATATGTTTAAAATGTTTTCCTGGACATTGATACAGCTACATATAAATGAAAGGAGGAATTTCCTGATGCTAGGGGAATTTATACAAGTTCTAGTCCCAGTATAGATGAAAAAAGGCTAATACTGGTCAAAAGTTTTTTATCTTAATTAATGTGCATTTCAAAAGAGACAAGTTTCAATCCTATTTGATATCATTATGATTACTTTGAAAACTTTCAGGCCAGACTATGAGGAAAAAAGTGACTACTTGGATTCCAAAGGCCTCCCTAAAAAATGCTCTTTCAGGATGCACACTTGAAGTAAGGGAGAACACTTAATGAAAATAAGACAAAAAGTCACATTTTCACCACAAAGGGATAGGTTCTTCTGACCTGCTCTGTGTACTGAATCACTTAATGCGATCTACTGTTGCCAAGTTTTGCTCACATGCTCATTAAATGAACATGTTTTGTCTTGCATTAATATTTTAAGCTAACATTTACTCTGCTGCAAGGGCCATGCAGTCAGTGTTGCTTTCTTGTAGCCTAACCTCAGGCTGCCTATCCAATAATACTATAGCTCTCCAAATTTTTTCCTGACTGAAATTCATGGGGTGGGATTTTGGGAGCCATACTAGACTGTGCAGTAATGCTCTGGTCTTTTGCTTAGCAGGAATACTACAGAGCAATTTTTTATAGCTGGAACTTGTCACTATTGAGAAGGGAAATCTGCTCTTATGCATTAGCAGTGATTTCAAAAAACATGATTTTTATGCGATGCATTTGATCTTTGTGTGTGTGTGTCTACTACAACTGCAGCATTTTATTCAGTCTTAAAGAATAATTCTGACCTATTTTTTCCCAACCTGTGAAATTTTTTTCAGAACATTCAGTTTGGAATAAAAGCTTTAAGACAGTTAAAAACCAAGTTCAAAGCTGAAACAACCTTATACCTGGACATCATCAACTCTAACATGTAGGGGGAAAAATATTCCAGCTGTCTAATAGATTTTGAGGGAAAAAAGGATAATGAGAGCTACTGTGGCACTGAAAGATAATCTGGAGCATTGGTTTATCTTTCTATGAAGAACAAGTCTTCAATCTAGCCAATAAGACACTTCTGAGACATTTTGACATATAGTTAACTAAGTAATACAAAATAATAATAGTAGCAAATTCATTAATAAACAGTAAAATGCCATCATATTCTCCAGGGGTTGCATTGCAGCTCCCAATTACCAGTGCACATACAATAATGGTATCTCTAATCTGTGGTTGTCTCTGTCAACTTTTTCAACATCATGGACTGGTGTTCTGTTTTCTTCTTTGTACTGTAATCAGACATAAAGGTAGCAATTATTCTTATCAGCTGTAAGACTTGTAAAATAAACAGTACTAACACCTAGGTAAAGTTGACAGCAAAGCTGGGCTTGCACATATAATTCCAGTGTGAACTTAACATTCAGGGCACTCCAAAGAAGAAAATCAGTTTTCAATAAAAGGACAAATGACTCAACAGGACTAAGATTATAATTTTTACTTTAACAGTGAATAAGAAAAGAGAAAAGGAGAAAAAAATAAGCATTCTTCTGAACCACCAGAGCTTGTGTACGTGAGCATGTCATGATTCTAAAGACCCTTTCTTTTTACTGTGTTTGGCAGAAATGCTGTGGAAACACATGACCTTTTACATACTCATATGGAGAAAGATGAGTTCCTGCAAACAAAACAAAGGCATTCGCAATGAAATTAAAAAGGAGAGACCATCAGTTCTTAGAAATCCCAGTCCAATGTTTGCTCATCTGGAAAAAATCTAGACATCAAATTTTTTTGATTAATAGTATTTTTTTAATATATATTAGAAAAAATTAATATTTTTCATGTTATTGGAGAAGGCAGTTTTACTTAAAACAAAACTTAATTCTACTTTACTGCAGAAAGTGAAACAGGCCAAATGGGACTCTGGGATCAGCACACAACATTTTCCATGAAAGTTCATCTGAATTTTTTAATAAAGTTACGTTAGAGATATCTGTTAGTCTTTTTGTTTTTTCTGTCACTTGTGTGGTCAAATGCAACCCTGGCATAAATCCAGTTAATTTAAAGGTGTTCCATTAGGATGGGCTGCTTTGCTTTTAGCTAATTTGGGGTTTATTAAAGAGGGACAAGACAAAAAACCAACCACTCAGTGTTAAATTTCCTGAATTACAGTAGGGTTCAAGATTTGTTTTGATCACAAATTATTCAGATACATCATTCCTTCTTTCAAGTCTGTTCAGCTACTTGTCTGGTTTAGTGAATCTGAGAGATTTTTCCTTTTAGAAAGAGTGAGTATAGTTTCTTCTTCAATAGTCTTTCATTATTTAGAAAGGATGTACCTAGTCTTAAGATATTGACAAAGGTGGGCCCCAAAAAGAGCTAATTTCTGTGCTCATGTCTCTGAATGTCTTATCAGAGGACACCAATTCAACACTTTTATTGGGTCCCTTTATCTCTGAACACATTTACTACGTATGAGCTTTGTTTCATTTTGCTTGAATAAATAGGACCCTTCTCTCTCACACTCAAACACACTAATCTGTAATTGAGCACCCATAACTGCTACAGCAGCCTTGAAGGAAACTTCTGACACAATGGTATAGCCCATATATTACTGTACTATGGGTTGTGGGCCCTTTTATTGGGGCTATTAGTTCGGAAAAACTTTTCTTAATTTACGTTAAGTCCTTGAAATTTGTCAGCTTCAGAGATACCAAACAACCTCATAGTCAGTATTTCACATGGGCAGAAACATGGAAAAAACATATGTATACGTTTGCTGCAGTTTCATCCGTGTGCAACAATAAGTGCATTTAAGGACGTTAAGTTTGTGTGTTTAAAGTTGTAAAGCAGACTTCCCAAAACATAGGCATTGCAAGTGACCATATTAACAGGTTTCTCTCCTAAACTTACATTTTGAGTTCATTTAAACGAATTTCACTATTCTTTCAGAAACATCAAATGAGTTAGCAAGGTTCACTAAAATTCAGTGCCAAGGGGTTTCCTATAGGAAAGGTGAATGCATCTCTAGTACAGAGGTGTTTTACTAGTCCATGCTTGTTTGGTTACCAGATGGAATTAAGTCTGAGTGACAGTCTGCCCATTCATTCAACTTTTAAACTCCCAGGAATCCCATGTTTTATTTAACTTACCTATATAAACATGTAGGACTGCAACAGAAACAAGCAAGACAGTCTGTATATTGCAGGGCAAGATGTGGTGCTACAAAGAGAATAACTGTAAAGCACTTACCCAAATTTATAATATCATGAAGTAAATCTGTTTCCTTATCTTCCTTTCAGTCAAATTGTTTAGACCCTGGGATACACGGAATATCTTCACCTGTATAAAGTCACTAAAAATAATCTAACATGATCTAAAGCTGTGATTCATTTGTAGATTTTCCAGACTTTAATATCTACTTCTCCCTCTGTCCCATGTTTCTGGGAGAGGAAATCACATGCTCCAATTTTACTTTCACTGCACAAAGGAGTGGAGAAGGGCCAAAACTGAGGTTCTTTCACTGACATTTTTGTTTGAACCAATCTGGATTTTATATCTGAAGATTGGAATTTTGTGGCTAGTTTTGATGTTTGCTCATTTCAGTTGCTCTCCCCCAACTGTTAGCTGCTCAATACTTTGCTGAGGATCTGGAACCACAGCCGAGATTAAATATCTTTGTATCTTGCTGCTACACACATGCTCTCGTCCACATACATGAGCACGTCTTGAAAACCAAATGCATTATTTGCAGTGTGCCAAAAAGAATCAGTGCTTGGCAAGTTTCAGCATCCTTTTTTTTCATACCTGATCCTGGCATGCTTAAAACCCTGGAAAGTCACAATTTACATTCCACTTAAGAGTCCTGGATGACTGAGCAGCCGAGCCATACAACAGGATATCCAGCTATTGAGTGCTGCTGTCACAGGTGGCCAGCAGTGCAGCTGCAAAGAGCTTCCTGCCAGGAGGGCAGAGTGGGTCCACAGGAAGAAATGTTCCTTTCCTCTTCCAATCTGTTTTCAACTATAGAGGAAGGCCAAGGCTCACACTCCTACGGTGGATGTGCCTACGCAGCATTTTTCAGCCAGAGCAGAATCTCAGCTAACTTTTCTAACAATAACTGCCCGAAGTGGAGCAGACCATTCGCAGGGCTTCAAACAGTGGGGAGCCCTACCTTTGCCACATAGAGAAACATGTTTCTTGAGAAACATTTCATCTTGATTCTATTACTGCTGTGCATAATCATATCATCGTTTTATAGCTCACTTAGGAGCAGTCAGTGATGTGCAAACACAGGACAACAAAAGGAGAAACTACCTTCCTCTGGAGATACCACAAGTAGGCAATTCGTATGTTTCCTCTTTTGTCCCACAGTCAGCCACAAAAATACTTAAAAGAGCAAAATTGCTTCCAATCAATTGTGGATTCTTACTCTAAAAAAGGAAGGAGGCAGATGACTTCTGTCTGTGAATTTTACAAGCTAACACTGCAAATCCTGCACACTAAAATCCTGGTTAAGTAAAGGCAATGAAAAAGGAAGTGTTTGTTCATAGTAATGTTAACAGAAACATGCATAAATAAGTAAGTTCACTGTGTTCTGAGGAAACCTGAGCTTCTTCCTAAGGAGATCTTGTGCTGGAGAAGCACCAAAAACAGAGATTGTGTAAGGAAGGGCCGGTTTCTGAATACCGTTAGTAAGGTAAAACTTTTATTGAGACTAAAAGAGAACAGATAGTTAAACAAATGTCAGACAAGAAGTTGAACATTTTCAGTGAATATATGTAGGGCTCATCTATCTAAAATGAAGAGCAATTGTAAATTTCTTCAAAACTGGGACATTGATGCCAGTCTGAAAGACTAGTGAGATTACAGAAAAAAATTGGACTGATGTCAGGAGATTTCCTAGCTCCCATCCTACAAGCTCATGTGCTGCTGAAGATATGAACTCTTATTCCCTAAGAGCTCCTATAGTCTACTGTACTCATAAGTGCCTACTCTGTTTCAGATTAAACTTCAATTTTTAGGCTGTAGGTCTGGGACTCTTAAACTTATACTGCAAAAAATTTTTCTTCTCCAAAAGGTGAATTATCTATACCCCAGAATAGCTCATATTAATCTGCCAGGGTACTTGGAAAAGTGACACACAGTCATTATTTCTAAAAAGGCTGTAATTAAGACCAGTTATTCCAAGACACCATCTGGGAACACAAAAAATATCTTAATGGACTTACTGAGCACAATCAATTTCTTTCATGATTAAAGGGCTCCCTTCTCAACATTTATCACATTCATCATTGGAAAATTCAGAATAGGCCTACTGGTGAGGGCAGATTCCTAAAGCACTCATGGAACTGAAAATGACACAAACCTGGATGGTCTCACCTTACTATACTGGAACACTGTCTGTTAAAAAACTATTTAAATAAATAAATTGCCAAATATTTTGACGTGGTTGCTCTGAAAATGGTATTTTTTAAAGGTGGATGCCAAGAGCCCAAGTATAAAATGAAGTACACTAAGCAATTTACTGTGTAAACACTACTGAAAGCAGAGGAATTACTTTTCAATTGATATTAATGTACCTGAGAAAAAGATCTAAACCTTAGAAGTCCAACATAAGGTAACGGTGTCCATTAATAAAATGAATAAGACTAATTTCTACATTCTTCAGTGCTCTCTCTACTGCAATTTTAGAGAACAATGTTCCCTAAAGATGATTATTAACTTGAAACTCCTTTAAAATACAGTCTCCCTCTTCCTCTGAGATATAAATAGCTACTGGCTTTCCCTTTGATTTGATAGCTACTAGGTACCTTCCAGCTAGTTTTAGCTTGTCATATACAAATTAGCACTGTAAGTCTGAGAGTTAGCTGCTCCTTTTCACCTCTTCACATCTTAGATGTCAGACAAGTAGATGAAGAAAACAGCCTAGTACTATGAAATTTCAGGTGAGTATTATTTCAACTTGCATGTCTTAAAAGCACTTGGGTTATAGTTGACCTTTTTTAGCACTGGAAAGCTATGCAAACCTCAAAATACAATGAAACTCAGTTATGCAAATAATGTTGAAATTGTGACACAGAGCCTGTCTGCAAAGACCCAGGCTGGGGACAGGTCTGTGGCTATTCACTGTTAGCACTCAGTTCAGCCTAGCACTGAACCACGTGCTTCAATTCCACTGACATCAGATGGTTTTACACTGGGTTTAAAGCACCCTTCAGAGGTGGAAAAGCTTTCTCTGAAATGAACCACAATTATCAGGTTAGATATTCATAATCCACTTTGATTTAACTATGAAGTTGTTGAAATTGGTGGATCCACATACCCATGTGTTTTTCAGATTTGCAACCTTGCTGTTTCCTTAATGATGTAAAATGACAATGAACAACCAGACAACACCTGAGTGTCTGGCATAGCCAGTATTGTCCTCGTTGTTTTTTTGTGACCAAGGACAGATTTTAAAAACAGCTAGGTTTAAAATCAGTCTTCAGTAGACATTGGACTATATTTTTATATTGGGAAAAGAAGGCACCCACTTCATGTTCTTTATTCTTTTACCTTTTTCTTTTATCTCTTTTTTCTTCTAGAAACCATCAGCATTTTAGTAGGAGAACAGATAATTCTTGCTCAGTAAGGAAAATACAGAGGAATGATAAGGATGTTTTCTTTTGTGTGAAAAATTGGTAATGGTAATTAGTTTAGTCAAGGTGCACTGAGCACAGTAGAGCATGATAAATGCAAACATATGCAACCTAGTTCACCATTCTGTGTCTCTTAGTCATCACATAAATTATTTGGAGAAAAAGGTTTCACAGGTATCCAATGTATTTCGTATTAAGACACTGGATCAACAAACACATGAAACATTGTAAGTCTAGCATCTCAAAGCTCCCCAGATTTTGTAAGCCAAATTAATCCACTCCAGAAATACTATTAAGTGATTCTAGTGTATCACCAGAAAAATAATCTTCCTTATAATTTTTTGCAGATTTTATTCACTTGGTACAAATCAGGAAAAACAAACTAGTATGGTAATTAGTCATATTCTCTAAGACATAACCATGAACCTCTTTTGCAGATTTAATTAACCTTCAGTGTTACTTTGAAAAGATAGGAGAATATAATGACTCCCTGCAATCATCTTCTCAGTAAGTCTACTGGGAATTAACAAAGCCTGCTCGTCTGAAAATATTAGAGTTGGCAGCCTATCAGCACTGCTTGATCTTAAGGTTGCTGGACAATTTGCCTTATAAAGCCCTTTGTTTCATTTCAGAAAAAAATATAGAAATTTGATTGAAGACATTTTCTTGTCTACATACAAGTTATAAGTTCAACATATAGACTGAGAGAGTGAATATCATCCGTTGACCTCTATGCCTATCAACTATGGAAACTGATATTGATGCAAGCTACTAAAAGTACACTAATGATGCCCATCAAAGATGTGAAAACCTGATGATTTTTCATTTTTTGATGAGCCTCAAAATAGAGATAAATTAATCAAACAATTCAATTACATTTTTCCCTTGGTACTCCAAATTTAACCCTTATAAATCCAGACATACTGCACTTATCTGAATCAAAATTACAAGATTATCTCTGGTAGCATGTTCCGAGCCAGTGGGAGCTGAGTTTTGCTGGCTGGCTTTACTGTTAGGATTAATTCCTGTCCTGAACGACATGGTGCGTTTTGCATGTATTTAGAAAAGTCTGGCTAAAAAGCCCTCTTAAACTGGTAGTTCACACAGACTAGACAATGGCCCATGATGTTGAAGGATACTACTTGCCCATGAACTCTAAGATTTATTTTCTTTCAGTGTGGAAACTGTCATGAAAAGCAACATGCAGTAAAATATGCTCTGGAGAAACAGAGTTTCTCCAAAATTTTTTGTGCCTACATTTCTGAATAGTCTTTTACAGTGACCTTACATTGCTCAATAGTCTTTGGAATGTCAGATGGATATAATTTTCCCATGATGGAAAGAGGGATATTATAATTTACCTTAACAGATTTCAATTATTTTGATTTTTCTGCATTGCTTTGCCCTAAGAACATTACCTTGAAAAGTGTCCAGATTTGAGTCTTTCAGTACATATTTAACTATTCTTAACTTTCCAGATTGCCTGACATTTTTCATCAAGGGTTACAAAAACCTGCAGTCAGTATCATTATGTTACTTTTTATTAGTTTTATTCACCAAATTTTAACAGGGAAACAGGCACCATGTATCACTTCCAGTACCTAAATGACAATCAAATGAATGATCAGCTTAGTGCTGGAACACAATATGACCAGATCCAATTGAGTTTTTAAATTCCTGAGAACAGTGTAAGGCAATTCTCCCCCTGAGGGCCTAAGAAAATAAAATGTGTGTGAGGAAATGCTGTAATAAACTGGTAATATATTTCCATAGGGGATACATAGGAATTTTCCATACATCCTCCTAAGATGGCAGTAAACCAGACTCAAGAGCAGAATGTAAGATATTTCCATAGTGGAAAAAAAAAAGAATTTGCCGCAGAGCAAGGACGGAGGCCCAAGCTCCCGGCTTGATTTTCTGTTGAGAGGTGCTGTCAGATGTGCCCAGGGAGCTGCCCAGGTTGAATGACTGGTGTTGGCACAGAAGGAAGTTTAAAGCTGTACCAGTCTGGTGGCTGATTGATGGGCATTTACTCATCTCACTCTCAGAGAATATAATGCAATCTATGTCTACACTGAATATTTATTGGGTCAGTAAGCCACTTCACTTATACAGAAATTTCTGGTGGTCACCAAAAAAAGTTAATTCCTTTCCCTTTCCTTTCCTTTCCTTTCCTTTCCTTTCCTTTCCTTTCCTTTCCTTTCCTTTCCTTTCCTTTCCTTTCCTTTCCTTTCCTTTCCTTTCCTTTCCTT
>VXBC01002446.1:1595397-1611456 GCA_013399945.1 Ploceus nigricollis | reverse complement strand
TCCTCTCCTCTCCTCTCCTCTCCAACTGTCACTGCTGATATAAGCAGCTAATGATACCCCTCACCATCATGTGTTAGGGCTGGGGACGTAAAGTTTTAAAAGTTCCCAGAACAGCACCCAACTAGCCTGGAGATCAGAAGGTTTTGCTCCTAAATTTGTCTGAGATAGCAGAAATTTGGTGAACCTTTAACAGTCTGGTCCAGCTGTTCTGCCTTGAATGAACTAACACTTTTTAATTCAAATTTGGGTTGTTGTTTGGAGTGTTTTGGTTTTTTTCACAGTGTTTCCAGATTTAAATCACACTCTAGTGAACTTACAGAGACACAAACCAAGAGTTGTCTTGTGTAGTTTGCTTTCCATGACTCACTCAATTGGCTAATTAAGGCATATTTAACACCATGGTAATGGCTCCCCTTTTCTCCATAGCCTCCTGACTGGAGCATCTCGGATGCAGGAAATATCTACTCAGATTCCTTCTTTTCTGGAAGTGATTTGGACACTCAAACCTCATCGCAGTCTCCAGAACCAGTACACTCTGAAGAGGTGAGAGAAGGGAAGCATCCTTCTTTGTACTTTTGCACACTTTTTACTCTTACAGTTTTCATTCCTATTTTGCTTGGTGTTTTGAGGCAAGTGATTCTCCTTACAAACTGTATATAAGTGCTGCTATGCTGGAAATGCAGTTCTTAGCTGGATTTAATGCCAAATACCACTATGGAGTACAGAAAGAAAAATAAAACAAAGACATTTTATTTCCTTCAGTATACGTTCCTTTAGATTTCCAAACACTGAGACATAAGATATAGGTAATCACTGCAAAACTAAGTGTATGCTAGTATCAATGACAGCACAATACTTGCTCAGATGTGCTTCAAGGATTTGCCAATGAAGTTGCCATATGTTGAACCATGTCTGTCTTTGCAGTTGGCCACCAGTGCTATTCAGCTAATTTAGAAAGCAAAAAACCTCACAAGCTTTTTACAGGAGCCCTGGGATATCAGCTCAGGGACTGACTGTAAGGTTGAAAATGCTGTACAGCATGTAAAGGAGACATGATCCATTAGCTTTGAGACCTTACTATTCAAAGGGAGAGAGCAGAGGAACGTTTGAGTTGTATAAAAATTTAAAACTGTTGAAGAAAAAAACATGATGTTTATTTTTGACAAAATAGCAATTATAACCAACATGAATAGAAATAAAAGTGATATCACTTGCTACCAGTTGAGTTTCTTTGAATTTGTAATTAACATATTGGTAGATGTGATAATAGTTATAATGTCTATCAGTACATACAGCTGCAAAAGTATTTATGAATTAAAAGCTTTTCACTGCTGTTGAAGTGAAAGACAACATTATTTACTGATTAAAACCACATCTTCAGTTGTTACGTTCTTGTGGCTTTTGGTTCTTTTAGATCCTTTAATTATGTCATTATATTGTCCCATATATTAAGTATTTATTTTCATGATTACATTATTTTAAAAGGACAAGAAAAATGCCACTTCACATGCTTAAACAAGGTGCACAGACATTATGTTAATAAGACACTGAGTCAGAAGTTATTAGTATTGCCTTTCCTGAGATTAAAAATTGGATGAAGGAATCAAAGCAACAAATCACTGGGGAATAATAAAATATGTGCTTAACAACCAGCTACTAGAATTATATAGTATAACCCTATCCAAGTCAGGAATTTCCAAAAGAAATTCCCAACCCATTTATCTTCTCCAAAAGCTGGAGGTCAATTGCATTAAGAGATGTGAGCAGACCAAATTAATCACCTTTACATATACCACTTTTAAACTATAAACAAATCATTTTCCTGTACTTCAGTAGCATTGTTCAGTTTATAATTTCTTGCAAATTATCACCCCAAAGCTTCCTAAAATTGTTGAATCGCTCTGGCTGAGACTCTTGAACTGTGACATGACGTGGATTAAATCCTAGCTAGTGATATGTAACTGTAGTGGCATCTTTACACATGATCTTCAAAGAGGCATATAAGTTATTTGCGCTTCTGTTTTTTTCACATAGGGCTTTATGTTAAAATGTCTAAAATTAAATATGCACATTATTACCTTTAAAAACACAAATGACCCTTAGATGGCTTTGATCAACGTGGTTGCTTTCAAGGAGATGTAGAGATTTTCTCTTGAACATACTGTCACGCTTCCAGTATTTTATTATTGCTTGTATGAACACTTGTACACAGCAGACTGTGATATCATCGTGGATGGAAATTTGCATGAGACTTAAAGGAAGAATTTGAAAAAGAGATTTATGACTCTCTGATCATGTAACTGACTTTGTAAACAAATTTAAATGTAAAATAACATTAGAGCCCCATTGAAAGAGAGGTCTTAGCTTTCTCAAACTCTAACATTTAATCCCATCAGTAAATGCTAAACATACTATGTGAGAAACTTTGAAGAGGTGGCACATGCCACAAAGACAAAGTATTTTCTCTAAAATATTTTCTACATTTTATATTTGTGTTGTAAGAATATTTTCTAAAGCAATCATTGTTTTATGGTTTTTCATGTTTTATGTCCTTCTAAAAGAAGATAACTAGAGCCAGAATCCACCAACATGATCGCTAAGAATGCAAATTAATATTTGCAGAAAAAGTAAAGAAATATCACAGAATGTTTCTATTTCTCCATTGCTGACTTCCACACATACCTTCTGAGGGAGGTATGGACAGCAATTCTTACAAAGACAACAAATACAGAATGCTTGACAAGATATTTGTTCCTTCATTTGTATTCATATTTGATTATGACAGATTTGAAAAGAAATATCATGATGGTATCTTACCTCTGTTTAATTCTAATATGATGAAAGTTTGCATTGGTTTTTTTTCGTGAATACTTTTATCAACAATTCTGTTATTTTTAAAAGAGTACACACAAATATCTGGAAACTCTACCATATTTTCTACCATAAATTCTCTTGACAAAAGAAAGTTGGGAAGAAATCCAACCCACATTCAATTAGCATTTCTATGCAAATCAACAATGACAGACACTGATTTTTTTATATAACATCATGCAGAAAGATTAATTTTACCTGGAATACAACCAAAAGCTCCTGGGATGCTTATCAGCAGTCTTCAGTGGAGGAAATGATAATTTCTTTTTATGCAAAACAAGCAAATATCAGTTGTTTTCACAGCTCTGACCTAAGGTCTCTCCTGCTGTATCTTACAGTGTTTTTCATCTGTTTTACTAGACCCAACAGCAGGTGTGAGGCAATTGAAAACAATGTAAAACTGAATTATTTCTTTCACTTCCATGAGAATTTCTGCTATGTGCATTCTTGGAGAGGAATTAGTTCAAGGTCAGCATTACTGTCATGTTAAGAGGCTGTTTGCCACAGATGAACATTTGTCAAGGTTGTGCAAGGCCTAAACTGCCAAAGGATGTGCACTTTAGAAAGTATAAAAGAGAAGCAACCAGCAGACCTGAAAAAAATACCCTGATATTATACAGAGCTGATAATTTTGATATTAAACTTTTACATCTTTATTGCTAAGAGGCAGGAAAGCGTGGTTGCTAAAATATTCGGGACAATCTTGCATGTTTTGAAGATGCAATACAACTCGCTGTTCATTCACAATGCTATTTGTGCACAGGCTGCAAAAGCATGAAAAGTTTCAGGCTGTGCAAGGAGGAACCCAGCTACACAGCATTCTGCTTTTTGAAGGGCTCTGAATGGCTCCAAAACATAGAGGATCTCTTGTGAGGGAAAGCACGAGCGTGATGCTCTTGACCACAGGGTCCATGGCGGGTTGAGCTCTTTGGCCTTGTGTTCTGCCCGTTCCACTCTCCATGTGTGCACTGGAGGGTACACAAGGAGGGTGGGATGTATGTTACTCAGATGCCTAGTGAGGTACCTGGTCTAATCAACATGGATGTGCTTGGGCTGGATCTCAGCTAATTCATGTCTAAATTGTGAGTCAGAGAGCTAGAATGGTGTTGAGTCATGTGGAGATCTACAGGTGAAATGAGCCAGGCTAGGGATGCCCCAGATCAGATGGAGTGGCAAGAAAAAAGAAGAAAAAAAAAAAAGAAGAAAGAGCAAAACACCCCCCCATTCTTGCAAATTGCAATGCAGATCTAACACACTTGCTGACCAAAAAAAGTCTTGTTCGTGCTGCACTACAACATGAAATGTACTACTGGTTAATTACCTTCTGCCCGCGTCACAGTCTTTTCTGTGCTCCGTATGATATTCTCATCCTATCTTTTTGGGTCCAATGGAGTTGCAGGCTAAATTTTCAGGGCTTTTTTGGAAAATGTTACAAACATTCCTCTGTTAGAGTGGGAGTAAAACATACAGGTACCCACAGATGAAGATGTCAGATGTACCCATTGCAGAAAAGAAATGTTGGGCACAGAGGGTTGGAGCAAGTATTTTCATGTTTGAGGAACAGAAAATGCAGTTTTGGTTTGTTTTGATTTTCAGTCATTATTTCATTAATTTATAAACCAATCAAAGGGTGCTGAGTGCACTAACTGCTCTGTGCCCTGCTTTGTAACATTTACTTTTTAGCCTGTGGGTTTCCATTTAGCTAGGGTTCCATTCATCTGTATTTCAAATGTAGTCCAGATGACTGTCCACTGCAGACTGTTAACTAAAGAGCCAATAAAACACAGTGTTTAGTCAAGTTGGGCCATTTCCATTAATCAGACTGCATAATCTTCCACTAACAAAGTAATGCTGATTTTATAGACTACTTACATAAAGCCTAATAATTCCCCATTCAGCTTAAGCTAACATATACTTTAGAATGGATTATGTTCTCATAGTTAAAAAGAGAAAATGGTGGTATTTTCAACATAATTGATACTGACAAGAATTAACAGTTCCTTTCCATTTGCCTTTATTCCAAACATTACTGAATAAATGAATTGCTTTCACATTATATAGCTGAGTTGGCTCAAACATTCTGACTCAAGAAACACATTTGTGCTAGTCTTGAATCTGTTTCTCATAGACAGAAAGACACTGAAGTTTCTATCTGTGTCTGGCTAAAGCAATTCAGTACTGTTCATCTGTCATATTTCTCATAAAGTTTTGGCAAGTTCTTTGTTATTATCTGCTCTTCTTTTATCTTTCATTATTTTTCAATAAATGATTTGAGAAAAAACAATATTTTGCTCTCCATCTCTCCAGCAATTTTCTATTAGATTATATCAATATATATTTACAAACTGAATAGCTATCATCCATATGTGTTGCACTACAGGCATCAAAATAACCAGAAAGTTCAGAAGGATTTAGTATGTGTAAGTTCTAAATCTTAATAATAATAATGATGATAAGAATAATATCTGCAAACTTAAACCCTCTCAGTTACAGAATGTCTTATGCTTGCATTTACAGACCCATATATACTTTGGCCTGAGATCTCACAGGCAAGAAATAGAATGTACCAATTTAATTTTCTCACCATTTTCTTTACAAATACAGTTATATCATGAACATAGGTATTATTTACATGTAATTTTAATTTCTTAACTTTCATTGCAGTGGCATTTGAAAATAACCATGGATCAATTGACTGTTTTTCCAGATGTCATGTGAAGCAGGATACCTTTTTGAATTTATAGACTAAATTTCTCATATTTATGTCTTCAAGCACATAGACTTATTCTGATATTATGTTAGGCAGCTCCCTGGGATTGCTGGATTACTTCTCAGGGATCTGTGAAATGCTACTAAAGAAAATAGGTTTATTACCAATACACTTCTTCTCTACAGGGAGCCATAACTTAGCTCTGCAATGGCTGACAGAATGGCATATACAACAAAATTTCTCATTATCTTCCTCAGACTTTACCCATCTTTTGTGTATCCACATATCCACAGACTACTTTCTTGTTCACATTTCCCTGAGAAGTAGATTGAAATTGTTTTCACACACACACTCTCTCTCTCTATACATATATATATTTGTCCAGATAAAACAACTGAGTAGAAAAGGACGCTCTTATCTAAAAAAAAAAAAAAAAATTGTAAAAACCAAATACTGCCCTGTAGTTTTTTTTTGCTAGGTGAAATCTCAGCTTCCTTAACCTTCCTTACCCAAAGCTGAGTACAGTATTTTAGACATGGCTTCACCAGTTTCAAGTATCATTAACTACAGGGAAAATAATTTCTAAAATTATTCTTATACTAGAGAAATATTAGTAGTAGTATAAAAGTTGGGAACCTATTATCTTATAAAAGGCTTAATCAGAGATGAAACACAGTTCTTTCAGCTTGCACCTGCAATAACCTTTCACCCCAACAATACAGGTAACTTAACATCTAAATATTTCATTTCACAAGCAATACAAGAACTGCTATAGAAATTGTATGGGACATGTGAAGTTCAGAAGGGTAAGGAGTCATTTCCATGTTCTCCCTACCCTACTCTAGGCTACCTCAGGTTGTGTTGGCTGAATATGCCAGTAGATCATTCTTGAGATTTAGGCAGATTAGCTTTTCTCCACACAGGATTAAAAACTCAAGTATATTAAGCCAATCTTGGCTTTGAGATCTGATGCAAGTTTAAAAGATTGAACCTACTGAATAATTTGAGGGTTATTATAGTATATACTGAACTTCAGACAGTGAACATTATCTGTGCTATCTTTGTTAATTTTAGAACTATGGTCACTTGCTGTGCTCTTCCAAAGCTTCTCTTGTGTCATCCCAATATGAGAGATTGCATTCTTTGCAACTGGGATGTTTTTTGGTTTGCCAGATTAGGTTTTGACCCATTTAGAAACATTTTTTACATGTGTTAAATACATTTCTTATGGCTTAACTTTTACTCAGTGATGTCTTTCAGAAGAAAGACTTAATCCATTACCTTAGATTGACTGCTGTGTTCAGTACATGCTATTTTAGTACAGTGCGTTCAAACCTAATGCTCAGCTCTATGCTGTTTTAATGAAAGCTTTGAGGTTCTTTGGATAAAGAATCTACAGTACTGTGTACAAAATAAATCTGTTCTTGACATATTTCAGAATTATGTGAATACATACTTGATCTCAGGAAGGTGAAAAGGAAAACTCCAATATTACACAGACAGTTGAATAGTTATGCAACTGTTGAAATAAGTGTAAAGAAAACAAATCTCGAGAAAGTCTTAGTGATAACATTGAAATATTAAACCATGACTTATCACTAATATTCCACTGCTTTTAAACATTGTTTATCACTTCCATTCATGCTCTTCTGAGAATTCATAGTTCAGGTTTATTTTTCTGTGTTATTTTGTTTATCTTCAAGTCACTGATATCTAGATAACTGGTTTGGACTGTATTAGTAGGAAAGAGAAGACTGATTTTTTTTTCTGAGAAGAGAAATAAGATAAATAAGAAGACTAGGAAGACAGGTGTCCTCTTTCTCTCCTTTCTTCCCCTCAACCCCCCATCTTTTCTCTCCATTAAGGAAAAAAAATCTACTTCATATTTCTGAAAAAGTCGTACAAGTAATATTTCTTTTCCACACAGTTCTGAAAGCAAAATGCGCAAGTTACAGGACTGCTAGCTTTTTATAGCAACATTAGATGGTGTGTACATCTGAACTTCTAGCAATGATTTCTTACTTTTTAGACTCCACTATGTTTAACTGAGAGTATAGTCGTTCTACTGAGCAAGTGCCCTAAATTGTCTTTCTTTTAGGTGATACATCACCCATAGATTGTATACACCTGTTACATATACAGATCTCTTGGTGGGGTAGAAAAGGCTGAATAAAAGTCTGTCATCAGCTGAGTTGGATGATTCCAAAGGAATTGCTCATAATAGTGAAAACACAGTAAATAAGCAGTGAGAGGTTTTGTTTGTTTCTGTTTTATTATTTTATTTTTGTTTTGTTTGTTTTGTTGGGTTGGGTTTTGGTTTTTTTGTTATTTATTTGTTTGCTTCTCCTTTAGTCTAAAACTTAGACTTGCTTTCTACTTTTTTTAATAGGGAAGAAATCCAATTTGTGACCTCTTTGTAAAGATGTGGTAAGGTCCCTTGACACTTATGAAAAAACATCTACTAATGCTGGAAAGTGAAAACACTGTAAAGAGAATCTAGAAGAGAAAAAATCATTAAAGATCAATAGCCTTTACAAAATCCAATCCAGCATGAGAAAAGTATTGAATTAGCTTGGAAGAAACTCTATAAAATACTGGTATGAACTGTAAGTTCTCCTTATTGAGCAATAAATTGGTACAATGCTCAGAACTGAGACAAAACAAGCAACTATATCAATCTACTGCCTTCATTTGTAAACTAATCTACCACTACTGCTCCTGGCTATCTGTTGATATGAGAAAATGTGACAACAGAATGCAGACAGAATACTTGGACATGGGTGGCTAAGTCTGTGAAATTTTATACTATAAGATATGTGTTATATACTATAAGATGTGCTGTGCATGTGCTTTGAGCTGTGCATGACCTAAAGGCTGAACTTAAGAGCTTGTCTCAACTGTTGTGTTTATTAGTAGTAGTATTAATATTAATTATTTTAACAGTGAAATGAAGATTGCAACAAAGCTTTTCTTCTTTTTTCCCCCCAACCTGTAGCTATCTCTATTTTCAGCTTGTTTTGAATTAGGTCCATTTTGCCCAGGAGAATTAATTACATGCCAGGAATACTTAATATATGTACTGTTGATGCTTTGCTTTCTTACTGGACTTTTGATTTGCTGCTGACAAAAACATATGACAGAATCATAGGAACAGCAGGAGCTTCTGCTTGTGCCTCTACAGTTTCTGGTCTTTTTCCATGGTCAAAATATATAAAACATTAGTTTATCTATCAAAACTGCAGAAAAAAATATGATAGTCCAGCCATGACTGGAGGTTTAATTTCAACCTTTTCTAAGCTTCTGCAAGGAGCTCCCACTTTTCTGTCAGGCGACATATTAAAAACCCATGGAATCAAAATAAGATCATCTTCCAAAATCCACATTTCCCTTTGGAAATGGCCAGGACATTCTTAACTAGGAATCATTACTTAGGCATGATGTGTTTTAATGGTCATACCTAAAATATACAGGGCACACTCTCACACGTGGAGTGCAATCTTCCTCCTGTCAATGCTACCTAGCCAGAAATGGACTTCTTCCCTGCAACCAACTCAAACAGTCATCATAGACCTGGTGGTTGTGTTTTCAGCCAAGATTAAATTGACCGAAGTGTTTAAAGAAAGCTAAGCTTGCATACAAAAGCATTTGGACAGAGTGTCAGCAAAGTCAAATGCTGACATAAGCAGACAGCTGGCTACCCAAAGGCTGTCTCTGAAGTTCAGTTCTAGCTTATTTAAAACAGCTCCTATTTTGAAATTGAAGCATTCACAGAACAATACTTATTAGATGTTCATTTTAATTAATTTAGAGCAAGAGGAAAGCTCCTCCTACATGTGAGGAAAAGCTGTGTCCCATATTCTGACTTCCTACCTACCAAGTATATTGGAATTTTCTTTGGTTGACCAACATAACCATAGTTAAAATCACAGTCAGTATCAGATTTTTAGCCTTAAAAATTTTGCTACTGAACAAGAAACTAGAAGAACATTTGTCCCATTCCCTGATAAATTGCTTTTGAATTTTATGCATAGCTTATTTTTAACAGTTTTATTTTAGCAGATAAATAATAGCTGAATTCTACGGCAATTAAATTCTACCCTTCAAATAAAACAAGTTTAATAATAGCTCTCTGCGAGCAGTGATTCAGGCACTACGTGTTTTGGTGGGGTGAGGGGAGGGAAGGCAGACCTGTATGTGTTGAAAACAAAGGCATGCAATCAGTGGTGTAATATTATCTAGCATGTATCTCATGTAAAGCCAGACCTAAGGTCACGCCTAAAGCCTCTTCATAGCCACTGTGGCTTTGGTGTGCCAGCATACAGGTAAGGCTATGCAGGAGATGGTGGCATGGGGTCAGCACAAGAAGTGAGAGAAGGGATAAAATATTGCCCAGCAACAGAAAATGACAGGGTGGAACTGGAGTGAGCAAGGTCATCTCACAGGGACGTTTGACGAGGAAACTCAACAGCTTTACAAGCATCCTGAGACTATGTGGCTAGTGGACAGGCAGTTTGTCCAGAACTAAAAATCCCTGAGATCTCAGGGGGATGGAGCTACGCACTTGAAGTTCATACTTACAGAATTCATATTCAGCTGTAGTCTTAGAGCTTTAAATTCAGCTGGAGAAAGGCAAATTTCCCCATAGCCTTACCTTCCCCGTTACAGCATAAATGAGGCAATAAAGATTTAATACATTCCATAATTAGCTCAGAGGCCAGTAGCAGTCTGAAATGAGTGAAGTGAGATGGACACTAAATGATGGGGCTTTATAGTTATTGCTAACTTGATTTGTAAGAAATGACTAAACATGATTCAGGACCATGAAAGTGATCTGTAGCTTCATAAAGTGGTGCATTGACACAAGGGAACAATAAAAGTCTTTCCACATGAAAGATGACACCTACTGAATATGATGACTGGTGTTTCTTCTACAAGTCCTGCAGCTTCAGTGTATATACTCTGTTTATATTACAGGTAAATGAAGATACATATTGGTAAAGCCGTAAATAAAGTTATATCTTTTAAAATGCTGCAGTGATGTACTTGCAGGTTTATCATTCTACACAACTCCTGTACAGTGTCCAGGACTGGAGAGAAGCAAGACCCCTCCATACAGCGACCTGCAGCTACTTTTTGGTAGCTTTTATGGTTTTAATGCTCAAATCAAAGAAATGAAAGATTTTTTTTATATAAGAGGGTGCTAAGAGAATACAGAATATCTGAAGCATATGAGATATATATATGAGAGCACAAAGTCTGTTCTTAATTTAGTGGGACAAAGAAAGGATGATCATATTTATAAGCAATTCTAGATGTGCACATATTTAAATTTTCTAGATGTGAGACAGCATTATATTATTCTGACAATGTAGATGTGATGGGGAAGAATAAGTGTGAAAGAGCACAAAAAATAAGTGTATATAGGGTGTTGCTCTCTTTCAACACGTAACAGAGATATTAAGACTTTTAAGGGGAAAAAAAAACCCACAACATTTTTCAACATTTTAGTTATTTAAATAAATAGAGTTTATTTAAAACATTGAATTTTTTTTGTTTTGTTAATATCTACTCTAAGGATTAACATCAGCCACAAAATTTTGTTGGTGAATGACACTTAAAATATTCTAAATACAGTAGTACCTCAAAATAGATTGTAGAAGACAACCATACACTGAAGCCACATGATTTGTCCCCTAAATACAACAATACATTAAAAAAATCTATGAAATACTGACCATGACTCTGGTGTGCTTGAATTCACAAATCAGAAAAAAAGTAACAAGCTGAATCCTATGTTGCTTTAACTCACTTTCTCTCCAGAGACTGCAAATCTAGTACAGCCACTATTTCAGCATTTCTAGACTGTTCCTTTTGCTAGGCTTCTCTGCCTGTTTTTTGTAATATGTGATTACCTCTGTAATATAGGGTGTAAAATTGGATATGAGTGTCCCACTTTTTAGACTGTAATGCCACATGTATGTGTCTGGAATGATTTTCTCTGTCTTATTTTCTGTGTCCCTGTACACGCTTTCTGGCGCTCTCCTGCTTGACTGCAGAAATACATTTTGCTGACAGTTTTGTGGCTCTGTTTATTGTGTTTGTGATCCCAGGTCCTTTCCCCGTTTTCTGCCAAATATGCCCATTTAATATACGCTGTCTCTGACTGCTTTTAACCCCAGTGCTCTTAACCTTGCACTTACATATTTTTAAAAAGACAAAAACATGGAGATCTCCCTCATTCTGTCAAGCTAAATACACAGTGTGGGTTTTCTCATGATAGTAATAATAGTAATTATATTTATCAGTTGCCAAAGAACACTGCAGATCTGATCAAATCAGTGCAACACCACACACAGCAAGGACTTGTTTTGGGGTAAAAAAATCAAGGCATTATAATAATTTTGATAGAATATATACATCATTTAATGGTGTACACACAGCTGTTCAATGAGTTAAATTACATTGAGCATACACAGAACAGAGGAGTATCTTTAGATCCTGAGAGGATTAACTGTAGGCTGTGCCTATCCAAAATTACAGATCACCTCTCTAAAATTTTACATTATTTGCTAACCTGTACAAAGTGTACTTTGTAATACCTGGAATCAACTGTCCTGTTGCTCTCTTTTCTTCTTTCTACTTGCTCATAAACATCATGATTCTGTTGCAGGATCGCCCCAGCAAAGCAAAGAAGGAAGGGATGCAATCCCAGTGCATGTATCAGGGGTGTGAAGCTGAAGAAACAACATATTCAAGAAGGTGCTTTTGTATTTTTGAAATAAATATGGTGTTATTAAAAAAAAGAGATAACTGATTTGCAAGAATAGGAGAGTAGACAAGCTGTTTCTCTGGGTTTTGGGCAACACCTTTACACCATATCCTCATTCACACAGAATTACAAAATCCTATTCTTCTGGCCAGAGGTGCCAAACTTTCTCTAGATAAAGTATATATGAATATTCTCCATGCTTTTTTTTTCAGCTATCAGCGTTGCAAACTGTGGAAAAATTGAACCAATGGTTACAACAGTAATGCAATGAATGACACTTAGGCTTCTCTCCAGCTACAGTTGTCCTGAAGATCTCCATATTTCAATGCAAAAGACTGTAACAGACTCCTCTGCATTTGACGTAGTCTCTGCTTTTTGAGTATCTCATTACCTCACAGATTTTGTCCAGGACACTGACCATCCTCCTTCACTCCCCTTGATCCGCTTCAGCCTCCAAAACTGTTGGCTGGGTTGGCAACAAGCTCTGCTAATTTTAAAAGACGATGTAGCTGTGATCTGCACCACACTGCACTGCTTATTGGACAAGTCAGCATTCCTACAGACACTTTAAACTAGATCCAAGTCAATTCTGTGAAGCCTAAAGGATACCTGTGAGCTTGAGGAGCAGGGGTAGCTCGCTGTGACATCCACAGGGAGTGATGTGTGCTGACAGAAAAGCAGTCACAGCACTGGCCTCAGTTTCCAGCAAGGAGAAAGAAGCAAGAGAGGCACTGAGACCAGCTGGATGTCAGGGAGAAGCACAGACCAGTTGCAGAAGTGAGAGAAAAGCTATCAGAGATGGGGGACACCATGGCCTGTAAATATGCACATTCACAGGGTTTTTAAGCAGAATGCCTAGATGATGTTTAAAGCACAGGGTGCCTCAGGAAACACTGTATGTCTGAAAAACTACAAAACCAACAAAAACCCATGCATGTAATGACATCAGAGAAATATTCAATCCCATCTCAGTCATACAGCTTTTTAGGCCAATTTTACAACAGGTAATGGATGGGGGAAGTTGGCTGCATAATTGCTATTAATTATTTGGGAAATGGATGAAGGTTCGGCTTAGTTTCACCTCTCCAAACACACTGTTGATTGGAATAAATTAGCACCATTGCTGCTTGTGCCTACAGCTTGTTTTTAAAAATCACTGCCAAGTGGCAGTAGGAAGAAAACTTGTAATGTTTCTGTCAACATTGAAGGAAGGGCACTTTACTCAGAAACAAGGACTACTTGCCTCAGGGCAGCTTCTGGGGTGGAAAGAAACAATGGAAATGGGTGTAGACCTGATCAAAACTCTTAGCCTCCAAAGTGAGTATCTTGCACTCTTTTTTTACCCTGAAAAGTCATATTTACTGGGCCAAGACATGGTGAGCCCTTATCCTTCCCCATGTATCTATACAGGTACAATTCATAGCTGCCCAATATCAAATTCAGACCACTCAAAATCCAAGCTGCATTGCTGATCATTCAGGTCAAATCAAGGCCTTGAAGAAGTCTAGACAAACACAACCAGCTCAAGTCCCAAGTTGTATATCTGTTTTAGACAGGTTCTCAATAAATTTGGCAGGAATTTCAGGCAAAGTGATGTGGCATGTCTGTATGTCTTCAGGAGAGAAGCTGAAGGCTAGGACAGACCTAGCATACAGCAACCCATCCTTAAAACAGACACAATTTAGAAGGGTCACACTGCAGCAGTGGATTTCCTCATCTGTTTCCTCCATGGAAATGTGGCAGATGAGTCTTGGACAAAGGCTCACTCATGCAGGATCCCTTCACAGTGTAAGTCTTCTGTCCCCTATCCCTCCGACCCTGTGTCTGTGCTCAGAGGGGCCTCAGGAACACGGCTCCCTGGCATCAATATTTTGTGCTGTACCCGGCCATTTATTCTTAAATCAGAAAGTAGCCCTGAGGTTGACTTAATGTCTGCTTTCTTATTTAGCAAATGGGACTGTGCATCACTGGCAGTATTCACTTTAGGATCCAGTCATGAACAACCAATGCAGAGAAGATCACATCAGATATCTCATCAGCTGAGTAATTAGACTCAGGATGGATTTTGTTTCTGTTTGCAGTTAGAATTTTCTTTTTTCTAAATTTCAGAGATGAGCAGAAAATGGAAAACACATTATAGAACCATGTTTTGTCAAAAATGTTTTCTTCATTTTTTTAATCAAATTTCTTCTTGGTCAAGATTTTCCAAGTAAACATGAGAAATTATTTGGCCAAATGAATCCCAAGTGTATCTTAGCCTCTTGCACTGAAGGATTTAGCACAGAGCCAAGAAGTTCAGGATGTCAGAAGAAAATGTTTTTGGAGTTACTAAATTGCAGTCTCCATAGTGATTTTCTTGCCATATGTTAAACAAGCAAGAAGACAAAACACACTGGGGAAGATTCTCCTCTTGGAAAAATAAGCAGAATTATAACGGAACAAACTTTCACTCACTTGTGTATAGATATTGTTTCAGTGAAGAATAGATTATACTCTGACAAAATAGCTTCAGTTTTCTGTGGTGAGGCATCTCACAGTAATTGTGAGAGGGGATGTAAGGAAAGGTGTCTAGGGAAAGGGACAGAAGTAGGAGATAGGGGGAGGGAGAGTCATGGCAAGAGGGAGAGAGAAGGAGGTTTTTTATGATGTTTTTTGCTATGGGACATAAAGTTTTTTAAAGCTGGAGTTCAAAAGTGCATAAGGTTTCAAATAAAGCCTTGCTGCTGACATTTTAAGGGACTTTGCTTAAATTATGGCAACTGCAAGCACCACCTGCCTCCCTTGTATAACAGAAATACTAACATTTATGTAGCCTCCTGGAATATTTTGAAGGTCAATTACTTGTTATTAGCATATAATTTTAAATGTCCAAGCAATAATAGAGTTATATATGCTTATATTTATTTCACAAGTCAATAATAATGTTTTATATTGACTACTAGTATAGTCCAAAAACTTTACAGATATATTTAATACTAACTAAATGTTTAAACATAGTTTTTATATTGAAGAAAATAGGATTAGGATGCTTTGAAAAGTTCTTCTTTAATGATCTGCAGCTGGGAAGAAATAGAGAGGTGAAGCTTTTACATGTGTACTTTATTTTATGCAATGTATTTTAATTGTATGTGCATAAACGTGTATTGGATTGGTTACAGTGGACACCAGGGCATCTCACAATACTTTGAGAATTCCCAAAGAAAGCTTGAAGTAACTTTCAATCTTTTAGTCACCATATTGAAAGTTGTATAGAATACTTGAGATGACTACCTGAAGTACTCAGGCTCTAGAAAACATGCATCTATTTTCAGAAAAGCCTGGCAGGAAATTGGTGTCCTTTCTTATTTTCTATTTTGTATTGTTGCAATAAGATGAATGAATTATGTGGGCTAGTGAGTTATTTGCAGAAAACCAAAATTTTTTGCTTGGGTAGTAAATAATGAGTGAAGAACAAAAACAAGAAAAAGAATAGAAAATATAATTAATTTTCTGGGAGCATACATATAGGGATTTCATCCTAACACCTGTTGGAGGAAAAAAGATGTCTGTGCACATTCAAGACATGGCCTGAAACACTACTGAGACCCTCAAAATATTAATCAGGATTTTTCTTTTGCTATTATTTTCTTTCTAAGACAGCATTTTTTTTCTAGTTCCCCTTTACCTCATAATGTATACCTCCTGGAAGGAAGGAAGGAAGGAAGGAAGG
>VXBC01002446.1:1538524-1595345 GCA_013399945.1 Ploceus nigricollis | reverse complement strand
GAAGGAAGGAAGGAAGGAAGGAAGGAAGGAAGGAAGGAAGGAAGGAAGGAAGGAAGGAAGGAAGGAAGGAAGGGGAGCAGAAGGAAGGGTTTGCATTATTTTTCATGAATACTAGAGCAAAGGAGAAGAAACTTCTCAGAAGTCATTGCGACTATGCTGCAATAAGCAGTTTTGAGGTCATGATCACTTTAAGGAAATATCTGACTTGAAGAACATACAAAATGTGTTTGGGTGGACTGGGAAAACTAGAGTTTGATTTTTGTTTTTTGCCTTGGTGCAAGGAACTGTCTGGCTAGATCTGGCTGTGTTATAGCTGAGGTAAGAACATGCATGTACTCAGAAAGCCGATTCAAGAGAAAAGCATCTCAGGGAGCCTCTCAAACTGCTGCCTCTCTGGATTTTGAACAGTTTTGCTATTTTGTGGTAGATTTGTGTTGTCTTCAACCTCTCCTGTAATTTGAACTATCTGTACTGCAAACTAAATAGCTTATTCATGCAGTTAAATTTTGCACTAGGTTAGTACAATGGATGCTGGGCACATGGATTAGCAGTGTGGGGAGGGGAAACCAAGTTTTAGGCTACACTAAGCTCTTCCAAATAATATGCAGAAAAGACTTTGGAAAGTCAATTGTGAAGCCACAGGCTTGGGTCTTAGGGTACAGAATGCTCTTCAACTGGCTTGGTTTACAACTTTCAGAGAAAAATCTCTGGAGTTTTCCAGCTTCTGGAAATATAGAAAATGCCTGTGAATGGCTTTGCTTACAGTATATCACAACTTTTCATCCTCTCCAAACTGCAGATATAAAGTCACAATGGGTTGAGAGTAAAAGAAATAGCATTAGTATGGTATTTAGAGCCTCATCTAGGTACAGCTAGCAGAAATAATTAAAAATATATATATTTAATTTAATGATATTCAAGCCAAGTAATCAGGGTTCAGCCACTCACAGCTCTAGGAATAGAAGTGGTTAGAGTTCATGTCCAAAATTACTACAGTACAAAACTAATTGGAAACATATCACACCTTGGGCATATGCAGGAGAAATATGAACAACAGTAATGAAAGAATACCATGTTTAGCCTAAATAGTTGTTATATAGGCATAAAGTTTTGTAACATTGCAAGATCTTATCCCGCTTTCATGTCTTAATAGCTAAACATAGACAGCTGTTACTGACAAAACCAATATTCTTCAGAAACATTATTGTGTCTTCGTTCGCGTATTTTTAACCAAGTTATTTACATCCTGAAATAATTATTTTGCAAAGTCCAATTTATGCTTGCATAGGCATGCTGATGAAAAGCACTCACCTGATGATACAGGGCAAATGTTTATTTAGAGTTGGTTAGACTAGAGAAAGCATGACCTGCTCAGAGCAGAGGATGGTGGGAGTAATAGAATTGCTACAGACATCAAATTGCTTCTGCCTGTACTAGAAAAGGCAGAGTGCAGACATTCAACAGTACTTTTTACCACAGTAATCAGTCTCTGCATCCTCTTTTTTTCCTGCCATGGTCATGTAAATGAGACTCCAGCTCCCATTAAAGGAGGGGGTGGGTGGGAGCATGCAGAGGTCACCCTCTGGATCCTAGACGTGGGTCTCTAGTAACATTGCAGCAGGTATGGGAGAAAGGTGCTCTTGGTTGCAAAGAATAGGCTAAAGGAGGAAACTTTCTGCCTCTTACAAGGTCCTACATCCATGTCCAGCCCTTGTAAGCCCACTAAGCTTGTTCCTCGGGTTAGAAAACCCAGGTTTTCTAGTGAGCAAATATTCTCTATATTATTTGCTGAGTCTGTGCTTATTTTTCCTTTCAATGTTGTTATTATTTTTACATTTTCAATGAGAAGTAAAGGTAGAGAGCATAGCCATATCAGATTCCCTTCGGATGGGTCACAGAGTGTTTTTTTTCAAAAATGATGAAAATTTAGGTTAAATGGTATTACCAATAACCTTGTTCTCTTTGAGTTCTTAAGTTTGCAGACTGGTACCCATGTTTCAGAGCAATCACAACCTCAAAAATAGTTTAGCCAAGCCCACTGACACTGACAAGATAAACAGAAAGAAGACTTAAATTATCTGATTCACAAGTCTTTAAGCGTATTAATTCACCCATTGGCTCAGATATATTAATAATATTCTATGTACTCCTAGATTTAGAACACCTTATTTCAGAAAAAAATCTCACTGAAAAGCAGTAATAGATTTTGCAGCTTTTAAAGTTATTACATTTTTTAAAAAAGCTTTCAACCTCTAATTTAATGGTTGCAATGTCATCAAAATTGATTATCAAAAAAGATCACAGACACAGTCATAGCAAAAACATTACTTGCAGTGTGAATTTACTCAATGACTGAAGCAGTAAAGTAACTGAGCCACCAACTGATTGTGTTCAAATCCAGATAGAGCAGACTATGTGATTTTACAAGCATTTTGAATGTTGTCACCTAATTTTGGCCAAGGTTTTCCCCTTCCCTTTAATTCCTATGCAGAAGCTTCAGCTCCAGAATTGTCTATGCCAGTTAATACCTGTAATATTTTTCTATCAGGGGTCACCTAGGGTTTGGATGAAGTCAGATGGCTGCATACTTCCTACACAGGCTGTGAGATGGCTAGATAAGAGCTTGTTCATAGACCAGAGTGTATGCACAAACACAGCTTGCAAAAAGACCCAGGAAGACCTTTCCCCATCATTGTGCTACTCTTTGGTTAACAATGCCTCTATGAAAACAATTTAACTTGACTTGTTCAGGGATCACCATTTTAAAACAACTGCACAGTGCAGATAGCCTCCTATGAGAGAGCAAGGTATCCTAAAAGGGGCTTAAAATAAGCTGTGGCCTTGCTCACATCTTCTTCCCACTTAAAAAAGTCAGTTTAGGAATCAGGAGTAGTTTCCCTCATAGTTTCTGCCTTCTCAATATTCTATTCACAGTTCACACAACTGCTTCCAGGATCCCAGCAAATGTATAGCTGAGCCAGTTCAGACACAATTGCCCCTTGCAAACTGGAATCGTTCTCATGAGCTTTGGATAGTTGACTAATTCCTGCTGAGAATAACACTGCTTACCCTTTCTTTACAGTCTATTTATACTCACACTTTTTTTTTAAGTTTAAGAGACTTCTACTCCCTAGCACTCCCAAAGACAGATGCCCTGCAATATTCAGCCCAATATGTTTCTGATTTAATGTTGCCTTCCTTTATTTTCAAAATGAATAGTTTCATCTGCTTTTCACCCATGAGAACATTTTTGCAGTCATTTCTCACTTCATTTTGTTCAGCTAAGGAGCTCAGTGCTCTCAGGTTAAAACAAAAGGTGAATGGGTCTATTTGAAAGACTGTTTAAACGCTGCCTTCTTGCATCTCACATTCTAAAGTGACCCTCTGCATTGTTTACAAAGATAATCATGTGAAAGAAAGTAGAAACAACATTTTAATTAACACACTTCAGTGAGATAACTACAGCTTATTTCTGTGGTTTGTCTATTATAATTTGCCAGGTGGTGCCTCTTTGCCACTTGTGTTAAAACATAACAGAAAAAAAAAGCTTCCTGATTTCACTGCCGGAATGATAGGGTGACATCTCTATCTAGAGATTATTTGTTAACTCCTGTTAGGTCTTACACTTGCCATGCAAGGTGAGTTATCTGTTTTCATATTTTGCTCTGCACTCAAATAGATCTTGGAAGCATTTATCAGAAACAAAATCACTAGATTTATCACCAGGACCTTCTTTCCCCATTGAGCACATATTTCTGTAGAAGTATTGTTAGAGACTTACATTACTATATTTCCTGCTACACTGGGAGTCCAAAAGCAAGAACGCATTAGTCTGATGAGCTTGGGTATAGTTTCCTGAATCAATAGTACTTCTTCAGCGGAGACCTAGTAACAGACAATTGCATAATGAAGCTGTCTGTCTTTATTTACACAATGTATTACTGTATTCAGCAGGCCAGAAAGAATAGTTCTGTGTAGCAGCTGTCATTGTGTTTTTTTGCTTATCTCTGTCTTGTCTGCCAATGTTATAATTCACCAGCTGACACCCGTCTTGGCAGAGACTGAGCGCAGTGACTCGGTGCCAGAGCGACAACAGTGCTCTGAACTATGACACAATTCATCCCCGTCCCAGTCAGCAGCAGCGTGCTCTTCTGGCATTTTCACTTTTCTTTTTTTTTGTTTTTCTTTTTAAGTTCTGCAGCCATGGGGGTGCACAGTAAGCAAGCACTGGGTGAGCAGTTATGGTTCTGTCACACACCATGCTGGGGTGCAACAGGAAAGAAGGCAGGGTCAGTTGTGAAGAGTGATGGATACCCAGCAGACACTCTGAATGGGTTGGTTTTGAGGAATCAGGAGGGGAGGAGTCAGACTGCAAAGGCACCATTCAAGGCACTCTGTCACAAGACTTAAGGTACAATGTTTCTGACCCTGCCTTTGCTCAGAGGGGCAGAAGCTCATTGACTCCAGTGAGAATGTTGGCTGCATCAGGGGCGAAGACGGGGAAGAAGGCACCAAGTAAAAAAATCTTGAACACTTTTGGAAATGAAACATGGAAATTTGATGGGTTTTTTTAAATCAAAATTTCCATGAACACTATTCTCTAACATTCTAGTTCTGTTCTTTGAATATTCATAGGAAATAAAAATATATGATAACACTGATGAAAAAAATACTTTTTTCCCCTTGTTTGGGGCATGTTATGCCAAAATTTCTTTCCGTATCTGTTCCTCAAAGGATGTAAAGCTACAACAACTGTCAATTGTATATTCGTAGACTTGTCTGAGTGAGAAAGTTGCACTTCAACCAGTATATAACTCACATGGAATGTTATTTCAGTTTAAGAAGCACATTTGTTAATCAACTGAAGTCAATCAGAAACATAAAAGCTTGAAACTGAAATTTTACCTCCAGGCAAGTCTGTGATACACAATTTAAGATAAGATTTTCTCATTCAAGCAGCACCCTGGTTTAGTGAAAGAATCTGAGGTGGATCATGCTTTCATTGTCAGAAATCCTATGATGAATCATAATAGTGACCAAAGTAACTGTGATTTTTTTCCTCTGGGCATTCTAAGTCCTTTATGTGAAGGAGGAGCAGGAAAAGAAAGGAGATAGAGAAAAAATAAAATGAAGGAGAAGGAGAAGGAGAAGGAGAAGGAGAAGTAGAAGGAGAAGGAGAAGGAGAAGGAGAAGGAGAAGGAGAAGGAGAAGGAAAAGGGAAAAAGTTAATTAAATTAGAGTGAGCAGGACAGTCAGAAGAGTGGTAACGCTAATCCTAGAGGCACTTTTTGCACCAGGACATGCCTGATCACATTTAGAACTGTGCTAAAAATATGTTAAGAGAGGAGGGAAGTAAATGGAGCAGGATGTCATTACCCTGGAGAACTTCCATTGTGTTGCATCCTGATAGGCTTCCACTGCCAAGTGCACAAGAGCATCCAGGTACCCAAGCATGGTTTGGGGGAAAAGGGTTACAGTGAAAGGGGTGACATAAGGCTGGTGACCATCACTAGTGGGGTTCCATAGGGCTCCATCCTGTGCTCTTCAACTTCTTCATAAATGACTTGGATTCAGGGCTGGAAGGGATACTGAGGAAGTTCACAGATGATACAAGACCAGAAATGTCAAAGAAAGGGCATGGGTCCCCATGGATGTGAAACAGGGATTGTGGAGGATCTGTCTAATGCCTTTCATAAACATTTCCTATAACTAACTCCTGGGAAAAGAAATGCTCCTTAAATACAGGAAAAGGTGTTAGATGGCAGCTTACCTGTAAGTGAGAGGAGTTTGCTAATTTTAGATGTGAGTTGGCTCTGCATACAAATATGTTTGAGGGAGGATGAGGAGTGGCAAGATCATAGCAGACTAACCCTAATCATTGACACTTTCACTGGCAGAGGAATTTAAATGACTAAATTAATCTAAACCTTTAAAGCAAGCTGTGGCTAGTAGGTGGTCAGCGCCTGTTAATATTAAATGATTGAATATTATATTCTCCAGAACTACCCTTTTTGTATAAATGCTGTGAGACTTCTTCAGTCTAAGTGCTCCTTTCTGAGGATATCAGTTAAACTGTTCAGCTTGGACATCAAAGTTGGATGAAACCAGAATTATCCTATCACCTGGAGAAAACATGGAGATCTATGAGAACACTGCATCTAGAATCTGGTTCCTTGAGACAAATTAATAATTTCCTTAAATGTGTTGAATGCCATGGTCCCCTTGCCCAGGATCAAATCTCAGGATTTTATTTACTGTAGGCATTTGATATTGATTTATTTTGTTCAGAAAAATTTCTGACATCTCAGTTAAGTGGAAAAGGTGGCTTAGTTTCTGTTCCTTGTCAGAACATTTATTTTTAGAGTCTGATGGAAAGTGATATTGGTGATGTGCTGGTATATGCAGGACAGTTTCCACCAAGACCTCTGACCTTTTGAATGTATCAATTATGTGAGACACAACACCTGCAGTAAAAAAAACACAAACAGAAAAATATAAGCATCAAACTGTAATGAATGGGATAATAAAGTGACTGCATTGAAAATTATCCTACAGTCTTGCTTGTCATTTTAACAGTCCTATATTCACATAGTCTAACATGCTTAGTAATGGAAGAATAAACTGGAGAAAAGCAACACAAGAATCACATAATTGCACCAGTTGGCAACATATTATCAAAATTGCTCTTTTAGATTAAAAAATTTGCTCTTTATGATTTAAAAAATACCCCCCTACATCTTTTATTTTCAGCATTAGAGGATTTTTATGTCAATGTAACCACAGTCTATATATAATTAAACTTCACACTTATTAGATGTCTTTGCTACTCATTCTCATTCATAATCAAGTTGAACTGAACCAAAAGGATTGGAAAATTCTTTTACTTCTCCATTTTGGTGATACTTCCTAGTCGTAACAGCAAATAAAACAGTCAAATGCCAGAAGAGAGACCTGGAAACCACCAAAAGAATCTAGAGGGGAAAAAATAACAGTGGAACAGGAACATTTGAAATAGAGGGTTTCCCTGGCACACACAGCTTCTCAGCGACTCCCAACATTGTTTCACTCTCCCAAAGGCACAGAGCCCAGTGTTTGTGGCAGGCTTTTGTAGAAATAGTGACTTCCACCATGCCAAGGAGAAAGAAAGAAAGAAAGAGGAAAAAAAAAAAAAGACCATGCTGATGGTTTTTGCATTATAGGCCATATTGGAAATTTTAATTATTGAAATGAAATATTGAAGGACATATGGAAATGTTTGGGAAAATGAAAATGAAGATGAGAGGAAACAGTCATGAAGAACTAATCATTCTGGCACTATATATATATATATATATACACATATAACTCTTATTGTTGCCAACAGAAAATGACCAGGGAGTCAGCAACTCAAGCGGAGGATGAAAAATGGAAAGAGAGAAGAAAGAAAAGCTTAAAATGATGCTATTGGAATGAACAGAAGTATGTGGTTTAAAAGCCTGTTTGGGAGAGGAACAAGAAGACTCAGCATAGGATGCTCTTGGTGTGGAGAAAGACATTTCCACACTGGAACTGAACAATGAAATCTTGCAGGAAGTGAAACAAGTTCAGATGCCAGACTTTTTCTTTCTTCCATTCCTATTCCTAAGGTAAGAGGAAATAGCTAAGAATTAGCATGCACAAGCCATGGCTCTCTGTGCTCAGGGAACTGTACAAAGCTGAGACACATACATGGGAGGAGATGGCATGACAGAATACAAGCCAAAGAATATAGTCAAAAGCAAAATGCATGGTAAAAGGGTTGAGTGAATGAACCTCTAAGATTATTTTAATTACTTTACACTCATAAGGACAGACTTGGGGACTAAGCAGAGACCTGAACAAGGGCTGATATGCAAGCTACACAATCCCAGATCCAGAGATATTGTGATTCAGTGTTACTGAGACAATGGGACATTAAGTCATATTTCAGCCCAGCTGAACAAGCCCTTGCTTGTGTAAGCCCTAGGTTAAACATTTCAATTTCACTCTGCAGTAGTCCAGTTATTCACTCAGACAACTGCACTCAAGCAGCTGAATTGACTAAAATCAAAAAGTATCAGCCATTTCCTTTTGATCTGCTCTGGAAAGTAACAGTACAGACGATTAAATATCCTCATGTCCAGGGCTAAAATCTAAATAATCTGGATGTATATTTTCTCTCATGTTCCCTTGCAGAACATGACCAGTGATTTTTGCCTTTAAAGATTGTTGAAAAAGGATTTCAAATCATTCAATATCCAAAGAAGTTTATCTGCATCTCCACTCCGAGATCTTGTGAGACAAAAAAATTTGTATGGACATTTTCTGATATATTATGTTTTGTCTGATGAGTTAGGAGACATCCAAATATGGAAATGTCTTTCATGTTAGTCTAACTTCCCTCCTCATGGGCTATAATTTCATAATCCCATATTGCTATTGATGATGTGGATATGCTTCTGAAAATGGATTCCTTAGAGAGGTGATAAGGCAGAAAGAAATGTGTCAGATTTTCAGTAGATGAAAAGGAGTGCAATTTGCTTATTTTAGTTAACTGTCTGGCTCAGATAATGTAAAAGTAACACACGGACTGAGACCAGAGCTGAGGTCTGAGGCTCAGGCTCAGATGTCCATCTGTATTTAGGTGATTCATTGACCAACACAGTTATATAATTTCCCCAGGCAAGGTGTCTAGGCAACCAGCCAGTATAGCCAAGAGTTTTAAACTCTAGACTACTGATTAACTATTCATTTACAGCTATTTAGGCTGAGAGTGATCTTGGACATGAGTGCAGAATGAAGTTTAATTTCAAGTATGCAGAGCTGTAGTGAGATGTTTAACTGTTATTTCCCCAAACCTTGTAGATGAGCCAAAAATATACCATTCCCTGTGGATGGGGTTGCTATGCTATTGTATTCTGCTCAGCTCCATCTTGTTCTGTAATTATTACCTTAATACCTGAAACCATCCAGCTGCTCTATATGACAGCCATAGCTGTAATTTCTCTTGTCTTCCCAAGGGAAGAAGGACAGATGAGGTTATTTTGGTTTTGGGATGTGAGTTTATAGTAAACACAGGGGTTATAAGGAGAAGGAGGCTATTGAAAGCAGGTCTTAAAAGCCTTATGCTCCCCAGGGAGTATATTCTAGTCTCTGAGAAAATTTTTTGTCTTGGAAAAGTGTATTTTACTATGGCTCTTGCTCTTTCAGAAGAATGAAAATTTACATCTTCTAATTTTAGTGAATTTTAGTATGCCTTGGACCTCTTGAATGCATAAAAGACAGCAATATGCGCTTTGAACTGGATTCAGTACCTTCTTTGAAGCCAGTATAAACAAGAGAGGATGCACTGCTTGCATCCTGCTTCTGAATCTTGAGAAATACACGCTGCATTCTGTACTCCTTAGCATGGTGACACAGCTTCGGTCCCAGATCTGTGTTGCTTTTGCTAAGATGAGGAATCCTAAAGAAAGCTGGAAATGAAGTCATAATACCGCAGATGATAAGCAGTATTAGTTGTATAAACAAAGAGTTTTGCTGAACATAAACTGCACTACAAAATACATGTGAGTATGAATTTTTCACCAAATGAAGCTATAATGTGGCTACATATTCCTTCTGCAGGACTTCACATACTCCCCTCTGAAGACCTGAAAGAAGGCAGAACATGACTGTTGAGAGCAAGTGTCTGGAATCCAGCTTCCTTGACTTGCTCACTGTCTCCCTCCAAATCCCACAACTTCAGTGGGCCTGGCTGCAATCTGTCCTGTGCCAATGACAAAAATTATGAAAATAGTAAATACAGTTAAATTCCTCTCTACAGGCACTACCAGGCTGCCATGAGTTCAGTCTATGAAGAGTATGTGCTCCCTGCACCATGCTGGCAATACAATACTCACCCTGTTCATGTGGACAATTGTTGCGGATAAACAAGGTTTAAAGACTTACAGACAAAGACATGATGTCTGTCAACAACCCAGCTCTAGAAAGCATTAAAAAACTCTCAAAACTCTCAACTTGCATCTCTGAATCTCCCTTTTTTCTTGTGAGACCCTATAAGCAAGCTTCCTGCAGAAATCTTCCACAAATATAGCAAATATATAAACAAAAAAATCCCCAAAAATTCACATATTTAGTTCATGCTACTTAATACTTGGCTAAAAATTTACTCTTCTTTCTTTCTTTGACCTCATAATGCGTTAAATGCTTTCTCCTGTGCAAGTAGCTGACTCTGAAATATTTGCATATAGAAAACTTTCCTAAATCATATGGGTTTAAAAATATAAACTGGAAGTTCTTGATAAATTTCATCAAGCTCAACCCCTAGTATTTGTTGTTTTACTGAAATATTTGCACCATAAATTAACGCCTAAAAGTTTGAACATCTGCAAAAACAAACTGAACATTGTTTTTAGATTTTCTTCTGAATGATTCTTTGATTAGCTTTCCAATGAAGAACCTCGCTGGGAGTATAAGTAGGTATCTTTCTCTTTCCATCAAGCTCTTTATGTTTGGTTATTTACTTCTGCAGCTGTTCATGTTAAGAAATGCAAAGATTCACAGGGATCTGTGAGTGTGTGGTAGGTAATAAATCTGCCAAAAGTTATCAAGGTTTGTGTATTTTAACATACTGTGATGTGACCTTAATCTCTCTAAGTCTTAAGAAAAAGAAATTCTGTCTCTTTATAGAAGATCAATTATGTACATGAAGATAATGCTGTTTGCAACTTAATTCTTATGTCGAACTTTATTTTTGCGGATGAATTCTTGGCATGGACTACAGAAAGGTCAAACAGGAGGTATGTCTTTGCATTGTACAATCAGACAAAACCAGATATTTTCAATGTTGCAGAACTGCCTCTTGAGATTCCTTTTCAAGCTGAAATTTTAAAATTTTAGCTAACACATGTAAATGAAAAGTATAATTTTCAAAATTACTAACACTTGCCACAAGCAAAAATATTTGTGTTTGTTTACATTATTGAAAGGATACTCAGATATGCATTATTTTGTTATTTTCTGATCCTAGGCTTCTATCCTAGTCGAGGTTTTACGGCCTTCATGTTTTACAAAATAGTGATGATAAGCCTTAAATCCCAGCATAGCACTAAAAAACAGGGAAAACAATCCTTCAGGAGATTAAAAAGAAATGACACAATTTCTCCATGGCTCCATATAGTGTCTTTTAAAGTTTAAAGGCAAGTTGGTCTGAGATTAACCTTTACAATGTGGCTCCACACTCTTTCATCTTCACTGTAAATTCTGACTATATCATGGCTTTCGGCATGGTAGCTAATCTGCAAAAAAATAGTTAGAAATTCACATTAATTGTACTAGAAATATGTTGTTCTGTTGTTCCATATTATGAGATACTGATTCTTCTCTTTGTATGATCTAGCTCTTTTCCAAGTGCACGGTCAAATCTGATCTGTGTCATATCACATGACAGAAACATCATAGATGTCTCATGGGACATGACAAAATGACTCTGTCAATTGGGGTTTTTCTGAAGGAAACGAATATTGGAGCTTGCATCTCTGCATCTCCCTTTTTTCCAGGCTTTTATTTGCATCTCATGATCTTAAGTCAATAACTGTCACTTTCATTTTTAAACATTTACAAATGTGCATTTATTTTGGTGGTATTTTTATGCAGTGTTGAGCATTTTCCCACATCTTATTGGAAATATGATAAATACTTATTTAAAAATTACTTCTATCTCTATTAGCTTATTAATAATGTATATCTAATATATCCTGTCCTTGAAATCTACTGAATTTGTTACATCGTGTCTTTAATTAAGCTAACAAATTCAAATGCAAACAGATATTTCTCCTTTATTTATGGTTCACTTTCGAAAAAAGGAAAAATATTTCCCAGTAACGCACAGGGCAAAAAGGGAAGCTTCTTATTTCTGCTATGGCTTTGCTGGTTCTCAGCCACTGTCTCTACAAAGACATCATAAGAGTTTGATATCAGATTATCATTGCATTTTATTAATATAATATTTCAAGCATGAACTGTATCCATTTCAAGGATAGAGGGTTTGTGCTTAAAATTCACAATTTCAATATAAACAAGTCTTTTGTTTCAGTCATGGATTGCATTAGAAAAGTAGTTTCCAGATCCAGATCTACATGCTTCCAAAGATTGAGTTCAACCATTTTGTTCCCTT
Organism: Ploceus nigricollis; assembly: GCA_013399945.1. Taxonomy (NCBI): domain Eukaryota; kingdom Metazoa; phylum Chordata; class Aves; order Passeriformes; family Ploceidae; genus Ploceus; species Ploceus nigricollis. Next base: position 1,583,173 of record VXBC01002446.1, on the reverse strand, counting down.
TCTTTTTATTTTTTCCTGCAGGCTTCCCTATTGCCCAAACACCTCCAGTTTCTTACCTTTGATTACTGCTGAGGATTACTCCTAAGTCAAAACTGACTGTATTTCTCTCTTTTGTTTTGGTAGGACTATTCAGATCAAAACGCCTGGTCTCCATTTCACCAAGAAGTTTAAAGTTATAAGACAGACAATATTATAAGGAAGACAGGCCTTAAGTAAAGACTCATAATTTATTCCACTTCTTGCTGAATTAGGCACACCAATCTTGCACCTGATGACATGCAACTTACATGTAGAAATCAGTAAGCATATGGGATCCTACTCGTTTTCAAGCCTGTTCCTCAGGGTAACACTTTGACATAAATGGCCTCTATATGTTAATCAAGTGCTGTTTTTTTCTGATTTATTCCCTAAAGATGGATGAAATAAAGATAAAAGGGAAATATTCTCATACTACTGTTTAGATCCCACAAAACTACCCTTGAAACAGAGCTTGTAGATGTATGTGTCTCTTCATACTTCACCTCTGTGCATCTCTGTATTTTACTCCTGAAATTCAAAAGAATACCATACCCTTTAACACTAAATATTTCTTGTGTTTTACATCTGGTTGAACATTTTTCTGTTGAACTCTCAGTGAACTACTTCACTGAAGCTGCCCAAAGCTAAGCAGAATTCAGAACTGAGTGCACCTTTAGTCTACAGATCTTCTGCCTAATGGGATGGAAATAGAAATCAAAGACTATTCCACTGTTTGCAAATAAGTGAGGGTTCATATGGAGAAAGTTCATTTCATCTGTTGCAGGTAGAGTGAAAGAGATCTCACAGGAAAGACTTGAAAAAGACACAGAGGAATATTTAATGTCCAGATTGAAAGGACTTAGGTGATGCTCTGCTCCACAGAAAAACAGATAGTGAAATGGACATGGTCCTCAAGTGAGTTTCTGAGTCTTAAATCAGGTGTGTGGATCAATGACACTCTCTATATCTGAGGCAAATAAACAATATAAGCAAATAAGGCACCACAAGTGTTTAGAATAGTCAGTCTAAAGGCAGTCTTAATGCAGACAAGCAAAAGTTTGAGGAATAAGTTCTACAGGCATTTGCCTCAGGACTACTTGGACATACCACTATGAAGTTGAAATTTAGAATTTGAGTCACTTATTTCATGTGTCTACGAGGTATTATTTCATACTAAAATGGCAATAGCTATCTTCTGATTCATAAAAGCAGTGAAAGTCCTTTTCCAGGGAGTGGGAGATCACATTTCCACAACTCCTTTGTCCACCAAAAGACTAAAGGGAGATTTCAGCATTCCGACCTTTAAATTCCGCCTTACTTGCCACCAGGGAATTAGGAACTGTCTCTAGTTGATGTTTAAGAAAAGTAAACTTCAGTTAACTCTCACAGCTTGAGAAATCATTTCACTGTTTGTCAAAAGCGTGGTTGGATTGTTTCTATCAGTGAATGATAAGCAAATCTGCCATTGCTTAATCTGCAAGGAAATGTGTCACCTGAGTAGCATGAAGGCTTCTGCAGAACACTGAGCCTCTAAGCTGCTGCTACAGCTACTAATCCTAGTGCCTTAGCAGTTTCTTCAGTGAAGTAAAAAAGAATTAGAAAACAGACAAAAATCATTCAATTTAAGATCTCTATAAAATAGTTGTTCTTTGTTCACTGGAAGCCAATGTTTCTCATTGTTCATTGGTAAGAATTGGGGCTTTTTCATGTATAATGCTTTTCTCATGCTAGCTTCAGCACTAGAAATGTCTGCAACTTACTGCTCTAACTCATATTTTTGTGAATACCCAGAAGAAATTGCAGAGAACCTCTTGGAAAACCTGCAGGCAATTGGTCCTGTTTCAAAACAATTGATGTGTGTAACAGATATCTATTACAGACTAGGAGCTTAATCTTGACTTTTCACAACCTCTTGTAAATCAGAAAAAATGCTGTTGTGACATTTAATGCATCTAACTACTATGTTATTGTCATATTTTTACTTAGCATTTGTAATCCAGTAGTCCTAGAGGCACTGTGGGGATCTGAATTGCACTAAACTAAACGTTCTGCAAACAGAATTATGGTCTCTACTGAAACTGTGTGTAGTTAGAATACTTGTCTCCCAGGAGACACTGGAAAACTAAACTGAATTAACTCAATGTGTGAAATTAAACCATGTTTGTTAAAATATACCAAGTCCCGCAGGTTCCCCCTTAGAAAAAAGTCTGCTTCTATTCACTACCATTTAAATCATGAAGGAGTTAAGTGCAACATTTTTGGGTGTTCCTTTTACAGTATCCAGATGAATGCAGGTGAATGCAATTCAGCTAGAATCCCACCAAAAGATAAAACAAGTCACTGTTCGGGTTGTGAGACGGCAAAACCTGAACTTGGAAATATATGTGGGAAGACTATAACAAGAGGTAAACAATTAAAAACAGAGCCTTCTGCCTTCAGTATGTTGACTCCCCTACTTATTTTCTGGATGGGATCTTTGCATGTGTATAACATCTTTGGGATAATCTGGTATGGATTTACTGACAGAGTCAAGATGTGTGAGAGCCCCTTCCTAGCAGCCCCCAGCAGGACAACCTGCTCAGAGCTGCTGATCTTCCACGGGTCCCAGCCAAACAGCCTCAGGGCATGCTCAGAGCATGTGAACCCTCTCTGTTCCAGACATATACAAAGTGCAGGTGATTAATGCTATGCTCAATATGCACTTCACATAAAAGAAGTCCAGTGCATCCCAAAGGTGTTAGACTCTCAGAGCTGACGAGTCTGTTTTTCTTCCCAGATTTACTGAATGAAGTAGGGGAACCACATTAATTTCCCAGTAACGCAAGCTTGGCGTAGAATTCTGGCCTGCATCCAAAGCAGCGTGAGCAGCACAGTGAGGGAGGGCATTCTGCCCCTCTGCTCTGCTCTCAGAACACCCCACCTGGAGCACTGCAGCCAGTTCTGGAGCCACTAAGCTAAGAAAGGCATGGAACTGTTGGAGGAAGTCCAGAGGGATTGCTAAGAGGACTGCAGCACCTCCTCTAGGAAGACAAGCTGAGGATGTTGGAACTGGAGAAGAGAATGTTGTGTGGAGACTTCATAACAACCTTCCAGTATCTAAAGTGGACCCACAGGGAAGCCAGAGACAGACTCTGTTAGAAATTGTAATGATAGGACAAGGAGTAATGGGCAAAAATTGAAAGATGGGAAATGTAGGTTAGATATACAGAAAAAATTCTTTCTGTGAAGGTGGTGAAGCACAGGAACAGGTTGTCCAAAGAGGCTGTGGACACTTCAACCCTGGCAGTGTTCAAACCCTGGGACCAGATGATCTTTAAGGTCCCCTCCAATCCCTTAACATTCTATGAGTCTATGAGTCCCCCATCAGCTGTGTTGTGTCTATTCCTGCTAAATGTCTTTACAAGAAGATTTACCTTATTCTAAGCTGCCAAAACAGTACTCCAAGTATCCTTACAGAGTCTTCTGTATATTTTCAAATATTCAGAGATGTTGTTCACACAGATCAACAGTTGTAGGACTGCCAGCTGTCTAGATTTGTATGCCAAGTTGTGAGTAGATTTCCCATGGGTGTAATAGATAGATAGATAGATAGATAGATAGATAGATAGATAGATAGATAGATTTAGAATTGCAATGGTAGTCAGACAAGTGGGGTGCTTGAAAATATTACTTTTATGAGAACCTATGATAAGCCTGCATTAAAAGGTGGTCCAGAGTAATAAAAGGCATTAACAGATATGACATAATGAAGAGAAACAGAGCCTAATGAGGTACTTGAAGAATTCAGTGGAAGTCCTTTGGCTCATTTCAGTGATGTTTAACAATCCCAAAATACAGATCACCCCAGATAATTATGCCTATATTTATTTCTTATGGGAAAAAAAAAATCCAACAAAAACCAAAACAACCAACCAGCAGCTAAGAAAGAGGAAAAACAGGAGAAATCAAAGCTGCAGGAAATCTCATAAAGGCACTGGAGATGTGTTCAGAGAGTTTTATCACTAAGTAACCATGTAACACTGCATAAATACATCTCCTGGTATTTGTTGGATCTGGGGATGTATGTAGTTTGCATATGTACTGCAAAGTTTTTCTGAAATAGCCAAACTTCTTCCCATCTGCAATCTATGAACTTTCCCCAGCTTTCATATCTCACTTCACAGAAGATCAAGACAATAATACTTTTCTTTTGTGTGTCCATATTATATGGACACAAAAAAAGTTAATATTAGAACACAGAGTTGCCTTATGACCTTAAAAGCCTATCAAATACATTCAAAAAACCAAGATAGCAAATGACAGTTACTCAGATATCACTGAGTTAGATACTGCTATGGACTGAGATCACTCTGCCTGGATAACCCAGGATAATCAAGCTGGAGCATGATTTTTTAGGATTCATAAAACTTAGTGCATGGTCAAAGACACTAAATACATACGTATGTGTGATATGTATGCCTTAATTGACATCTGTAGGATGAATTTCTCTCATGGTTTAAGTAGACTTCTCCTATTTTATGTCTAATAAACCAATTTCCTCATCTTCCTCTTTTTCCTCATCTTCCTCATCCTATGGCTTTTTCTGTTGTCCCCAATTACCAAAGGGAAATACTGATTTCTGAATGCCTAGAAAAATAAGAATAGCATGGAAAAGGAGATTTTGTAAAACATGAGAATAATATTCTAACCGGAGATACTTTTCAAGAGAAAAGATGTTGACAGCTTTAACTTCTATTAATGGAAAGAAATCAAATGCTTGTCAGTGTGGTATGAAATCATGTGCATGTTTCTGTTTCAGTGACTGAGATTTTTAAAATCTTATGTTTGGAAGAAGTGAAGGTGGTGAGGAAGATTCTACATACTTCCATGGGACAAACTTAATATCTAGTCATCATAAAAACACTCAGCATAAAACATTTCATTTGTTTATTTGCCTGACACGTCTCCCTGACAATAAACTGGGGCCTAAATGAATTTTTATAGTCTCAAAGCAACAGTTTCTTGTATTGGTCAAAGATTAAATGTACTCTTACATCAGTTTCAGTACTCTGTAATTTTACATCTTATATTACATGCATTATGGAAACCTAATTTCAAAATAAAGACCAACACTTTACCACTGGTAGTAAGTAATTATGGGAAAGCATACGTGCACTGCGGTGTGAGGCATCTGCCAAAGCAAAGTGGAAAAATCATAGTTCTTCTGACTAGGCAAAATGGTAGGTTTTCCACCAAGTCCACAATCACGTATTGAAACAGTTCACAACTTCAGCTCAACACACTTCAAACACTCTTTCTTTTTGAGTATGATGAACTCATCAGCTAAAGGAAAGCATGTTAAATTAAAAAAAGAAAATAAATGCTTCATAGGCAGAGACAAAGTGCTTCTCTTTTACAAATGGAAAGCAACAGAGGAGTAGAACCAGATGCATGAAAATTGTTGACTAAAAAACAAAGGGTGTCAGACAACTAGTGAATTGATTATAGCTTATATAATTAAACCTATGCCCCAATAAGAATTGTACAATCAGAAGGACATTTTTATATACATGAATAGAGCTTTCTGTCTGTTGTAACTTTTTCATATGTTCTGAGAAATTAAATAGTTAGTCAAAATATCACTCATCAGAGTGAATCCTGGCTAAAATTTGCACCACCCAGGACAACAATTTAGCTCTTATCTACCAAACAGACAGAACTGTAAGGGCTTTGCAGTGCAAGAAGAAAGGTCATGACAGTCAACTTTCCTTGTCTTTGAACTTCCTTGTGGCTGAAGTGTACAGTGTATATCTATATATATATATATGTATATATATATGTATTAGTGAAATTCCAAATTCCATCCCTAAACTGGTTGCATGCCTGCATGACCAGAGTCATGCTATCAGAGATTAGATGGATTTAAAATTAGAATCATGATTTGAACATATATACTCTTAGTGTATACAGAGGAAAAGAAAGTCAATCCAGGGATCAGTTTATAAATGAAACCCCTTAAATAGCTCATAAAATTCTGTGGGAAAAGCCCTAAAACTTTGTTCATTTTAAAATGACTTTGGTTCTACATTGTTTGCACAGCACATGTGTCTTTCTATTTAAGTATGAGCTGATATCCCTGGTGAAATTAAAAGCAATCACAATTTACAGGCATCGCCTGGTTAAGGACCAAAACTGCTGAGAATCAGCTCCTCTTTGAGAAACTCTTATGGATTCCAGTCTGAATGCTGGAAAACTCATGCTTCAATTCAGATGAGTTGATATGTCATGAACTCTGCTGAAGAATCTGTCAGTTTTGGACTGTAATAGAAATGAGCACAAGGGAAATTTTATCCAGGGCTGTGGGGCTTTTCTCACTTTCTGTGTATTCTGTCATTTGACTCATTCTAAAGGCTATCTATTGATTGACATACACAGATGTACTCCTCTCCTCCATGTTTTTACTTATCTTGTTCCAAGCTGCAAATAATCATCCATTTTGTCTTGCAAAATTTGGGTTTCTCCTCACTCTATTATAAAGGCAAAACAAAGAGAAAAAGTTTTATGGCTTCTTCATTTTCCAAAGTCTTGAAAAAATGACACTTAAAAGGTAGAATGGTATACACCACACAAAGAGCAAAAAACATTTTCCACTTTTAGTCATTTAACTTCTTCAAGCTCTGCATCACTCCAAAAGGGTGAGTTTTCACCTTGGACTTCCATTTACATAATGAATCTTTTTAACTTACAATATTTTCTCTTGCATCTGGTGTCTGTGCCTATGCCAGCCTTAAAAAATATGCATGTCATTAGTGATTTAAGCATTCAGTTTATAACTGGTTTGTAATTTTGGGAGTAAATGGTTGCTACTTAGGTACCATTGCTGAATTTATGCCTTGATGGCACTATTTTTTTCATCCTCCTGTAACTGGAGATTCTGCAAAAGCCAAAATTTCTCAAAGAATCACTACTTATATTGTATCTTTTCTAGAAGACTCAAGCAGCATGTATTGCTAGTAGACAGTAAAGCATCCTTTGTCTAGTTCATTAACACGAAATGGAGATCATCTCTCTAAATTACAGTGATTGATGTTTGTTACACTTTCTTTAAGCACAGCCAAGATGTTTATGGCGTTTTTACAATTTTTTGTAACTTGACTAAGATGTGTTTTGCATTTAAAAAGTCTTTAAAAGCTGCAATGTTTCATCATTTAACATTTTTTTCATGCTACGTAGAGCTACTAGGATAAATGTTCCATGTTGCAAAGAAGGATTTGACCATGTGTTCCTCATTATCTTCAATGAGATTCAGATGGCTAACTCACCACCTTGACTTTGAATATTTATATATATGTGTACACCTACTGCTGTGTTTCACTGGAGCTGCTGCTCTCTGAGGATCAAGAATACTTATTTCTACCTGGAAATCTGCTAGCACTTCCTGATTTTTCTGAAGAACACGAGGCAAATTTTGATCCACCAGTGATTTCATTGCACGTGTCCTTCTTATTCACTCTTCATGAGTACTTCTCTAAGGAAGTTTATTTTGAGCATTTTGGGAGTGAATGCTCATTTTTCAAGCAAACAGCTTGCTAAAATAACAGTAGTCACTCACACATATTAATAGTTATGGTCTTTCCAAAAAAAAAGATATACAAAAACTGCTATGTGAGCCAGGAGATTAATCAAGCACCATGAACAAAGAATGGTGGATCTTCACACAAAGTCACTACCAAAGAACTTGTGGAGAAGTTTCTTTGCTGCCTGTGAAATTATGCAGCAGAATAATTAGGAACATGAAGACTAATTTTGCACAAACTGAAAGCAGAACAAGCTGCCTTCTGCTACCTCTTCCAAGAAAGCTGACAGGTGAAGTGCAGAACGTGCTGAGAAATAATTGTGTTAAATCTTTCTGCATTTGCTAAGCAACATAAGTTAGAGTTCTTCATTAAAGTGACTTTGTACTATTCAATGGATGGAAAGGTGATTCAAAAGTAAAAACCACTGCATTTTATCATCACTGGTAGTCAATAAAAATTGACCTTTCAAATTGACATCAAGTACCTCAAGTCTACATACCTGGAGATAGGCCTAAAAATCTACCTTGATTAATTTGATGAAAATGCACTTAATTTTTTTTAAAATTACTTAGGTTTCAAAAACTACAGCAAAATCAACATAGATCATAAGTACATTGGAACAAGTAAATATCAGAAAACTTTCACTAAGATGTGATGGTGTTCTATAGTGACCAGAGCGGAACTACGCACTCCCTGCTTTTCTTTTGAAATGATTGCACCTGTTGATACTGACACTGTTTGGTACCTAAAAACATCCTTGTTTAAATTTTAAAAAAATCCAAACTAAAAAATTCCAAACAACTTCCATTCCTTAAATTTAAGCAGAAAATAACACTGTAACTTTATAACAGTATCTTTGTAAGGTAAGCCCTTTCCTTTCCTTCTATTTTCCAAGAGCCTAACTTCCTTGTTGTGAGTAAGGCTCAGCTATGAGCCTGTTCTCAGAGTATCTTACACCCCTCCAGGATGGTCACCCTGACCCTTCCAGCAGCAGCCAGGCCAAAGTTCATGAGTAGCTCTCCTCTCAGCTCCTCACTTTCATGGCCCCTGAGCTGTGTATCCCATACAGAGTGTTTGCACAGCAAACTGAAAACAAACACACTAAACAGTTTTGCTGTCTATGATAAGGTGCCTAAATATTTACTCAGGAGCTGAACATCCAAAAAGAACCAGCATTAAGAATAAAAAAATCCAAACAAATACACAAAAAAAAAGCACATTTTGCTTCTAATTGCTCTTGCTCGAGCAGAATAATAGAATCGTTAAGGCTGGAAAATCTAAGATCATCCAGTCCAGCTATAAACCCAGCACCACCCTGTTCACCACCAAACCAGATCCCCAAGTGCCACATCCAAAAGATGCCTTTTGTATCCCTCCAGGGATGGTGACTTCACCACTTCCCTAGGCAGCCTGTTTTAATGCCTGACCACCCTTTCAGGGAAGAAGATTTTCCTGATATCCAAGCTAAGCCTCCATTGGCACAACTTGAAGCCCTTTCCAGTCATCCTGTCACCTGGGAGAAGAGACTGAATCCTTCCTCACTACAGCCTTCTTTCAAGCAGCTCTCAGAGCAATAAGGTGTCCCCCAAGCCTCCTTTTCTCCAGGCTAAACAACCCCAGGTCCCACAGCTGCTCCTCACAGGACTTGTGCTCCAGACCCTTCTCTGCCCTTCTCTGGACTCATTCCAGTCCCTCAATGTCCTTCTTGTAGTGGGGCCCAGAACCAAACACAAGATTCGAGGTGTGGCCTCACCAGTGCCAAGGACAGAGGGAGAGTGAAAGGACATGACACTGTAATGCTGTCAGTAATGTGTTTTGCCCCTGAAGTTTCTTCAGCAATGCTCACAGAGTGTGCTGGGCAGTGATGAATTACATATTTTAGTACGGGGAAGCCAAGGTACTCCCTTCCCCCTCAGGTGAAACCACAACCTTTTCCTGTTTATTTGAGGAATTTGCCCTCACTGGCTGAATTTCTCTCCCTCCTCTTCATCTCAGATATACAAACTACCATGTGTATCTACAACATAATCCGGACATGGTATTTGGTTTTCATTTGTGTTTTTCCCATCCCGTTTTCTGCAGCAGAACCATCTGTGGCTGCATCTACTACACAGTCTTGCATCAATCACACAAACATTTAGATTATTTGCTACACTGACTAAATACTAAGTCAGGAAGGGAAACAATCTCCCTGTAATACTGACAGCAGACACCACATTCTTGAGAAAGCTCAAGTTTTAAAAGGAATTTTTCTTCACACAAACCCAGACATCTATAATGAAGAAGGAATATTTGTCCATTCTCTATCCAGTGCAAGAACTGCGATTCACCAAAAAGACACCAGTGTTGCAGACAATTTAATTGTAAATGTTCCCAAGGGAGTTTCCTTTAAAACTGTTATTTTTATTACTATATCCACATTTTCCTGTAGAGTGTGCTAGGCTTTTCCATAGACATTTGATCAGAGTCCTTACACCTTCAGACACTATTAAACCAACAGCTGGTTGTTTCTGCCAATTTTCCCCTAATCTTCTGACCTAATTTCCCTGTTTTCATATCTGTTCTTGAATCCAAATCCTAACCTTCTTGTTTAATCAGCATAATACGATTTTTGGATGTTGATGCACCCTTAGTATTTTCAATATGTCATCATGTCTATTCCCATGAGAGCAATGGATTATCGCCTCAATAAAGTTTATGGGAGTCTCTCAGGACTTTCTGCTTCAAGGTACTAAGCATTCGTTTGAATTTTTTTGTTCAGAGGACAGATACAGAGGAAATAAAAATGACAACTAAAAGACTAATTTCTAAATATGGGTTTATTTGTTTGCACATTCCTGTTTCTGTGCCATATTTCTCTCACTACAAACACATCATGATAAGTTAAAATTTTCATTTCTTGTATATTTCTCAAAAATACTATCATTCCCTATTAAAAATGTTTCTAGAAAATAAAATCTCAACTACAAAATTTCATCCACATCTAGAAATGAATATAGAGACTTTAAGAGTTTTTAAAGTGAGTTAATAGTGTCATTGTACTAAATGTTATTTACTGTGTCTTTCAAGTTAATCAGTTAGTTTTCCTTCTGTCTTTTTTTTTGTTTGTTTTTTTTAAATCTCTGTAAACAGCCCAGCTACAATTTATTTAGTTTTTATTGATAACACAGTTTCAAATTTTAACTAACTACCCAAAGTATATATCCTGCAGGATAAGGCAAATAGGTATTATATTCCTCTTCCATGGCATGATTTCTCTACAGAGACATTTTAAAATTACATTGATGATTTTCCTCCATATCATGATGCAAAATCCTACAATACTTTGTTTGCTGTCTAATATAATCTCAGAACTTCTTTTGGCATTCTTGTTTTCCAGTTTCACTTCTGCAGTTGCGTAGGGCTTCTAATTATGTCTTTGCATCTCTCAACTTATACTTTGCTAATGTTGTTCCCTATGTATTTGCTAACAGTTCTGGGATTTTGTAATCTTCTGTGTTGTCTGTTTTTTTTGCAAATTGATATTGTATGGAAATTCACTATGAATTCAGTAACATATTTATACTTTTCTTCTAGGTCTCTTATGAGTTTGAAAGTTAAAATTACAACACACTGATGGAATTTCTTAATATGTAACAAATCCCAATAGGAGTCAGTTTTTGGTGATCATCATTGCTTCTTTTGATCACTATGTCGACCTTCAGATTATTTCTCATACCAATATTTTGGGATTTTGCCCTTAAATTAGTACTGTGAAGGTATACAGTGTTCACATACACATGCAATACTTATGAAATCACAATCATATGCCAGGAAAGTGTGAGAACTGCAGTCTACTGGGTTGCAATTTGTGTTATCTTTCCAACTTTCAAGTATCAAACATATAACACAAAATTCCAAAGTGTTGAAGAATTGGAGAGTACAAGAATATCAGGGAAAGAGAATCACAGAATATGCTGAGTTGGAAGGCACCCACAGGATAAAACAATAAAATTCCAGATGGGTTTACAACAAAGGGACTGGGTCAGCAACTGAACAACAGTTTCTGGTAGATATGGAAGAATTTTTGGGCATCTGTGGGAACAGGGTTGATCTTGTTAGCTTACCTGAAAGTTACATTTTCACTTTGTAAGTCAGATTTTCATTTCTGATCTTTGATTTTGTCTTTAACTATTCTGTATTGCTTCATATTGGACTTCTTTCTGTAAGAAGTTATACTTCTCCGGAGTTAGAACACAATTAACCTTTTGTAAAATCTGTATCAGACCTTTTTGATGTAATGAAGGTAGAAACACAATTAAACAATAAAGTAGTGATTTAAGCAATCAGTTCAAGCAAGTTAAACAATGTTTGGTTACCTTAGGAAGACTGCTTTTTAAATAGACAGGGGAAAATTGTTATTATATACATATATTTTAATCTATTTATTGTATTTGAATCTATGCAGGTCTTTTTTATTTTACAAAACAATTAATAAATGCTCAGCAATAAGTTTAGAGTAACCTTATATACTTTGATATTCACAACTCACAAACTTACTTGAAAATATTCCCCAAGTTTTGATAATAAATTCTATAAATTTTATTAGGATTCTTAATGCAATCTCCATGTTTACATATCGCATATAAAAATTAAATAAGACAGTTAAACTACTTTTGGCCTTACTACAAACACACCACACTAAAAATTAACCATAAAGGGTTAAGTCCTGGATAGATTAAAGCAGTTAATCACATGCATAATCTCATAGAATTTATCAATTCAACACATAATTAAGACCTTTACTGGACCACATCTTCAGATTGTAATCAGAAAAAGGTGAAGAAATTTAAATAGGTTTTGTTGGGTTGGTTTTGGGTTTTGTTTGCTTGTTTTTGCTGGATTTTGTTACTGTTTCATTACTTTCAGGAGCAGTTTCTGGGGAAGGGTTGTTTGGTTGGGTTTTTTGGTTTAGTTTGATTTGATTTGGTTTATATTTAGGATGAGCATGACTCACTTTTTAACACTGTATTTAAATGTCTTTCTGTCTTGTATCTTATACTCTCTGTAGTCATGTTGTACTTAAAGGCATACCTCAAAAACTGAGAACTATAGTAAGCATTCTATAAAAACAAGCGGACTGATCAGAGGAAACCATGAACTGGGGCACTGTAGAGCCCATTCAGATTGATTTCTTCACCACTTGAAAGTCATAAACTTCCAATATTAAACATTTCAGTATTTCCTGATATTTGTAAAGAGAAGAAAATTTGAAAATCTGAATGTATAATTTTTAAGAAAGATTAATTTTAGTCTTAATTTCCACTATTTAAGTGAATAACTTCCACATAAATTTGCATTATGTTTTGAAAACACTAAAACCTGTTAAATGACTTTCTTCACAGTCAGCCTTCTTGTATGTATTAAATGGAATACTCCAACACTGAGGCTGCAAAATCACAAATCACTCAAGAACAAGTACTCTGAGACTTTCACATCAGTAAAATTTGTCCTAATTTTCTTACGATAATCACTATTTGATATCAACATCAGAGTTCAAGCTAAAATATTATATCTAAAATGTATATCTTACTACTACTTCAATATATTTAAGATATCCAGGCACTTTTAACAAAAAAACCCCAAGCAACATTTTAAAAATTCAGTAGGGGGAAAAGGTTTCTAAGTGTTTTCACTTTCTAGAAGTTTAAGTTAATATAAAGCATATTTCCATGCCCATGAATGTCATCACAGCCAAGATTTAAGTACATTCTTTGTAACAGAAGCCAATCTGAACCATTTGAACTTTTATTAGTGGAAATCTTACAGCTGAAGTCAAATGATTGAATGCCAACTCAGATTGCAGAGACATTCCAAATGCATGTGACTTCCCTCCACATGTTTAAGAAACGTCATCACAGTTTTCTCTACTAATTTGGTGGCCATAATGTCATCACCTGGACTAAAATTACCATGGCAGCTTGGTCCTTTTTCACTGCAGAATGGTTGCTTTACTTATTTATTAAAAATGTTCTAAAAAAGTTACCATTATCTCTAAAAAAACAAAAAAATAAAAAGCATGGAGATAAGCACTTCTTGTTTTTATCTGTTTTCCAGCTCAGGATTTTACTTGTGCTTCAGAAACAGGAGGAAGCATCTGTCCTAGCATAATGTATGTTCAATCATGAATTAACTTGTACAAATTCAAGCATTCTATTTCTGATCTACTACGGAAATGTGTTTTGGAATTAAGTTGCCAACAGTCAGCTCCACATATTGGCTTTGGATGACATTCAAATCTTCCTAAGAATACCAGAGTCCTTTCCTAATTGGCCAGTATTTTATTATTTAATATAACATATAGCCATTTATTTTTATGCATAAATCATTCAGTAGCAATGAAGATTTTGAAGATCATTTTACCCAGATTTTATCTTCTGAAACCTTCATCACACAGTTGCTTCCACAAGTTGCTACGAATTAAACACAGGGAAAGTCTTACAGTAGACAGGCTGTGCAGAGGAATGTCCTTCCTAATGGAGAAACCCTGCTTTGCAGAAATTTCTTCTTTGATTATCAGGAGCTGCAGAATTAGACCCATATGACTGAACAAACACTGTGTGGCCATTCCTAACATCTTTTGCAACAAGGGGCAATTTTTTGCAGCTTTGTTACGTCAGTCATAAATTGATCTTTTCTTTTTTGGGTCATTTTTCTGACTTCACTAAAATGGGTGAGAAAAGACACTTTCATTTAGAGATTATACTATACAGCATGTCAAATATATTTAAGACTTCTTCCCAACATGGAATTGAATCTGGAATTGAAGCCAGGTGAAAGAGAGAGAATCCTGGATGATCAACATATGTCTTTATGTCTAAACAAATAACAATTACAAAAAGAAGCATAGCTATTATCAGCAATAGTGTGGCCAGCAAAGCTATGGTAGTGATCATCCATCTGTACTCAGCACTGGTACACTCACACCTTGAATCATGGGTTCATTTCTGGGTCCCTCACTAGATTGAGGTGCTGGACTGAGTCCAGAGGAGGGCAAGGAAGCTGGTGAAGGGTCTGGACTACAAGTCTTATAAGGCGTGTCCAAGGGAGCTGAGCTTGAGCCTGAAGAAAAGGAGGTTCAGGGGGAACCTTACTTCTCTCTACAACTACCTGAAAGGAATTTGTGGCAAGGTGGGGGTCAATTCCTTGTCTCAGGTAAGAAGCGATAGGCCGAGATGAAATGGCCTTACGTTGTGCCTGTGCAGGTTTATATTGGATATCAGGAAAAATTCCTCTCCTGAAAGTGTGATCAGTCATTGGAATGGGCTGCTCAGGGAAGTGGTGAAACCACCATCCCTAGAGGCATTTGAAAGACATGTAGATAGGATGCTTGGGGACAAGGTTTATTGGTGGATTTTAGAGGCATGTTTAATGGTTGGACTCAATGATCCTAATTAGATCCTAATTAGAGGTCTTTTCCAAATGAAAAAATCATATGATTCTCTTACTGTGACTGTGGAACGGAAAAACTAACACAGTTAATATATGTATTGGTTTGCAGGATGGAGATTGCTTAGTGGAAGTTAAATGCTTTACTTAGCTGTTGAGTAAAAAAGGGTGTGGTAACTTCTTCAGTATTTGAAAAATATTTGATACATAAAATAGAAGTATCTTTCTCAATCAATGCAATATATTCATTAGAAGATGCATAAAGGCAAAAATCAAAAAAAAAGGACTGATGCATCCACCTGTAGGTAAGCAAAGGAAAAGGGATTAACTGACCAAATTAATACATCTGACATGAAAACATGTACAGCAGAGCAGGTCACAACTTTTTACTCAGTGGAAAGAAATAAACACGCCTAGAATTTGTTTCACCCTATTGTAAAACAGATGTCAGAAATAGGCCACATGTTCTGAAAATTCCTTTTAAGCCATGAATAACAAGATTTTGTACAGAAATATAAATCTAAATCAATGAAATGGTCATTTGTGGTGAATCTCATTTTCCCTTAGAGTGCAGCAGTTAGGTTTGTCGACTTGTGCTTTTCCTGGCTCTTGCTGAGATCAGAATTTAAAAGTGCACAAATAGTAGGAGAAATGTCATGTTTACAATTCTTTTCGGCATGGTGAGAAACAGGAAGTGACAGAAATAGTATTCTGGGATGATATTGTAGCAAAGGGTTCTCAGACATTATTCCTCACGCTTTGTCACAAATGCCTTATATTATGGCTTTGCGAGTTTGCAGAGTGGGTGAAATGAAAATCTGTGGAATCCATCCATTTTGTTTTTTCCATTAAAACAATAAAGATTTCCTACGACAGGAACAAGATCCAGAAAGGAAGAAACAGACTTAGGAAACAAAACTTACATTAAGAAAGCTTTGCTAGAAATATTTACACTTTACTCCTGGAAATTATACAAAATACAACTTCACAGTGGTATCACTTGAATCAAAGGATCCCTGCATGTTAAGATATTGAATGGAGCTCTAAGGTTATCCTTTCTGATGAATTTTGTTTAAAAGTACTTGACACATGTTGAAATCTGTTTCTTCCAAAAGTCAAACAAAAACTGGCCTTTCTAAAAATTGCATGAAGTTCAGAAAAACAGTATTTTATAAGGCTGAAGCAATACACAAAAGGCACAAGGAAGATCTCTTGCTAACTCTCCAAAAATTGTTTTATCTTTTCATCAAGTAGCCTACTATAAATCTCTCTCTTAAATAAGGGTGTGTGAAACATACTTTCAGTCACTTCTGTTAAGTGAAAACCTTATGGCATGGTAGGAGTATCAGCCAGCCTGTAGCCTGGGTTCTTCTAGCAATATTTTTAGATGCTGGATGGGTGTGCTGGGATCACTTCGCTCAAGTGGGCGTTGACCTTGGCTGGATGCCAGGTACCACCAAAGCCACTCTATCACTCCCCTTCACGAGTGGGCAGAGGAGAGAAAATAAAATGAAGACTTCATGGGTTGAGATGGGCACCAGCAGTGATCACTCACCAATTACTATCACGGACAAAACAGACTCGAGTATATTAACTGAATTTATTACTAACATAATCAGAGGAGGTTAATGAGAAGTAAAGTAAGTCTTAAAAAACACCTCCCCCCCCTCCTCAACCCTTTTACAGCTCTGCATCTTTTGCCCCAGCAGCACAAGAAGACAGGGAAGGGGGGCTATGGTCAGTTCATCACATGTTGTTCCTGCTGCCACTCAGGAAAAGAGTCCTTCCCCTACTCCAGTGTGGGGTCTCTACTACAGGAGACAGTCTCCCATGAACTGCTCCAACATAAGCCCATCCCACGGCCAGTGTTTCTCCACAAACTGCTGCAGTGTGGGTCACCCTTTCCTGGGGTGCAGTTCTTCAAGGACAGGCTACTTCAACGTGGGTCCCCCATAGGGTCACAAGTCCTACCAGGAAACCTGTTCCAGCATGGATCCTCTCTCCATGGGTCTGCAGGTCCCTGCCAGGACTTTGCTCTAACTTGGGCATCCCATGAGGTCACAGCCTCCTCTCAGGCATCCACCTGCTCCAGTGTGGGTCTCCTCCGGGGGCTGAGGATGGATCTTTGTGATCCTCCATGGGCCGCAGGGGCATAGCTGCTTCATCATGGGCTGCACCACAGGATGTGGGGGAACCTCAGCTCTGGTGCCCAAAGCACCTCCTCCCACTCCTCCACTGACCTTGGTGTCTGCAGCGTAATTCCTCTCACATATTCGCACTACACTCTTCCCTGCCCTGGCTGAAATTAAAACTGTCCAATAACTTTTTTTTTTTTCCTTCTTAAATATGTGTATGTATAACATCTATCACAAAGGTGTTACCACCATTTCTAAGTGGCACAACCTTAGCACACCTGTCTTGGAGCTGCAAGGGATTGGCTCTGCTGGACCTGGAGGAAATTTCAAGCAACTTCTCACAGAAGTCACCCTGGTATCAAAACCTGGTCATGCAAACGAAATTCACTGGGATACATGTATTTCTTGCTTTCATTAATGTCTGGTTTTGATTCTGATGTAGTAAACAAAATTATGCCTTAAGCTGTTATGTCAGAGAAAAAAAACAACCATCATCTAAAGCTGCTCTCTTGTCACCTGCTGAGAAAATTGCCTCTTTTCCACTATACCTACTGAACTCCTTGTGGGAAAATGCCTTAATATGCTGAAGTAAAAGTAGTAATTATTTCCTATTTAAACTTTTGAAGTTAACCTGTTGTGCCCTCAGAGTGTATTGGAGACCTAATGTAGTCAGCCAGACAGTGTAGGGCACCAGTAGCCTCAGGGGATGCATGGTGACAAGTAGCAGGAGTGGAAAACTCTCAGCAAAACTCATCTATCACGAGGACAGCTGTTCTCAACCTACTCCAGGCAGGGAGTCTGCTAACAGCAGGCAGACAGGCTGAACCTGGGTGGGATGTTTGTCTCTTCAACAACACACACTCTAACCTGTGAATTTCTAAGTCAATAAAAACACCACAAGGCACCCTGCATGAAGAAAAGTCATTTATTTAGCTAAAAGTGCAAGGTCCCCTCTTGTTCCCTTTCGTCTTCTTCTCCCCCCACTAAAATTTCAATTGTTTGGCAGAGCTTGTGCAATTAAAAAGTATTTGGGAAACAGAAATGCTATTTTTTGTGGATGAATTTTAAATGAAATGTTTTTATTTTGTTATTATTTTTTTCTCTTTGCATTTTCATGTTAAGAGCTGAAACAGCATTCGCACTGGAAGACCTGAATACTGTTGGGATGGGTTCTGGCACTTAAGTTCTTGCCATTCTTTTGGCTCTCTGTGTGGGTCATTGTTTATGAGATGGCCATCAGTAACCTCAGAAATAAGTCTGCACAACCAGGCCAACCAAGTCAGATAAAGCTTTGACAAGTCTCCCAGGTCTTCCTTCTCAAGAAGCAAAGCTGGTGTGTTTCAGAACCACAGCAAGGAAAACTTTCTACACTAAATTTTATAGTGAATTAAGTGACTGAAGAAAGAAAAAAGTAAGTGTATAAATTAATTTAATTAGATTTTCCCCTGTGTCTCTGATTATCCACTCAAATCTCTTCTACTGTTGCTTGTTAAAACTCATAACATACAAAACCAAAGTTAATTTCTGGCTACTCAGCTTCTCTTTCCACATCACTCACGACACAGATACTCTTTAAGTGATTCCTGACTTCAGCTCTTTTTTATTTCTTTCTGACAGCCTCTTCTTTTTTCATCAAACATTAGCATGACTGATGCTCTTGCTGTGAAGAACAGACTTCTTGTTTGGCTTTCATGGCCCACAGTGAGAACTACCTCATCACTGGAGTTTGTTCACAGAAATGTTATACTCCAGAGTGATGATACTTTTTAGAAACTATTTTAAGCTGATGGGCCTAGTAATTATGACATGCATGATTTCCCACAAGTCATTATTTTGCTTCTGAACCAGAATCCAAGTAAATTAATGTTACTTTATTTATGTGGCTTTGTGGGCATTGTATGACTGACAGGCATTTGAATCTCTAAAACCACTATATTTAATTAACACATCTGTTGGGAAGTTTGGAAGGGGTTGGAAGCTGAAGGATTAATGTTTTACCACTAAAAATTATTATGATTGATGAAAATTAGCAAATTTTGGCTGCAGAGGTTTTCAACAGATTGTTCTCTAATTGAATTGAGAAGTTTGGGTTTAAGGTGTAGCATTTCAGTACGTATGTCACAGGCACAGACCATTTTTTAAAAGTGTGGTTCCACCACTTCCCATGGGCAGGCAAAGATCAGTTGCGCAGAGCAGTGACTTGGGAAGACAAATGGCATCACTCTGAACATACACCTATTCCTTCTTCTTCCCCAGCTTTATATGCTGGCATGATATATATATGTATGTATATGTTTATATATATAAACATACATATATAGAGATATGTATATGCCTTGTTTGTCTGTTTGCTTGTTTTCTCTTTGTGGCCCTCTGCTTTGGAAATGATCTTTTATTAAGATGGGCTATGTTTTTCCTTTTTTAACATTAAAATTAGTCTTACAAAAAAAGTCTGCAAACCCAAACCAAGTATTTTTCAGGGCTTACTTGCCTGTGATAAAGATTCTAAGGCCTGAATGAATGTAATTCCGGACCTATAGAGCAAAAAATTAAAAAAAAAAAAACAGAAAAGAATTAAATAAAATCTTTTCACTTTGCAGACTTAATATTTCAAGAGTCTGAACTTCCCCTTGATAAAGCTGGAGTGTCTTTTTTTCTTTTTCTCCCAAAGCCTTGGGCCACAGTGCTGTTGGCTCTTGGAAATCAAAGCAGGTTTCACATCCACTTCTCTATGCTAAGCCAGCTCAATTACAACCCTGAACAACAGTCACAACTGAGTATCTGACAAGTAGAACACAAGCAGATCACTGTGAAAATAGCAATTAGACAAACCCTTTTTTTTTTTTTTTTGCCAAGCAGTGTTCGCAGTTTCTCACAAATGTTCTTCTCTTACTTCCGCCAAACATCTATGTTTTGGTGCACCTATAAGGAGAGAGGAAACTGATTTTTTCCTTTTTGATATTCTACCATTTTTTCAGACAGAGACCTATGTATGATCCCAGGTACACTAGGAAAACCCTAGAAAGTCAGCAAGTAGAATGTAAATGGCTGACCTTCAAGATCATAAAGCAAACCAAGCAGCTCTTTTTACATCAATTAGATTCTGCTTTCTCAAGAAAATGTTGAGGTTTATTTATCCTGGGATTGATGCACTTATGATTAAGCATGAGGAGAGAGGAATTATCATTTGTCCTCATTCAGGAGTTTCTCAGATTATCCTTTTGATTTTTTCCTTGCTGTCTTCATTATAATCTCTGGCAAACTAATACTCTTCCATCTTGCTTTTGTTGCTGTGGTACTTGTGCAATTGATACCTTCTTCTGTGCACAGCTACAACCAGGCAATAATTGCCCCTTGACAGATGGTGAACTGAGATGCTGAAAGAAGCTTCAGTGCTACAGTGGTGTGCACTGGGAAAACCAGCAGGGTGACTTACCTCCCTAGACCTGGGCATGTCTGAGGAGGAAATCCATCAGCACACAGTGACTTGGCTGTTAAAAGATCCTGGGTATGGGCAGGACCTGAACCCTGCTCCCCACTGTGGGGTGTGAGCCTTAGTCCACAAAGCAGTCTTATGCCATCTCCTGAAGGAGAATATCTGAACATTAAATTTGAGAAAAAAACAGCACAGGGTACAGGAAAGCAGAAAACAAAATGAGGAGAAAACAAAAGGAATAATTTTGTTTCTTTTTTTCTTTGAAAAGCAACCATGGGGGAAGTGTTACCCTGCAGATGTATGAGAAAATACTCACAATCTACAAGCATGTTTCCAGGGCTCATTCTGTGACTGAGGGATTTCTGACCCACATTTCCCAACTTTTTAAAATGTTAAGGCATAGATTCAACCATGATACCACATGTCCCAGCTGAACAGCTAGATTACAAAATAATTTGTGACAAGACAGATCCAGGAATGCCTTTCTGAAACTGTCATGAAAAATGGATGAATAATGGGAAAAGATATTCAAGTGCCGCATTCAGTCTTTACAAACAATATAATTTTGACGCGATAAGGGAGTTCATGCAAATGGTCAAACTAAGTATAATAGAATCTACTCAAAGCAAGTGGTTGAATTGGTAACATACTGAATGTCTTGCATCTGTACTTCATGCTCCATACTGATATAACTAGGATTAGTATGAAAGACAGTGGACATTTCTCTTAAAAAGGCTTTTCACCACTTTCTGCAACAGTACCTTGTTATATCAGGCCTCAAATAACAACACAGAATAAGTTGTAATTATTTCACTCTGCAAAGCCACCCAGAGATGTTTTTGTTTTCTGAATCTTCATACTTAGACACATTTATGGAAATTATGTTACTTTAAATGAAATTATATGTGTGTGTACAGAGGAAGTGTTCAGGCTGTTACAGCAAAGTGGATTGTTGCTTCATTTTATGATGCTATTGAAGCAGACAGTTTTAAGTAGTACTTCTTGTACAATAATAATGAGAAAGTCACAGAATTGTAAATGACTGAGCAAACCACCGTCTCCAGAAAGCCACATAATATTAATCCCACAATTATGTACCTTCTCTCAGTCTTCACTCCAGAAAAAATTCCTTCAAAGATAATACTTAGAGGCTTCTAGGAGAATTTAAATATGTTAGGAGTACCTAATTTGTTTTCTCAAACTGCATTTGCCCTTTTCAGGATGTGAAAACTGAGATTGACAATAATTCTTGGTAATTAAATGAGCTACAGAAAGTACAGAATAGATTAAGTGGAGAGTAACAGTTTGTGATTTGTTTTCAAAAAGCAGCAGACCTTCAATTTCTTTTCTGCACACTATAAATCCCCCATATAAATTATGTCATGTTGTGGATACCACATAAGAATAAGAATGCGTGACACTACAATGACACCACCTAGTATCACTGCATTTATAGTGGCTTGCATATTTTTTAATTATAAAATCCATTTTAAACTTCTCATATGTTTCCTAATAAAATACATTCACCTTAAGATCTGGAACTCTGCTTTTTTAAGGAACCCTTTATAGCCCAGATAACTCTGATTAAAGCAAAAATGTATGTATTTGGCAAGCCAATATATTTTTAATGGACTTGGTTGTGGCCTTGTCACAAGTTTTGTGGAGGAGTTGGCTATGTAGCCCTATAAGCCAAGAATCTAAAGGGAAGGGACTCTATGGAGAAAATATAAAAGCATAGCCAGATTCTTAGCTCCTCTAATCTGAGTTGGGAAAAAAGAAAAAGTTAGACTTTTCCATGTATGAAGCCAGCAGAAAATTGCAGCATTCTTCCCTTGGCTCAGCTCCCTCCTGTTTAGTGAGGGAGGAAGCAGAGTCCAATGCTGATGCAGGCTGGAAGGCACTCAGTCATCTCTGTGCAGGCCCCCTCCTCTTGCTCCAAGACCCCAAGGAAGTCTTCCTATTGTGTTCCCCATCCAGTTTAGGGCAGGAGGAACAGGAGACGAGTAAGATATGAAGGAAGAAAGAAGAAAAGGTTGAAAGGATGGAAGGACAGAAGGAAGGGAGGAAAAAAGGAAGGGAAAGAGGCCCTGGCATTCCTAGCCATCTGCTCTGCAAGTAAAACACTGCCATTTCCAGAAGCTGAGTGAGGCAAAGATTAAGTAATTATGAATATTGCTTTCTTTAAGACTCCCTCTCTCATTACTTTGTTAAGCACTTTACAAAGTGTTCCCTGGGTATTGCACCCAAGGATTTTTAACATCAGAGTCTTTCTGATAATTACAAATATTATCTACTAAGTCATCCAAATGTCTCCAGAAGTATCATTTTTAGAATGAGAAGAAAAGAAATATAACAACTGTTAGCTCCATCATTATATACACAAGCTGTATTCACACAAGTGTGAGAGTCTTCAGCAGCAAAAAAGAGTGTTAGAAGAAGGAATCCTCTCATGAGAGGAATGTCTCATGAGACATGCACAAGCTAGCATTATTTCTTGAAGAGATCCTTCTAGCTGCACAGCTGATGTCCTCTGGGTCACAGATTGGGACAGGTATAATCTAGGCTCTCCTCTAAGTTTATAACTCTCTGCATTACATTTGGTGAGAATTCCATCCCTGAGGAATAAAAAAAATTGAATTCTTAAGATTGAATATGAAAATAATAATGCCAATTAAAATCCAAGTGTTCTATACAGATGATTTAATCTTTTGGATTTTGTGCCAGCTGTGACCATGCCTCTGTACAGAATATGGCCACTGAAATTTAAATCCTGTTGTACAAATTACAGATGATTCCTAGGGCATGGCCACTGATAAGGCTGATATTTTCTCTTTTGTTTTCTAAATCACGTAGAAGGAGAGGAGAACCAACTAGTTAATAACATCTCTGCAGTTACATCAGATATATTCCATATTCAAAACCATCTCTAAGTACTCTTGATTTTAAAGCAGTTCATTATACACTGATCAAGCTGAGTCAACAGAAGCCAAGTCAGCAAATACAGCTTTAGTGCCTGTTTGTAATTACTTTAGACATTCAGACAACAAAGGATGCTAAATTATTTCTCTTTGACTGTATCATAAAAAAGAGAGAGTCAAAAGAAGCCAGAGCAGGTTAGTGTACTACATTGAATGATTTCCATGGGGAGAAACAGTCATTGTGCAATGTGCTACTGAGACATCTGCATGTCAAAAATTCATTGCTGAACACATACTCTTTCTCAGTGAAGCCTCTGCTAACCTTGTCTTCACCTGAGCTGTTATGACATGTCTCCAAGCTAAAAAAAGCTTTTCCTTTGGGATACAGAAGCTTCGGTACCTCAATATTAACTTTCAAACGTAAGTAAATGAGTTAGCTTGTTTACTTAGCTATTCCCAGGCTGTGTTCACTGGAATAGGTGAGAAAGATGTGCAGCTATCTCCTACATCATCCATGCAGTATCATCTTTACAGGTACCTAGTAATTAGTGCCCGTAGAGCTTGCTGATTAATATCTAATTTGAAAGCTTCTCATGATGACTCACCTCACACTCAGCATGATGCAAGTATTCCTGTGTAAATAACAGGGCTTGGCGTAGACAAAGTTATGTGAACTGATTTAAAGGATACTGAACGTTCCATGTTTATGGACTTCCACTTAAACAAAGGACAAAAGTACAAACTGAGGAATAACTCTGAGATCTTAGGGCCACACTAGTAGAATTGAGGGGGTTTAGTCTAAAAATCATGATCCCTTTATCCCTCCCTGACACTTATGTTTCAATAAGTGATCGACACATACCATCAGTATTTAACACTTTAATCACTCAAGAACACAGGTTCTACAGATCCTTAGCAGCTCAGTGGTGAGCTAGCTCATGTTTAACTACTACTTTGTATGCACAAACGAGTAATTTCACTGCCTTATCTGAGAAGCTTGTTCTAGTAACTGCTGGGAGTCCACTGAGTAAAAACACCCTGAGTGAAAGCTGGTGGTGGTTAGCCCTTTTTTTTTTTTTTTTAAGTGGAAAGCTGATGTTTTTCTATCAGTGTCTGCTTCAGGTTTAGCCCTACAGCTCAGGGGTTAGAGATCTGATGTAGGGAAAGGGCTGTCTGTTTATGGCCTCTCCCCAGTGTGCATTTTCTTGCAGGCACCCTTGTGTGGCTCCATACTCGGCATACTGGCTGTTAAGCATCTTGTTAAGGGGTGTATGATATCCCTGGGTGTTGTACAGGAAGCCCTCATAATGGTATTTCAGGGACACAGACTCTACTGCAAAGATCAAATTGCAAAAGCCAAAGTGCAAGAACACTCTTGGGTTTTTTCTTCGATCTGGGACAAAGTTTCTGTTTATTTCAGTGGCAGTGCATAAGATCTCTGGGGAATAAGGTCCAAAGTAACTGCACCCCCACCACCATAAGCCAGTGAAAATACACATGCCCTGTGGATCACTGTAAGCACAGATCTGGTTTCTCTGAGCACAGTGCTACTACTGTCATCTGAAGACACAAGGATCTAGACAATGCTATTTGCATCTGCTGTGCAAACACAGATCCTCAGCAAAATCACCAAAAGTTAGCCAATTCTAACTACTCGAGAAGAAAGTAACAGTTTGTTTTGAGATTGTTTCAGTGTGCTTACTACCTCATTTAATACAATCAAGAAGAATGTTTAGTTGATATATAAAGCTTATTTCCTGTATACCCAAATCTGATACTCGATATTTGTGAGCAACAGCCACAGATGTCAGAGATAGAGGGTTCTCAACATTTATTTTGCAATTAATATGAACAGGACCAGCAGAAAAACAAAACCAAAGAGAAAAATATAAGAATGAGAAATTAAGAAAAAGAAATAAGAAAAAGAAAGCTATGTTGTTCTTTTATTACTTGTAAAGAAAAAGTTTTGACAAGAAGTTCTTGCAAGTGAGACTGAGGGAAAAAAAAGAAATTAAATAAATTATTATGGTTTGGTATAAATGATCAAAATTGTGCAGGCAGGAATTAGGCTGTGTAAAAATTAACTAAGGGAACTAAATTAACATCTAGTTCAGATGACTATGCTGTTTGGGACACAGGAAGCAGGCTTTTCAACTCTGATACATCTGAATTTGTCATTTTTGGGAGCAGGGATTGTGTCTCCTGTAGAAGAAGGTGTCAACCCACATTGTATCAGAGAATTCCAAAGGACTTTTATTAAAGATTTCATTGATGGCATATTCAAGAAATATCCCCATTCAAGAAATGCATTAGTCTACCATTTTCATCATTAGTTCCCATGTTCTACCCAGACTCTTAGGTGTTACAGCTTTCCATGTACAAAATAGTCAGGATTATATTGGTAAGTTTTGTAATCATCATTGGCTCTATTGGTTGCAAACTCATGCAGGAAAAATACTTGTTCTGGCTTTAGGAATTTACACCTGCTTCCTGAGCAGAATTTGGGGACAGTAATTTTGTCAAGTCTTGGATAGACTTTTCACACTCCTACCTTGTGATTCACCCACGCTGAACAATATTTACAGATGGCTACTAAAGAAACTCAGAGAAGAGTATATCTTTCCATGATGGAAAATTTTCCTGTTTTCTCATTCTGAGTCTGAATCTAAGGGTCCTTCACACATATGCAAATTTTAAACCTGTTTCTCAGTGCTGCTGGAATTTAACTGTCCTGAATACAGTGCCTGTTCCACATTAAACCTGATCCAACGTATATCATACAGGAAAAACTTCTATAAAATATCTCCTCCAGCTCTTTTCCTCTCCCTATCCCTTTAGACATTTTTCTCCTCTTTTTTTGTCTTTTCTTTGATATTTCTGTTTCTTTAATCATTTGCTAGCATAGTAATGTACTTTGTACATCTCTGTTTAAGCTTATAGCAGAAATGTGATGTTCCTTAGCTTAACCTAGTCAACAGAATTTCCAGCTATGAAACAATCTTTCATGCAAAATACATCATTCTGCATGTAATTTCTTGATGTCGTGGAAGCAAACACTAAGAGACTCCAAGGGTGATCCTCTACTAATGGAAGGGTTTTCCACCTGGTTGAGGCAAATGGGTCTATGAAGTTCAAAGCAGCAACAGATTCCTGCCTCACAGCTCAAACCCATCAAATGTTATATTTCTGCTGTTTTGTGGCTGAGCTTTTTCCTCTAATGCACAGTGTATTTAGGACCAAAGAAAGAAAGAAAGAGACTGCATATTGAGTGTTGTTAATGTTTTTATTGTTTTATTGTTTTTTCTCCCTACTATTATTAGTTTTGGTTTTACTTCTTCACCTGAGTTCCCAACAGGAAGGAAGAACTCTGCTGTG
Source organism: Ploceus nigricollis (assembly GCA_013399945.1). Classification (NCBI taxonomy): domain Eukaryota; kingdom Metazoa; phylum Chordata; class Aves; order Passeriformes; family Ploceidae; genus Ploceus; species Ploceus nigricollis. Next base: position 1,556,307 of record VXBC01002446.1, on the reverse strand, counting down.
GCAGACCCTGTACAAGGCTATAATGATAAGAGAGTCCCTGGCCCTAGGACTTACTTAACCTTTTTAATTACCTGCTCAGGTTAAGATTGCAGTCCTCACAACTTGGAGTATTCTCTTCCTCTCACTTAGTCTTTTCTAAGGACTGAAAGACAAGATTGTCCTCTGGATTATTGAATAACTAAGAACTTTTTCTGGAATGCTTTTTTTCCATCACATTTTGCATCAGTTATTTATTGTATGGGCTAGCCCTGAATCATATCTATTACTCACTAAGTATTTACTTCTTCATGATACCATACATGTATGTATACATATGAATGTACCCTTCCCTTTAAAAAACCCAGGGTATTTGAACTGCTTTATTTTTGTATTTTTTGTCAATGACTTACAACAAACTCATGCATTGAAATTCATCCTGTGAATACAGTACATGTTGCAGGGTGTTGTTATTGCAGCACAGACACCAATGGGTCACTACTAAACCAGAAGTGTACAGCACATAGGAAAGGCTCTTCTTTTCTGGGCTCTCAGAGACTGCAGAAATGTTACTTTTCTGATATTAACAACCTGGCCTAGTCTTATTTTAATAATGCAAGCTTTATTCCATTCTTAGAAAGTCAATATTCCACTCCTGATTAGAAAATTGAAAGGCATTACAGTTATTTCACATCTGAAATATATTTCAGTTAAAAATCTGTACATTTGGAAATAATATACAGGTTTTGATTTAGTGCTTTAGAGAGTGGCATAGTGTTTTCTCCTGACTTTCAGCTAAAAAATAATGGAAAATTTTAAAAGGATGTTTTCTTTTAGACCAAAAAGAAATTAAGGGCTTTTTTTTTTTTCCTAAATACTGCAAAACTGGATTTTGATACTTTAAAGTCATGAGCTGCTCTACCAAACCATTACTCATCAGAATGTGTTTTTTGCTGATATTACAAATATAAAGAAACTTCATCTGAATGTGAAACTTGTCACAGGGAGTATCCTTTCTCTGACTTAAACAGTATTGTTTTAAAGATCTTCTTTTAAAACATTTTATTCTCTGCATTTAATTAAAACCAAGTTTTCACCCATTTGAGTTAGAAGCCTAAAGGGAAAACAAATAAAAACCCCATTTCCCATCCCTAGGGCACTTATTTTTGAAGAGGGGTTTACAGTGAGACACTTCCATTTTAGCAAAGGGATATTGTATTTTAGTGCCTGGGTAAGACCAAATTTTTCATTAATAAAAACAGCAAGAGTAATGATACCCTATATAAGCAACACTTTATTTTACTTGGCCACTGAAATGCAGCTGCACATGGAGTATAGAGCAACAATATACTTGGAGTCTAGGGCATCAAGCTGTACCAGTGTTAAATAGGCTTTTGGGTGCCTGGTTTATTTAGGAATGTTATCAAGTTACAGAAAAGATGCATTTATGGAAGGATGGGAAAAGCTAAGGAGACAGACAGGCTCTTTTTGCTTCCTTTGCTTTAACACTGCTGGCTGCACAGACCAAACTGCAGTCCTGACTGCCAGCCCATTGGAAGCAAGAACTGAACAGCTGAAACACACCTTCCAAATGTCCTCTTTTTTACAGCAAATATTGATAATACAAGGCATAGAAATGACAAAACAGGTTGAACATGCTGTCCATTAGATTTTCAGTATTTTTCACTACTTCTTTGCTTCTATTTCCAAGCACTTTTACCTGAGAAAAAGAGAAATATTTACACATTTATCTGAAGATTTATATCTTTTCATTCTTGAATAATAGCGACCTTAAAAACCTAGCATCTACAATATCAAATGATAGCAGTTCGTGTTTTTAGGGCAAGCTTCACATTTCGCATTGGTCTTGTTTATTTTTTTGACAAGAGGAATGTTAAGCACAGTATGATTGCTGCTCCATCCTAACCTAACACACAGCATACATCACATTTTACAGCCTCCCAATGCTCTCAGAAGCAAACAATAGAGGAGTGAGTAGCTGCCTGCCTAATGAATGGCTTTATAGTAAATCCACTCTCCATAAAGAGAGCATTGGGTTGTAATAAGGTGTCCAGGACTGCCAAGATTTGTTCCAGGACTTCAGGCAACTATAGTCCTTGCTGCTGTTCCTCTCAGCTGTTTCCTTTCTTCTCCTCTTTATGTGTATTTTCCTGCCAGGCTCCACTGTTCCTCCCTCCCAGCAGCCTGCAAGCCATGCCCAGGTGGCAGCAGCCACCAAGGAACAGAAGGGTCAGAAAAAACAGGCAGAGTGGCAGTGCAGATGGGCAGTGACCCGGCACAGGTGGTGAGGCAGAAGCTAACCCACTAATCCCCGGTCCAAGAGAGTTGCCTTAAATTGCCCTCTACCCCCTTGTGCAAGGACTGACATAAAAGGAGTCTACACCATCTCACAGGCACTATAAGGTTGGTAAAACATAGGGATATAAAATCCTCCCAGAAAAATTTTTGATGTCTTGGAGATGACAGGCTGGGTGAGGAGCTTCTTTTCCTCTTCCTTCTGATCTTTTTTCTCCTCTTTTGATCTTTCTTCTATGTTAGTGTTTCTTCACACCCTGCACACATGTTCAGAGTAAGAGCTGAAAAACAAGTTAATAAATAAATTCTGTGTATTTCTCTTTTCCTGAAATAGTCTTTGCCATCCATCAAAGATGATGGATTTCTTATACAATGAAAGTCTCTAAGCAGGAGCAAGTATGGCAAGCTGAAAGTAGGTGTGCTTTTCTGTTATTTTTTTCTCATCTAAAATGGATGGATATTTTAGCCTTAAAGTCAACATGAGTCACTTTTGGAATACCCTGGTGACTAGCAAAATGCATACTTGCACTTTCTTCTGCATCACAGTCTTATTATACAGGACACAATACATCCCATCATCTTTCTCTGCTTAGTTTCGTAACAAAGAGCTGTCAAAATTGATAAAACCGAATTGAACGATTACACTATCCTGCACCCATTTATAAACTCACTTAGTTCATCTCATGGCAGTCAATGACATGATAGTACAGGCTGCTATGAACTTTGAACGACTGTATCAGGCCTGTGCCTTTGTGTCTAGAGGGAATGTGAGGGATCAGGGGCAGGGCGATGTTTCTAGGCCAAGTCACCCTGGCCTTTGGACTAGTTTAGCTTATTTTGCTGCTGAAAGGCTCAGAATTTGGGTTCTCTACAAGTACTGGGAAAGAGAGGAAAACAACTGATACCAGACCAGCACATCCTTCACAGAAATCTCAGTCAGCTTTTAGTGTTCATTTGAATTTTTTTCTTGTTATTACAGGGGAACAGACCTGGCTTTATTTGGTGCTGAAAAGAGGAGAGTCTTGGGGATGAGCACTTTCCCTGTTTTTATATTCTTAAAGCATTCACTTTTGGTAGCTGAAGAGCTATCTCTTACAGAAGAAATACTGGGCCATATGACCTTTGGTCTTGTACATTATTACTGTGTACTTGGAGGCTAGCAGGAGCTCTACAATAAGTCACATGTATTCTAGAAAGCAATTATTGTGCAAAACATGGTTTAGAATGATAAAGACTTATTTGTTACAAAAGATCCAGCAGTGGAAATTACTCAGAGAGATGTTTTCAAAATCTATTAGCTCTTCCTTAAGAATAACCTTATTGTTACCAGAGGCCTTTAGGCATTATTAAGGGCAGAAAGCTTATACAGTATGTTGGATGATGCAGGACAAATAGCACATGTATAGCTACGTGGGAATTCAGTTAAGAAATACATATGTGTGCATAAAAACAAATAATGGATTGACTCTATGTAGGTATATAGCTCCATTAATTTCAGTGTGCTAAAGTGACAGAAACCAGCCAAAGATCTGTGCCATCAGTTTGTCAGTAGTTTTATCTGATTTATATCGGTGTGTAATGGGAATAGGATTAATTTTATCCCTACTATGACTCCAAAGATTTCAAAGAGGTTTTGTGAAATATGCAGGAGAAAATGAGATACTCATAAGCATACATTCCTCAAAATTTGCTGGATTATGCTTGAAAAGCACTGCACAGCTCTCAATGTCTTTTTAATGGTGCTGTCCTACAACAAAATATGCCTGATTAAGTGCCCTAAGAAACATTATCATTAAGGTTCCATGTCTGGTGACTATCACTCTCAAAGCTTTTCTTTCCCTGATTTTGATGAAAGGGACATAATGGTCAGTTTGTGATGAGTTCTAAGTAACTGGACTTGATTTACTGTTGAATTGCTGCATTTAATATGAGCATTAAGTCATATTCTATCCTGCTAACGTATTTTCTAGCAAGAAAAAAATACTAAGTCTTCTTGATTTTGTTGGAACTTATACCAAAGGAAAAATACAGGCTAAGATATCTGCACCATCTAGTACTTTCTAAATGAAGAGGCTGCTGAATAAATGAAGTTGTAGTACTTCTTGCGCACCAATTTATTTAGGCAACTAACAGTATGGAAAAAAAGAGTTAATTCATTACTGTAGCTCTTGAAAATAGCTTTACACTGCCATCATAAGCTACATATAAACTCCAGGATTTCCAGCTTTTAAGTTTCAGATATGTACATTAGCTACCTCTTGGATAGGTGTTGAACAAGGCCCAAAAATTGTCAGCTTCCCATTTCCATTCATGTTGGTTTACACTGAAAAGAAAATTAGTCATGCCAGTGGGAAAGGAACAACAGCCTGTGTCACAAAACCAGGTGCCCTCATCAGACTGATCAGCAAAACTTGGTTTGTCACCAAGCACCATGCTGCTGAACATGATCAGAAGTAGTCCCAGTCCTTGAATACCTGTGTAGAATATGAAAATCATCAGGAGATGGTTCACTAGAAGCAGCTCCAGTAAAAAAAAAATTAAGTCTAGGCTTTTAAGTGCAAAACTAATGCTCTTTCTGGCTCCATGTTAAGATCTATGTAAAGGTGGGTCCAGTTTGCAGTTCCCAGTGAAAATTTTGAACCTGGAATTAGAGGTGCTTTACTCAAGCCCATGACCAAGAAGTTCAGAGCTTTTAAATTGTACCCAATTAGTAAAGCTTCAATTCTTGCTGGAGACACACAATCTCTTCAGAAGTTTAAATGCATACCTGAAAATATCCTATAATCTCTTACAGGCTATTGGAGGTGTACTAAGTAGGTACATAGGCCAACCTTAGGCCTCAGACTTCCAGATAACTACGGTGTCAGAAAATCATTATAGACTAATTGGAGGAATAGTTAAGAAAAAAAAAATAAAATTTAGGGCCTAATTCAACTAATTCTCAAGTAAATTTTTTAATTAGATCAGATAGATTATCTCTGCCCATTGACTGTAACAGGCAAGCTTTGAGGGCTGTGAAACCCTTCCTCCCATGCCACACTCCAAACAGGCACAGTGTAATGAATGTGCTCATCTGTTCCAGCAGTCTCTGAAGTGGGATGTTTTGCAATGAGAAGGCATAGCCTTACAGATATCACCAAGGAAAGATGAAGCAGTGTCCCATGATCAGGGATGCACCTTCCCAGACTGACTGTCTCTGTATTAGACAGAAGCACTGTTTGTTTTTCCACAGACATTTGGTGCCCACACACGTATGTGTGCGTTCATTGTGCTTCCAAAACTTTTCTCAACAGAAGACAAGCGAGAGATAGGAGGATGATTTTAAAGTACTCCATACTTTAAAGTACAAGAGCTTCTCAGATTTGCAGGGGAAAACAATAATTTGGCAAGGACTATGTATAAAGAAAAAAGACCCATGTGCTTTTTCTGCCTGACAGAGCAGCACAAAGAAAATTATACATCCAGGTGGTATTCCAGCAGTGGTGCAAGTAATTCCATAAAACCAAACTAGCTAAAAAAAAGAATAAATTAGTCTGAGGAGAGGCTTAAGCCTGATAACTGAAAATAGGAAAGAGCAAGTGTTCATTATGGTGGCAAAATATGGGGGTGGGGGAGTGGGACGGTGGTATAATAAGATTTTTTTGTTTGTGTGATTTAAGGCCTATATTTTCTAAGTAAGAGCTATTACCATCAGCACAGAATTTTCAATCAAAATGCATTTTGTTTATTCCAATTGAAGAGAAGCTTATCAAAACAGGATCCCTAGGAAAATATTAGTGCCTGAAAAATTGAGAAGTTTAGTTTTATAACATGCAAAGATTGCATGTTTGCTGCTGTAAACCATGGGTAAGCTAAAGAACAGCCTAATATTTATGAGAAACTTTGAATGTAGCATATTGGTTATAAAGAAATAATGTAATCCTTGAATTAAAATTATGTGCACAGCCACTGATGTAATGACTTACGGGAAATAAAAAGTCACCAAATTCACAGAATAATTAAGTCAAGTGGGAGAAATGGAAGCACCTTAAGCATGCAGTTGGAAATACTGTGTGCAGAAATATTTGCAGAAAAAGAATATCTGAATGTAAGAAAAAAGAAATTAAAGTAAAAACAGCACTTGCAATGTGCTGTAGCTTGAAATGGAATATTTCTATGAGAGGAAAAGATTGATAATACTATTTGCAGCAGGACCTCTTCAGAAGTGTTAATGCCTTTTTGTAATTCATCAAATCCATCGAAAATAAGGTGATTTTCAACTTTAATAGTTAAGAGACAAGCATGTAAAATTTTCCACCAGATAGTCTAAACCTGCTGGAGAGAATTTAAGCTTATTGATGCTCCTCTTTCTTTCCTTAGTTACCTTACACAAATCCCTTGGAAATAGACCACAAACGTCAAGGTATCCATGGATTCCAGCCTAAAAATTGCTGTTCAATATTCAAGGTAAGTTGATTTAGTTTAAAAGGGGTGATAGTGAAGGAGGTAATTTCTCTCAATGTTTAAAAAAGTTATATTTTACATTCTAAATAGAGAAAGCCTGTACAGTACCATAATAAAGGTGTGAACATGTGTCAATTGTATGTGTATCATGTAGAAATGTAGGTTGGGGTAATGATCTAGATAAGACATCCATACAGGGAGTTGTGTGATCTGTAATAAACAGTGAACAGCTGTGATTCCTACAGTATTAGGTGTTCTATGAAGTATAAATAAATAATCATTACATAGCCTAAATATAGTAAATATTTTAATTTTTGTGCTGTTAGAAACAAATCTCCTTGTTTCCAAGACTTGCACAAACTGCATTTCTTTTGCTTTTTTTGTGTCAAACTAAACAGAAATACAGATAATAGTAAGCACAATTAATGTCTCATGGATACTTTGGCGCTTTTTTGTGCACACAGTTCATTCACACACAAGTGGCTTTAGGATCTAAAACTGACTGTTGGCATAAAACTGTTCTAAATATTCATGATGGTCAAAAGTTGCAAATAAAAGTAGAAATTAAGTGATTGTGTTAATAAAAAAATTGCTAAAATGAGAACTTATGCATGAGGGTTTTTTCCTGTTTTCTGAAGTCTTTACACCGAATATAAGTCAAAAAATCTTCACAGTCATATGAAACTGGAATTAAAACCTTTTCCTCTGTTATTACATGTATTCACAATAAATAATGCCAAATATATAATCATAGGTGGTATGACACCAGGAAATTCCTGACCACCAAAATATCAGCCCAATATGGATCCTATTGTAATAAGGGACTACCACAGATTGAGAGTTTGTTGTAAAAGGTTAAGGTTACCATCTGGAACAAAGTTCCCCTGAATCTATCTGAAGTAAATTAAAACATGTTCTTCCATGACTCTTCAAATCTCTTTGACCCTATTCTGGTTTGTTAGGAAAGTTAGAAAGTTAGAAAAGGCTCCTTTTGTTCTGTAATTCAATTAAAATAAGTTTGGATAGGGATAATTCTTGTCATGAATCATAAATAAAACACATGAGAACTAAGATGAGTAATATGACCGTATTGACATAATGCTGATGGAATGTTGTTTGTTAAAATACTCTAGAAAATAGTAATGTTATTTAAAAAATGTAAAAAATGTTGATTTTACCTACTTTTTTCTTCTTTTTACCTACTTTTTTTAGCAAAACATGACATCCTGTGATTGCTCCCAACCCTTTTGCATTTGACATAAATCTGCCTCTTAAAATATGGCTGAGACTATTATATCTATGAGCATGAGTAAGCAAGCCAGACTTTTATTCATCATTTTCATTCCATCAAGAGCATCTAGATCACTTTTTTGTATATGACTGGACCTACATTCCTCTCATGCTGAAGCTTCTTCCTCTCTGATGCTTGGTACACCCACATTCTTTAATAAACAACAAAAATGTGAGCTTCCAGACCCTCATAAAAATTGTCCATTTCTGCATTCAACTTCAATGTTGACTACATCTTAGAGTTCTGATGATGTATGATTGTCATGGCAGATGATTCCTTACACCTATATTTTGTAGGTATAGCAATGCTTGGTTAGCTTCTGCTGATGTCTAGCAAAGCAGAAATCATAACAAAGAAAGAAAATAAGGCTGGTATACTAGAAATCAGTTTCAAAAATCCTTCACATCATTCCCAGAAAAGTATGAACTGAACTGTTCAATAATGTAAAGATAACATTAACATATAAAATTTAGGTGATGAAAAACCTGAATTTGGAGGCTGGTAGCTCCACAGTTCTTTACTAGCAGGGGTGATGGTTGTGCTTTTAAGGACTGTTGTGTTGTTAAGCCAAGCTGGAAATTAAACACCCCACAGCTGCTAACTCAGTTCCATTTCTCTTTCCCCCACTCTGGTGGAATGGGGAAGAGAATTGAAGCAAAACTTGTATGTTGAGATAAGAACAACTATTGATAAAAATTGATAAAAATTTAATTGATAAAAAAATAAAATACAATAATAGTTGTAAATAATAACAATAACAACAACAACAACAACAACAAGAAGTAATGCACAATGCAATTGCTAACTGACTGACGGCAGATCTGCTTTCCCAAACCCAGATCAGCTGCCCTTCCAGGTAACTGACCTCCACTGGACTTGGTGTTCTGTGATGTGGAATACCCCTTTGGTCATCTCCAGTCACCAGTCCCAGCTATGGTCCCTCCCAGTTTGGTTTTTTGTGTACCTCCTCACTGGCAGAGCATGAGACAAGAATAAAGAAGGCCTTAGGAACTTAGAAAACTTAGGATAAACACGAGAGCAAAAAATCAAAACCTCAGCATTATTCTTACATCATTCTCATTCCAAATCCAAAACTCAGCACTGTAACAGCTACTGAAAAGAAATTAACTCTACCCTAGCTGAAATCAGGACAGGTGACATATTTTGGGTCTAGGAGGAATAATTCCAAAACATTCCCACGGCTTAGAACCATGATGTACATGCAATATGGTTTTTCAGAGGTGAAAAGAGACTATGAACAGTTTGTGAGCAGAAAAGGACAGGAAACCATTTCTGTGCATTGCCTGTACTGTCTGCCAGACCCCTGTGATGGGGCTTAAATGTAATCAGCATTGCCCTGCCAGCCTGGTTCTGCTGGTCACGGACTGTCTGCTTGATGACCCAAGAGCTAGACATCTCTCTGCTACCCTCAATGAATACGGAAAATCCCATCTGGAGTGCAAATCACAGAACCGAGAACATCCTCCTGCCCTGCTTTTCCCTCTGGATTATCCTACCTTTTTTCCATTGCCTACAGAGATATATTAGTCAGATGAGACCCCTAATCTTGGTGTGGAGGTTAGGTACCTAATGTTAGTAGCACAAATACCTCACAGAATGTACTCCACCAAAATGATTGCACACGTGAACTGCAATAAAAAGCAGTTTGCCAGAGCATGCCAGAATTAATGACTGACATGACTATAAGACAGAAAAAACTGAGGGGAAATGGCAGGCAGCTCTTCAGAATGCAGCAGTGGTGCAGTGTTTAAAGGCTTTTAAAAGAAAATACCTCTTTCAATGCCCTCCCTCAGGACTTTTAATTGAGGCCTTATGAGCAAGATGACTGCAATAGTTCCTTTGGGAATAATAATTGTTGGGAGTGCCCATGACAATGAAGTAGAAATACTAATCCCAAAGGTGGTTAAATGAAGCAGTAGGCATGGGCCTGGGTCATAAGCAGAAAAGTGTAACGCCTTTTCCCAAAGGTGCTGCAAAAGGAATGTGGGATAAAACCTTGTGCAATACTGACTGAAATTTAAGCAGTATTTGCAGTATTTTGAAACATCCCATTATTTAGAATGTGAGATCGGTTTATAGCTAGAGAACAGGGCACAACAATAGCTTCTAGAATAAATATAGTTTGAGAATTTTTAAAATGGTGGCTACAGCAGGTTAAGGAAAACACAGTTTATTTACTACAGGAAGATTTGAAGAAGCTGCAAATATTTCCACCCTGATATATTTTTTCAGAGGGAATTTCCCAAAATGCCACTAAAAATTTAACCTTGAAAAGGTATTGGATGTTAAAATGAAAATTTTCTTTTCTGATTTTTTTTTTTCATATAAAGGAAATAAATAAACAAACAAACAGCCCCAAATCTTAGCTATGATTTTGAGTTTTTTTAATTTAAATGTACCTTAATCTCTTTCTCATATGATGAGAACTTTGTTCAAACTCACAGGATTGAGCTATTTTCATAGAAGAAAGGAACTGGGGGGGAAAAATATGCCCTTCCAGAGCATTTTTTCTGTCTTCATTCCTATCCATTTTTCTTTATCTTATTATCAAGAACTCCCTTTCCTATCACAGATCTGTTCCTGAGGGAAATTTCTACTATTGCTGCCCACTATCTATTTACTTTGTTTAAGTGCAGGGCCATCCTTTGCAGGCTGCCACAGCTCCAGAAATTGAGATGTTTACTGCTTGTAGAGATCGCAACTATTTTCAACTCATTCATTGTAATTCTGAGGCTTTCCTGGCACATAGAACCAAGTTGGCATGAGCACACACTGCAAGTCCCACTCTTTGGAGCAGCACAAGATTTATTGTATTGGGATTACATAGTCCATCTTTGCTTGGGCAGTAGATCAGACTCTCGCTAGAAGTTCTGGGCTTGGGGACCATGAGCTAGCCATGCACGTACGTTGTAGTCATCTGTGGATTGAGATTCAGCAGCTGTGGGGAGTGCAAACAAACAGAATTTTACTAATGGAAAGAGGAAGGTGTTGCCTTCCCATTAAGAGCCGAATGGGATGAAAACTTATTTTCTCCCTTGTGATTTCTCCATACCTTTACCCTAAAAAATAAAGGCAGATCTTTTAAGCCTCTTATTCTTTGTGATTTTCCTGACCTTCCTGTGGCTGCACCATAAAGGCTGTTACTGATTGCTAGTTAATGATGCCTTGGTTTTTGAAAGATGAAGAGCAGTATCTGTAAGAAGTTTTTCTATTAAGTTCAGCATTGACATGTTATGATGTTGGATTTAAAAATTAATACTCTTTAGTTGATAGTAACATTTAGGAACCATCGTAGTTTGCATCAGGTGTTGAATGCAGATTAAAGAAGTAAAAGATTAAAAGAGAAATTGTTTTTCACCAGAAATAGTGGCCTAAAGCACTTTCAGTAACCTACTTCAACACCTTATTTCACTTTTGAGACTAAACTGAACCGTATTTGTAAGCCAAGAAACATTTAGCTGAGAAAGCTTGTTGTGACGTTAATGTTGTATAAATTCTCTCCTGGACCCTGTTGCTGTATTAAGCAAGGGAGTACTTGCAGAGAGAAGCAAAGTTGTTACACGAGCTGATTTCCATGCTATCAGAACAATAAACTGCTGCTGTTGCTACATTAAACCAGCTGTTGCCGCCTGCCATTGAAATCTCTATCTGCCTCCCTTATCCTGTGTGTCTACATTAATCACAAGGGCAAAAACCCACAATAAAAACATTTCCATTAATTGAAGATTTCTTCTTTTCTGGAAAGAAAATATGAGTTTTGTAATATGCCAGTTGTTCTTTTTTAATGGGGCATTGTTTCTTGCCTGATCAGGTGAATTGCAAAACTGGAGGGAGACAATAGCTATTCTGATAAAATGATACTTTGTCACCTTCATTAAAAACAAACAAGGAAACAAACAAACAAACACAAAACCTCCTAACTTTAAAAGAATAAATATTTTCCGCCAACTGTAAAGCTTGTGATATGTCTTTTAATGTTAATCTTTTTTCAACTTTGGTCTGCAATATTATTTATTTTATTAGATTGTTATGATATTTTGAATTTGTATGTATACAGGGACTGCTTGGAAATGTGTGAAAGTTTATAATGGCAAGAGAGTAAGACATAGACACATATAACTGTTCATACAAACATATAAGACAAATCCGTATATGACTATCTGATATAGATTTGAACTGCTTTGTTATATTATTTCTTCTACGGATTTGTTCTTACTAATTTACCCAAATTCCGTGTAATCCAAGATCAAGAACTGGATTCTTAATGTTTATCTAATGGTTCCCCTTTTCTCTCTGCCATCTCACAAAAGTGTCCATGGTATTCTATAGCCAATTTAATAAAAATCTTTTAAAACAGCAACAAATATCGGGGAAGCATATAGCACAAGACTGAGAAAAGGAAATTGTTGCACTGAATACTTCAGAAATATATCCATTCTCTCAGACTCTGGCACATCCAAAACTTCAAGAAGGCTCAGTTTTGCAGACAGAGTTTTTGCAATGTCTACTAAATTTTGGCACTGAGTCTGGGAAAATAGCATAAAAAGCAATGGTAAAAAGGCGCAGCAGGTGATGATGCCACTCAAAATTCCAGTCTGGTGCACTGCTCTGTGGCAGACGCTTCTGCCTGAAGCCTTCAAGCCTGGTTGCTACATTTGCAACCTTTGCAGACAAGATAGTTGTGCCAAAATACAGGATAAGGAAGAGAGTATTTAGCCCTGGGAGAAGCACTCCAACTGGGCTGTGGCACAAGAGTAAAACCTGGAGGCAAGCAAGCAAACAAACTACAGATGTGTCTAGAAAACTGGTAAAATAGTCACAAAATTGGATCTGGGTTTGTGAAACAATTTTAAGAAATAAAGAATGTGTAATGTGTATATGTCTATGGATATGAGGAGGGAAATCTCAGTTACATGACTTTCCTTTGCGTTTCTGTCTCTTTCCTCAAAGAATACAAAATAATACACTGCAGATTAGGATCCAGATAAGTGCATGTATGAAAAAAACCCACAGAGATAAACACATCCCCAGTGGAACTCCACTGTGATTACTGGACTTATTCCAAGCCATGAACTATGGTCATAATTTCATATTTATATTAAAACCTTGGAGATTAGTAAAAACTGTTAGACTTGAGTCTTGGAAAATCTGCCAAAATCCTTTCTACAACCCCTTCAAATCCCCCACTTGGCATATTGTTTTTGTTTTGGATACTAAAACATGAGTTTAGTAAGCACAAAGCATAGGTGTTTGATGTTAATGTTGTCACTGTACTTATTACTGGAATGTTTTAAATATTATTATAGTAAAGGTGATATGTAAGTAAAACAGAATAAAATAGACACTATATTATTGAAAAAAAACCCCTTGGTTTTATTGCTTATAACCACAGCATTTGTACAGTTTTAAGAATGGTAAGCCTCTTTTCCTACTCATTTTATTCTTTGTGCAATCTTTTTTTGCTTTGTTTTTCCTAAAAATTGTCGAATGATTTGCAGATCCAAAACCAGCATACACAATTTCAAGTAATTTCACATCTGTAATTTTGTAATCATTGTAACTCTGCATTGAAGGCAAGCAGGAATAATGTGTTTTCCTACCCCTAGCTGGTATCACTCTTGAGTGAATACAGAAATGTCAGGGCCTGCTCATATTTTACTCTTGAAATGGGAATAAAGGAATTATGTCAAAAGTGAAAGATGAGTATTTAATAGCTGTCCAGGGGTGTGCAAATTAAAGCTGCAGACTAAATAGCAATTTATGGGGCATAAAACCCAGGAGACAATGAGTAGACAATAGATCCATGGAATTGCTGGACAAGACTGAACTATCACACATGAGCTCAGCTCCCTGCACTGTAGCTGCAGCTCCATCAAGGAGTGAGCAGACCAGAATGCCACACAGGGGTCTGCATATAGGTTTGATGGCTTCAAGGATAGGACTCAGCTTAGAAAAAGACACTGAAGTCAGGGCCAGAGTTTTGATACTGAGTACTAGAAATATTAAGTTGCTAGCATCTCTGTTGGAGACAACTCCAAGATTGGCTGCAGATGTGAGGAGCTGTGGGGCTGTAGCCCAACAACCCTTTAATAATCCCATTGCCTCTGATTGACCTCTCAGAGGAGCTGCACCAGACCCCTAAACCTTGTCCTTTCACAATGCAGAGAGGGTTTTATAGCTGAGGCATATTATCTGTCTTAATCATAACAGACTTGTCCTTGAATGGAAGTTTAATTTTAAAAAAGTAACTAAAAGGAAAGAAAAACCTATGAGTGAGGCCACAAACGTATTTTTCTTAGGAATCTACTGAGTTTGAAAGCCTAAAAACACCAACCAATTTTTTTTTACTGACTGGAAATAGAATCATTCCAGTTTCATTTAGGTTAGTGGAGCACCAGTGATTCATGACATTAGTCAGCCATGTACATTCCAGTAGAAATCAAACCTAGCAGCCAGAAATAACTCCGAAGTTGAGTGGCTTCATAAGATTTGAAGGATTCAATGCATTTTTGTCTCAGCTGAGAACACTATACTCTGGCTTCTCAATTCAAAGGAGTTTTTTCATGAGCTTCTAAACCCTGGAAAAGATAGCTAAGCTGCAAAACAATCTGTGCTCACATTTTAACTAAATCCATTGTCCATGTACTAATAAGTTTCCTCAAAACTGGCTAATAGGCTTAAACTAGAATAGCTTACAAATTGGGAATGGGAATGTTCATGATAGCCAGAACTAAAGTGTTTTCAGACACTTGAGTCCTATTCTGAGCACTTCAGAGACTGACTTAAGAAAGGTTTTAACCTTGATCTTGGTGGCCCATTGAGGCACAGATTCAGGGTTAATGATAGTGGTTCTTTGGTGGCACAGCACAGAGGTACCTGTTCTCCCTTCCTAATACAGTACCCAGCAACAGTAGACTTTTGTGGATGGACTCCTCACCCCTGAGATGAGCTCAGTGCTCTGATTTGTCTTTCCTGGGCTTCTAGCTGTGCTGGTGAATGTCTGCATGACTTAGAAAGAAAAGCAGTACCCTCTGCACCAATGATGCTGAGTAGGAACAACTGAGGGCATGCATCACGCACCCCTTTTTCTGTATTGACCCACACAGGGCCAGCCCAGCTGGAGAGACTTTCGACAAAACTCACTGCCTGTGGCTGCTAATTACATCCCTAATTTGAGTGGAGGTAATTTTGCAATGATCAAACACCCCAAGCAGCACAGGTGGCATCCCAGCCATCAATTCCCTCCTGAAAGAACAAATCTCTACCAGTCCAACATTTTGGTAGACCTTACAAAACTGGATCTCAGGCTGAGTCTCTTCATTGCCACTTTCATAACAAACACTAAATCACTGAAGGACAGGTGCCCCATAATTTTGTTCTCCCACTCATGCAATGTGTTAGCAGCACATCATTTCTCTCAGGATGTATATCATGCTGTGATGTATATCACATTGGATATTTACTCACACCCATAATTAATATGTATGAAAAATATTTGTGTTAGCTTTTTGCTTGTTTGTTTGTTTTGTGGGGGGTTTTTTGTTTGTTTTTACTTGTTTTTGTGCTTTGACGGATGCAGCAGGAGAATGTCTACTTGCTTGGCTTGGGAGTTATGCAGCCAAAAAACTCTCCAAAGATGGGAAAAGACTGCAGACATCCAAGAAAGAAAGTGTTACTGAGAGTATTACAGATTTTTACCTCTGAAAGTTACATCAAGGTAAATGGGAAAATGATGGCCAAAAGAAAGTAAAGGAAAAAAAAAAATCACAGAGTGGCCTAGGTTGGCCTTCAGGGTGAGATGGTAAGTCAAACTTTCTAAAAGTAGAAGTCACGGAATCAAAGGGTCACACAATGTTCTAGGTTGGAAGGAACCCATCAGGATCATTGAGTCCAACTCCTGGCTCTGCATAGGACACTGCAAGAGTCACACCTTGTGCTGGAGAATGTTGTCCAAATAATTCTTGGACTCTGTCAGGCTTGGTCCACACTGTTTCCTCCATGACTGTAGAGGTGTTTTCCCAGACTAACACTGTTATTTGGCGTCCTTGCCATTTGACATATTTGCCATTCAAACTGGCAAACTTGAAGTGTGATCAGTGTTTTAGAGTCCAAGACACTGCTCAGACTTTCCCCTAGGACATGAGTGTTTTGGTCCAGGCCTTTCAAGTTCAGAGTTCACAACCTTTATTCCAGGGTCTTATTTTTTCAGGGATAAACCAGTGATTTTGGAATTGCTGCCAATTGCTTCCTTAATCTTCTTGTTAAGATCCCCTGAGTTCCAGTCTGAGCTTGGAACATAGTATCTGATTTATTCTTTGTTATGCCAGGAATTTCTAAAAATATTGAGAGATAAAGCAATGTCTTAGTGAGCCATTGTGTCCTGGAGTTTTTTGAGTACTGGGGTATCATCCAAGTCTTGTGTGTGGCTGTCTTCTGCGCAATCTCTGAACCAAAGGTGTGTCAACACAACAAAAATCAAATCAGAGGAACTTCAAGGAACATCATAATAAACATGAAANGTGAGGGTGGCAAGGCACTAAAATTTATAATATATAATTTATAAATTTATATAAAAATTATAAATTTCTATATAAATTTATAATTTATATTTTATAATTTATAATTTCTTTCTAATTTGTATTCTCAGTCTACCCTCTTCCAGTGTAAAGCCATCTCTCTTTGTTTTATGACTACCTGCCTNCTCAGGCTTGGTCCACACTGTTTCCTCCATGACTGTAGAGGTGTTTTCCCAGACTAACACTGTTATTTGGCGTCCTTGCCATTTGACATATTTGCCATTCAAACTGGCAAACTTGAAGTGTGATCAGTGTTTTAGAGTCCAAGACACTGCTCAGACTTTCCCCTAGGACATGAGTGTTTTGGTCCAGGCCTTTCAAGTTCAGAGTTCACAACCTTTATTCCAGGGTCTTATTTTTTCAGGGATAAACCAGTGATTTTGGAATTGCTGCCAATTGCTTCCTTAATCTTCTTGTTAAGATCCCCTGAGTTCCAGTCTGAGCTTGGAACATAGTATCTGATTTATTCTTTGTTATGCCAGGAATTTCTAAAAATATTGAGAGATAAAGCAATGTCTTAGTGAGCCATTGTGTCCTGGAGTTTTTTGAGTACTGGGGTATCATCCAAGTCTTGTGTGTGGCTGTCTTCTGCGCAATCTCTGAACCAAAGGTGTGTCAACACAACAAAAATCAAATCAGAGGAACTTCAAGGAACATCATAATAAACATGAAATTTTATTGAGGGATGCCTTCTCTCTATGTAAATACAGGACTGAAAAGAAATTAAACAAAATTTTATAAGCTGAAAACCCCAAAATTCTTCTTGCTTGTAATCAAAACTTGTAATCAAATATACAAGCAAAGTGACAGGAAATTTTTAGAACAATCTGTGTCTATTTACTTATTCAGACTGATGCAACTCTGGTATAAGCCTGATTTTTTAAAAATAAACTTCTTGAGCAAATATGAAATAGGTTTTCAGTCATAGAATGGAATAGAATAGAATCTAGAATGGAATAGAATCATAGAATGGTTTGGATTGGAAATGACCTAAATTGAAGTGACCTAATAGATCATCTTGTTTCAATCCCTCACCATGGGCAGGGCCTAGACCAAGTTGCTCAAAACCCACCTGTCCTTGAACACTCCTGAGGGTGGGACAGCCACAACACTGTGTAACTTTTTTTAGTGCCTTGCCACCCTCACAGCAAAGGGTGAGG
>VXBC01002446.1:1445393-1538289 GCA_013399945.1 Ploceus nigricollis | reverse complement strand
TATATTTTATAATTTATAATTTCTTTCTAATTTGTATTCTCAGTCTACCCTCTTCCAGTGTAAAGCCATCTCTCTTTGTTTTATGACTACCTGCCTTTGCAAAAAGTCCCTCTCCAGCTCTTTTGTAGGCCCCCTTTAGATACTAGAAGGTGATAAGATATCTCCATGGAGCCTTCTCTTCTGCAACCTGAAAAATTCCAGTTCTCTCAGANCTAGAATGGAATAGAATCATAGAATGGTTTGGATTGGAAATGACCTAAATTGAAGTGACCTAATAGATCATCTTGTTTCAATCCCTCACCATGGGCAGGGCCTAGACCAAGTTGCTCAAAACCCACCTGTCCTTGAACACTCCTGAGGGTGGGACAGCCACAACACTGTGTAACTTTTTTTAGTGNTCCAACAGGTCCTCTTACTTTGAGAGCCCCAGAGCTGGTCATAAGTACTCCAGGTGTTTAGAAGAAGTGTGCTTTAGGAGGGAAACATTTATTTTATACTCTCTATTTCTATCACTCAATGAAGGACTAAAAATGTGAAAGCAATGGAGGCAAAATACATCCTGGACAGTGAAGTTAATAGAAGCTGTGAGTGGAGCATCAAAGATTTTTTGGGGTCTTGCCCTTAGAGTAGACATTTAGATTCATAGAATACGAGTCTTAACACTTGGCCAAGCTTTGTGCAATGTATTTGATTTGTGAGGTGGTAGTGGCTGATAGGGAAAAAGAAGCCAGCCTCAAGAGGCTATGACAAAATTGATGCCATAGAAAATCATTCATTAAATAATTCCATTGAAACATATATGACCAAACCACTGCAAAACATTTTGAAAGATATTCCTTATCTGTGTAACCATTATGGGTGATTTTTCCCAAGGGAGGTTGATTTATAAACTTCTCGCTTATTTTTTCAGGGTGTGAATTCAGCTTTTATCACCTTTAGAATTTAAAGAAC
Organism: Ploceus nigricollis; assembly: GCA_013399945.1. Classification (NCBI taxonomy): domain Eukaryota; kingdom Metazoa; phylum Chordata; class Aves; order Passeriformes; family Ploceidae; genus Ploceus; species Ploceus nigricollis. The sequence continues at coordinate 1,537,338 of VXBC01002446.1, read as the reverse complement.
AGCAAATTTATATTTCTTATCTTAATCTGATCCACAAGTAGTTATACATGTGAGGCTTCCTAAAAATGTAAGAGGACATTTTTGAAATGACATTCTGTATTTCCCTTCTTCGGTGTTCAGAAAAACTGAACTGTATTGCACTTATGACTTCTGGTCAGGATATTAATTTTTTTGCGTTGGATACTTTTGATTTGTGAACTCTGGGAGAACAAAATAAATCAAGGAAATCGGCTACTTTGCTTGGACTGGCAGTAATTTTCTAAAGGAAAACTTTTGTCTCCTGTTCTTTAAAAGGTTCAATTCTGCAAAGATAGGTTAGCTAATGAGTACAAAAATTCCTCCCTACCTCCCCTGACTTTTTCTAAGGCTTAATAACCCCCTTTTTTTTCCCTTTTTCTTCTTTTTTTTTTCCCTTCTATGACTTTATTTGTATTAACATGTGAGTCTTTGGACTTTTCAACGTTTATATTCTATTAAATGGCACTTGGTAACAAATTTTTTTGACACAAAAATAGCACTTCAGCTGTAATCAGTGCTTAAAAAATTATGAGCAGTTTGTGTAAACCTCTCTTTTTTGGCACTGCTAGAAGTCAGCTGTGATTTCAGAGTATAATAAATGCATTTGGTTGAATTCCCCTGTTGTGCTGTGAGGAGAGCTTGTCTTTGGCTCATTTAGATTCTGAAGACTTTGTCCAGTGTCCAGATGCACTTTTAAAATGTAGTTCGGAGAATAATTACTGAATATATTGAAGAGCCATTCCTATTTTTTCCAGTTTATGCTCAGTAAATTTCACAATTGACATAATTACTGCAAACTCAATTGGCAAAAAGCTGTTATCTTCAATGGGAATAATGCCTACTACACTACTCAGTCTTATCCATTATTAATAATGTGCATTTAATAACTTTCAACTACTGGCCTTCAAAGCAGTCACAAAATTGCTTAAGCTGCTTCTCACAGTATTTGAAGCAAGTTAACAGATTCTGTAGTATGAAAAGGCAGAAATACAACAATCAGTGCTGTAACATTCATGGCTTTTGCTGTAGTTGTTCAAGGAAGATCATGGTTGAATTAAGTTGTAGCAAGAAGAAAGAAGTTGATCAAATTATTCCTTCAAGTTACTGACTGTCTGAGACAAAACTCTGCTGGGACACTGAATTGAATATGTGATGGATGGTACAGAAAATCCTTTTTCTCACCAATAAATTACTTTGCAATAGTATTGCTAGGGAACTCTAAGATGGTGGAGGTTGGCAGGTAAGATGTGAAAGCTTGCTTTAAAACTTAAAGACAGTTTTGGATATTTTTCTCAATGTAAGAGCCATTGAGATTGCTTCAGAACAGATACATTTGCATGGAAACTGTCAAAAAATTATTTGAATTTTAACTGCAGATTGTTGAGCCATTTCCAAATTGGGGTAAAGCTAAGGTGAATTCCAGTTTCACAACCAATCAAAAGCTCAATAAAATCTCTTTGCCACATTCTTTTATTAAAAACATATTGTAATCCCCCTCCATGTTACTCATTAGTCTTTTTTTTAAATTAAAGCCATTTGATCTCTCTGACCTTTGACCAATGTGACTTCTTGACTAATTCCTAGTATTTTTTGGGAAAGCAATATGACCAAAACATTTCCATGGAAATACCTTTGGCAGAAAATAAAATGGCTTATTGCATTATTGAAAATAGAAGGAAGTCATTCACTAAGTTCAAAGACCTTTTATCCCTGTGAAAATTGCCTGCCAGCACATGAGAATCCATGAAAATTGAAAGCAACATGCCAACTTCTTGTTTGCATGCCAAGACTGTCTCAAATATATTTCCTTGGGTTTTAACAAAGAGCAAGAATTTTCTTCACAATTATATATTAGCAAGCAAGGGGGTGGAAGATTGCAGGTAAGCATTCTGTATAGTGTGTGCAAATTATGACTCAGTCTATTTTCTACCTCCAAAGCAAAGCAGGAGAGTTCATGACAGTCTTCAAAATGTCTGTGCAAAACTCTGGACTAGAGCAAAGCTACTCCTGATCCATTGATGTTCATTAAACAGACGTATTGGAGTATGTTGGTAAATTCTGATAGATATGATGGGTGCAGCAAACCCGAGTTTGTAAACAGTCACCTTTTTCTTCTTGGATTGTTCAATTTGTGTATGCGGTTTGCCTTCTCTTCTAGACTAAGTGCTGCACTCTCTATCAATGTAGGATAAGAATATGGAAGTCCTGCCATCAAGGTTTCCCTGAAAATCAGTAAATTTCTTCTTAAATACTCAAGAATTTTCACAAAAGATGTAAAACCAAACACAGACAAGGAGCCACCTCCAACAATTTTTATAGTCTCTTATTTTAAATAGAGTCCTGAAGGAATGTCTGACAAATAACATCCCAATTGCTGCCATTCTCATCAGAAAATTGGTCCTCAGTACCTAGAATGAATACAAATATTAGCTCTTTGAAAGCATTATAATTTTCAAGCAATCATACTAGTGCGCTGCACTCTGATGCTGCCACTATTCTAATTTTCTTGGCTGGTGACTACACTGTTTTTTCTATTATGTTCTGCCTGAATTTGTAGTGAAGGGCAGCCAGCAAGGCCACTAAATGATAAGTTTTGCAACTCCTATTCTAGTGCTAAGGGAGGAACTGTATGTTCTAGATAATTGTGTCTTAGGGATGCTTTTAAGGAGAGAAGTATATTCTCTCCTTACTCTCTGGCTAACCCTTCTACCTCCATTACCTTTACAAGCATAACTCAACTCTGCATTTGCTCAAAGGCATCATCCTGGACATTCCAGGTATAATTTTACCCTCCAGAGTGTCTGATACAATTTTCCCAGCTCTGGGTGGTGGGGAATGGTCTACAGATGTGTGCTTCATGGACTAAACAAGACTATGCACCTGGCCCCTAGGTACAGAGACATGTACAGACCTGTTAAAACTTTCTTTCTGAGTTTCGAGAACATTCTGCTGGGATTTTTTGTACTTATTTTTCCAGCTTGGACCATATCTCTTTTTCTCTGCCACCCACAAACCAGGTCCAGGCTGGCAGCCTTGCACAGCATCCACCAAGAAGGTTTTCCTTTAACTTGAGGCACTAAATGGGGAAATTCTGCAACATCAAGCTGCAGCTGAAGTCCCTGGAGGGAGTAGCTTCCTCTCATCTGCAGCTGCTTGCATACCTACAGCAGGCAAGAGTCTATACTGTCCTTTCACCAGTAGACAGCTTGCAGAGATGCTTAGGAAACCATTCTTTCTACCCAAGAACATGCCTTAAACTTCACCACTCCACTCCAACAGTCTTAGGGGCATAAATCATGCTGGGGGAAAAAAAAAAGACAAAAAAAAGACAAGAAAAATGTGGTCTTCTATGCTTGGTTGGCCAGACAGGGCCACCCAACATCACTTCATTGCTTCACAGCTGACAAAATGCAAAAAACAGGAACCATATACTTTCTGTATATTAATTTCCCAGCAAATTTGCTAATTAAATTTGCTAATTAATTAGTGTGATGCAGTACAGAGATACAAACATAATAATTCAGGCAGAATACTGGTTATTACAGGTCTTTTTTTTTTTTTTCTTCCAACGCCTCAGTGATTTAGATTTTGGTTCTAAATTTTCCAGGTGTGCTTGGTTTCAGTTTGTGCTGAAGCCAATCCTGCTGTATTTCAAAGGACACTATGGGACCTCAGTTTTTCCACTTCCTGGAACTCTGCAATTCTTCAAAAAAATTTTAAAAACATTTTTATCAAGAAACAAAATGGATTACTAATACTTGGTTTACTGGGAAAGCCAAGTCTCTATGGTTCAAGAACTGAAGAGAGAAATAAAAGGAAGTCCAGGTTGTGTCTTTGGTCTTGTTGTTTGCTTGCATTTAATTGCCATGATTCTTAACACAAATTCATGATTTATGCAGACCAAATTCAAGGGTTTGGGTTCTGTTTCCAGAATTTCAAAGGTTGTTCACACATCCAAGACTGTTAGAACAGATTTTGAGGAGCAGGTAACTGTTGACTTGTGAGTTACCTCACATCTGCATCTGAAAGTGTCTCCATGTGGTGTCTCAATGGGTTTGTGTTTTTCCATAAACTATTTCTCCTGTTTCTGTTTCTACTTTATTTCCTCGAAAGACATCTCCTTTCTATTTTTTTTAATTTTTAGAGACGTAACAAGGCTTTTTAGTGGATCATCATGTCAGTTTCCCCAGGCACAGTGATCCCATAAAGCTAAGAGGCACATGACTAAATTAGGAGCTTAACTACACCTCAGTGTCAGGCTCTGAAAAAAAGAACAGTAAATTACATAAAATGGTCAATATAATCTATACCACTCAATGCAGGATGTGACATCCTCAAGCAGCATGCATTAACTTTTTAATGCAATCCACTGATTGCATCATAAATCACAGATTTGTGTATCAGGGATGAGAAAAGCCTATCCAAAAGGTCATCTACTCCAGAATTTTTTAAAAGAATCTCTAATTGGTTTCTGAGAAATTCACTGGCCATTCTGCATGGTTTCCAGACTTATTTACAAGCCTATTAAAATTAGCTACACTTTGTTTTTTCTTCATTTTACCTAGTTTTGTCTGTTTGCTTGAATAAAAGAATGCTTCAGTGGGCTTTTGATAAGTATTTTATTATTTCTGCAATCCTTTTGCACATGACACAGGGTGCACACACCATACACAGAAATATACCAATTTAATGTATTTTTTCCCATTTTAAGGTGTTATTTTCATTTATAGTGCTTTCACTGTTTAGTTCTTATTTCGTCCATAATGTTTTATATTTACTGAAGTGCCATAAATAGGATTGCAAAACTCTGGGATGCATCTTTCAGCATATACTGCTTTCACTCCCTCAAACTCAGGGGAGAGACATTCCTTTCTTCCTGCTGCTGGTCTGCAGAAGGTGGAGGGAACAAACCCTGAAAATAGATGAAGGGAAAAAGAAATAAGCCACATCATTGTAGTATAAGGAGTCACTAGCTTTTTGTCTGACCATAATCCAATATCATATTAGCATCTGGACTCCTTTCCTTTCTTTTCTCTCTGATTTTTCAGCTCCCTTGCTGAGCCTATCCTTTCATATCAAAACTTGCAAACAGATGGGCAGCTCCTGAGAAAATTTCCCTGGGACCTCTCTTGGTCCCAGAAGTAGCTGCTTCCACCTGACTCTTCCCACAGACAACAGGGTGTAAAATCTCTGTCTCCACAGAAGCTGTCAGGTGCACTTTAAACCTCCCAAAGCCACATCTCCCAGGTTTGCTCAGCGCTTCATCAACCAGCAGGTACTGCCCTTCTTGTTCTTCAGTTTGTTTTGCCCTTTCACTCTCAGGGACTTTTACTTCATTGTGTCAGGAGATGCCCAGTAAACCTTTTAAGAGGCTCTCCAAAGTATTGCCTGTGCCTTTGTACTCCTAAGCCTGTGCAGAGAATTGTAAGCTTGTTATTAGTATAATGGTCCCAAGCACAACAAAGGCTCCCACCTGCTCCTCTGTGGAAGGGCGCCTTGGCTCCATAACAATTAGCATCAATTACGGCAGGACTAGTCGGGAACCGTGTGCCCGGCCCTCTGTGGGCTGCAGGTGCAGGATTATCCCTCTGACCTTTCACTCCCAGAGCCCCCTCTGACGATGGGAGCAGGAGGCAGTCAGAGGAGAGCCACATGCCTTTCAGTGTTTGTGGCAGGCATTAGCAATTTGTGTCATTTCCAGAGCTACAAGCTCAGCTTGTTTCAGGAAACTAAACAGAAAGCAGGCTCCCTCTCTTTAGCTCCAGTTTGCCCTGCTAAGTACTCCCATGCTTGTACATCCTTGTACTCATGACTTGGTGCCCATGCCCTAGCCACAGTAAAAATATATTCATTAAAGACTATGTGAAGGAAAACAGGATGTAATATTAGTAATGATGATGATAATAATAGCAGTGGTGGTAGTAATAAACACTAAAGCCCAGATCAGGCTGGCTGAGTGGCAGACAATGGCAGGCATGTAATATGCTTGGATAGACCTCATTTCGTTGCCTCGGCTTTTAGGTGCAAATGTGATGCCAGACCCCTCTTTAGTTTCAGTGTACACTGTCACAGCCACTTGCAAAGGCGGGCGGTGCAAAGTCAGACACCTCAGATAGTTTGGGTAGCACCCTGTCATGACAGATCATTTTAGAGAAATGGCAACCAACTTTTTTTCTAACAAACTGGTGAATTTACAAGGTAAATTATACCTGAACACAGAGCTTGCAGTATCTTCTAAGTTTCTAAGATGACCTCTTTTTTATATTTAAACACTCTTCACTTTTGATATCCCCTCAAAAGAGTAAGGGTAGCTTTCTTTCCAGGGGCAAGTAATGTTCTTTATGCATAGCAAATTCTGCATATAATGATTTTTTAAATTCAGTAATTTTTTTCCATGTACAAGACTACACATGCCACTTGTCTGCTTAAAAATATTCACCAAATAGGGGAAAATTAGGGAGAAATCAAATCAGTTACAGAGAAAAAGAAAAGGAAAAGTAAACATGTAAGAAAAGAAACACAGAATCACAGAAAGGATATTCTACTTGGAAGAGGCCCACAAAGGTCATCAAAATCCAAGCCCTGGTCATGCACAGGACCATCCCAAGAACAATGCCACATGTTTGAGAGCACTGTTTAAACACTTAAACTCTGTCAGACTTGGTGCTGTGACCACTTCTCTGGGAGGCCTGTTCCAGTACCCAACCACCCTCTGGGGGAAGAACCTTTTCCTGATATCCAACCTAACCCTCCCCCGACACAACTTCAGGCCATTCCCGTGGAACCTGTCACTGGTCACAAAAGTGAAGAGATTAGCATTTGCCCCTCCTCTTTCCCTCATGAGGAAGTTATATACTTCAATGAGGTATCCCCTCAGTCTCCTCCAGGCTAAACTGACCAAATGACCTCAGCCACTCCTCAAACAGCATCCCCTCATGGCTCCTCACCATCTTTGCTGCCTCCATTTGGACACTTTCTAATAGCTTTATATCTTTCTTATATTGTGGTGCCCAAAACCGCCCCCAGGACGGAAGGTGAGGCCACCCTAGTGCAGAGCAGAGCAGAGCAGAACAATCTCCTCCCTTTGCCTGGCTGCTCATCTCCCTTGCTAGGTAGTGTTGTAAAAGTGACCAATATTGATGGACCCCATTTTCTTCAAAAGTATTTTCCCAGGAGAAAAGTAAAAGAAAAAGAGTTCTTAAGCCATTGCTTTTCCAGAAGAGCAGCGTGAAGCAGAGATTGGAGTGATCACAGAGCAACAGAGGTCAGCTGCCCCTGGGATGGAAGATCCTAAGAGAGAAGAAAACCTATGAGTATCCTAGTAAGTCAAAAATATCCCTCAAACTTGTCTTTTTGATCCAAGCGTAATGAAATATTAGGAGAACAGTGTGTGGTGTCTGTCTGTTTCTGGCACTTTCCCCCCCCCAAAAGTCTCTAATATTCTACATTGGAAAAATAGGTTGCTCTATGACAACTCTGACCTGAGTCCTAATTAGCATTGGATATCTCATTGTTCATGGTTTCTTTCTTTTTTAATGTGGAAGTTTGTCAGGGAAAATAGAAAGACTTAAAACTCTAAATGGTGAATTTGGCATCCATAATCTGAAATTTTTGCATCATTTATTCCAATGACATTATTTCTTTAGGTTATATGGAGAATGATAGCAGCAAGGGATCAGGACACATTCTCAAAGAAACATTTTTTGGTTTTGCTTTACGCAAAAGACCATAACCCTGAGCCTCTTACATATTTTTGACTTAGATATAACCCTGACAATATAACAGTGCGTAAATAGCATAAGAGGAGAACCAATTGTATGGTAGTCAAGTCAGCATGCATCACTCTGATGACATGCCATTCCTAAATAAAACAGTAACATAAGGGCTGGGAATAGCATCTACTGTTAATTAAGTTCTTTGTTGTGGAGATTTTTCTTTCATATTAGGTTAGAACTCACCACCATCGCTCACAGGTGTAAATTCTTCAGCGGAGAGAAGACATGGTAGGTCTCACTAATGAACATCTATTCAGTCCACCATGTCAATAGCCATAGCATTTTCATGGAGTAGGAGATGATGTGGGATTGCAATCACTTCAGATTTGCAAACGTTTTTAACAGCAGACACCTTAAGTGCTTTAGTTTTAAAAAAACCTATAAATTTCATGACAGCTGGAGTATTGTATGTTGAAGGAGTGAAACCACATAAGGAAGTTTGCAGTTCAACCTTTCATTGTTAAAAAAACAGCAAAAAATGACACTATGCTTCCCTCAAGAGAAAGTACATACCAAGTGCCACAAATCCTCATTTTATCTAATACAGTGGGTGAGAAATAAGGTGGAATGTGAGATCTAGGAAGGTCTTCTACTAAAATTCTGGTGGAGGCGAAGAGCGGACTCTGTATTTTTAGGAGGAAAGAGGTGATTTTGTTTTATCCCTTATAAGAACTTTCAGCAAGAGAGGAGAGATTTTCTACTGCTAGAGAAAATTTTGCACATATGCAGGAGTGGGGAAGTAATTTTTAACTTACTGGGAATAAGTACTAACAAAATAAAAAGGAGGGCTTCTTTTTACAATAAATGTTATAACCTCACATGTAAAGGCACACTGGCAAATTGAAAATAACTGTATCCTGATGCTTCAGCTGCTGGGAAGCAGTAAAAGTGACTGAAAAATATCCTCCGTTGGAGGGGTTGCTCTCCTCTACTCTAAGGATTCCAAAAACACTTCTTCTGTGCAGATCTCATCACCCCAAGCCAAAACAAACAAACAAATAAATAAATAAATTAGTCACAGACAAAGGATCGTTGTTGAATTGCCATTCCAAGCATAAAGAGGGAATTGAAAGGAAGGAGAAGGGAGGGGAAATCCCTCCGTGTTTATGAGCACACATCAAAGAAACTCTTCCAGAAATCTGAAGACTTGGATAGGACAGAAGGAAACAAAGCCTTGATAGGAAACTTGAAACAATTCAATGAACCCCATTGTGTGCACCCATTCAGTGGGTTCAAGTTACACATTTACACAAGTGTGGGGTGGTTATGTGCTGGTGCCCTGCATGTGTGAATCTGTGTCTTGGGGACTCAGCAAGTCTGCTAAAACTGTACAACTGTTACATTGATGTGTACATGAAAATTTGTTTTAATGTTTCCAGTTTTACTAAAGAGAAGTCATGGACCTATCTTTTCCTTCACTAGCACTTTGCTTAACTAATTTTAGACAGAACAAATTTTTTTTATTTTAGGCATTGTGCAAATTGGTTCTTATGGGACATTAGCTAATTAAGAGCTACAGCAGGTAGTGTGGTATAAACAATATGTCTCATGACAGAATATGTCACATAAACTCATGAATAACCATACTAATGGCAAAAGTAAATAATTGACTTAGCATGGCAGTCTTGCCTCATGAATATGTATTTATNATTGACTTTAATGAATTCAAAATGTCTTCATCACACCTCTCCTCTTAGATTGGAAAAGTAGCAGTGACATTTTTTGTTATTATATGTAATATACCATATGAATATCAAGGTAAACAGTAAACTACAGAAGTTCATGGGACTGGAAATTTATATGTCTCTTTTTTTTTGCTCTAATTAGTAAAATCTATGAATACAGGAGCAGCTGGATCACATTATCATCTGCAAATATGACACTGGAGGATGTGAGTTTTATTCCTGCTCACTAGAGCACTAGGTTTACTCCCACTTATATTCAACTTTATCTTATACAGAATAATACAAAAATTACACATAACATGTAGTTTACGTCTTTTGCTTACAGATCATGATAGTTTAGGATTGAAATAAGACTTTTGGTTCTAGTTACTAAAATCCACTCTTTAGCTGAGAGGAAGGAAGGAACAAGCTATTCATTAGCACAAAAGAGCTGAATTTAATTGTTTTTCTTCTGTCTGGTGTTATGAAACTCTTTCAAGGTTTTATTGTTGTTGCTGTTTTTCATCAAATACATCAGCTCCAGGAACAACTTTCATAACTTATATGGCTAAAGAGCTTAACAAATACTATTCTTCAATAAAATTAGTGGTTTGTAAATATTTCCAAGATATATTTATTGCACATCTTAAAAAAATGTCTAGCTGCCCTTATTCAATACAACTTCAATGAGTAGAGATTCAGAGTCAGAGTTTATGAAAGTAGTAATGATATTGATGCTATTCCTTCTAGTTTCCATGAACACTTCTGAAATTTTGTCACTCTAGGTACTAAATCTAGCCATTATGAGATTGTAATTGCCGTCAACAGTTCACAAGTGCAAAATAACTCTCCTATAGGAGGTGGAATTCCTTTCATCCCCAGTGTCAGAGTTGCTTAGAACCTTCACTCTTGATTGAAGGAGACTATAGTGACACTTTGCTTATAGCTAATCCTCAAATTTTGCTTCAAATTCTCAGAGCAGGACTCCATCTGAAACCACTACATTTTGCCTGACTTTGTTAGAAATGGATGAATCATCCTCCAGTATTGTGAAAATGGGCTTGAGTTCTTTTGAGAGCTTTGTGACCATTTCAGTCCTTTCCTAAAGGTGTAGGAAAGCTTGAAATCTGAATGGAGATAAGTTTTCTTTGAAATGAGATCTCAACAGATATATTAAAAGTTGATTCACTGTGGATTTTAGTTCACATGTATCACCTAATATCTATGGATTATCCAATCATACAAAGTGTGATCACTGGGCTCAAATGCTTTATGGTAAAACACACACACACACATACATATATATATGGGTACACATATGCATACATGTACACGTGGTTTAGTGGGTTTTTTTTCACTTGCGTCTCTGGCTGTTTCCTAAGTTACAGGTACTGGAAAGATGTTCCTTGCCCCTAGTGCAAAAGATGAAGGTACTGTAGTTGTGCTTGCTTACTTCCTGCCAAAAGCCCTTACAAATTTTGCGACCGGTTTTGGGGATGTGTTACACTCCATAAGGTTAAACCTGTTATTAAAGAGAATTTCTCTGTGAGAATAAATCATTGTTGATCTTCTCTTAAACCACTTTTTCACTTGCTCTTTCACAGTGGTTTAGGGTTTGATCCAAACTATTTGTCCAAGCTCCTTTTACAGAGAATGAATGCCTTGCAGAGGGCAAGTGGTTTACCCTATTTAAGACAGTAATCATAGTTGGGATGAAGCATCTTACAGTGGTATTGATCTGTCCCCATTAACTCTACAGGAAGTTTGCAGGACTGCTAAACACCTAATCTTTATACAATACCCTCAGAAATACTGAACATCAGCCATTCATTATCTTTACAAGGGTTGGGGTTAGACTGCCTGTAATGTTTTGTTGCTTTTGCCTTACTGAAATAAAAGACCATTAGGAATCTAAACACCCCTGTGGAACAGTACCTGGGATTTTGGACTGTACTTGACACTCTTGAGAAATCAAAGGAGGAGAGATCTTTGATGTCAATTGCAGCCTTTGCTGCTTAGGAGACACATTAGAGAGACTTACACTGCTTAAATTTCCTATGTGGCTAGAACTCATCACCTGTGAAATCATGCCTCCAAAGAGAAATTTCCTTGTTCATGGATGTCATCTCCAAACTGATTATGGCTTTGGGTCTGTCCAATTGCAGCTCCTTTGCTGGGGTTATTACAAGTCAGAATAAACTGTGGTCTGACCTTGCAGTGTACTTACTTCCTCTGACAGAAAGAAAGAAAGAAAGAAAAGGAAGGAACATGATCTCCCAGGATGAGAAATGAAACTAAGACAAGGAGTAGTCACTTTTGAGCAAGGCAAATTCCTGATAGTATGAACCAAATATTGCATCAATAACTATAGCTAAATTGAATGTGTAGAATAATGTATTATTTCTTCAACATTCTCAAATTTTTTTTAGAATGGATTCAGATCTTTCCACTTCATATCAAAATATCAACCTAATATTATTATATAATTAATATTAATATTATTATTATAACCTAATTCTATTAGGAATGGAATTCTGAAACTGTGGCAATACCCAATTTCCAGGCAATATAGTAATTCCTGCTCCTTTAATGATTGTTTATCTCGAGATAATTCCTTTATGAACATGCTTGAAATCACAGTAAGGTCATAGCCTTTCTGTTTATTCTGATACATAGATTTAGTCTATTCATCCATTTTGAACTAGACTTCTAATACTCAAATTATTACATTTTCATTTCTGAACCCTCTCCCGCTTATCAATTCTCTCCTAAAATTATTTTGTGCACATCTCAAGTGGAGATCGCAATCTATGAATGGCCTTACTAGTCTGCATGTAGTGTATGGGGAAATGGTTGTCAGAAGTTTAACTCTGTTCTGTGTTATTCTAGATGGAGCCTGGCAACTTTTCCATGAATACTCATCCACATTGTATCATAAATTTAATCCTGATCATGCTAACAACTCTGTCTTTCTAAAATTTGCCTAAAATAAGAGTATACATTCAGATGGAAACTTTGATTTATGATTGCAGTTTGTAAAAGTTATTTGTTTATAATTGTATGCTTGGCTGAATTGAAGTGCAAATCAACATACTTTCCATTGCATTAAGATGACAAAGGAGTTTTAATGGTCTGAAGAAACTTGTGTTGGAGACATCTTGTGTTTAAATGCAGTGTTCAAAAAGAGATTACAGAGAACACTGACTTTTCACGTCTTGAAAAATTATTAATGATAAAGGGAAAGAAAAAAAGGAAGGATTAGGAGGCTTGAGATGATAAATTAAATATTTGATATATGAAATATGTGGTGGCAGCAAGGTGTCCNTGGCTAGAACTCATCACCTGTGAAATCATGCCTCCAAAGAGAAATTTCCTTGTTCATGGATGTCATCTCCAAACTGATTATGGCTTTGGGTCTGTCCAATTGCAGCTCCTTTGCTGGGGTTATTACAAGTCAGAATAAACTGTGGTCTGACCTTGCAGTGTACTTACTTCCTCTGACAGAAAGAAAGAAAGAAAGAAAAGGAAGGAACATGATCTCCCAGGATGAGAAATGAAACTAAGACAAGGAGTAGTCACTTTTGAGCAAGGCAAATTCCTGATAGTATGAACCAAATATTGCATCAATAACTATAGCTAAATTGAATGTGTAGAATAATGTATTATTTCTTCAACATTCTCAAATTTTTTTTAGAATGGATTCAGATCTTTCCACTTCATATCAAAATATCAACCTAATATTATTATATAATTAATATTAATATTATTATTATAACCTAATTCTATTAGGAATGGAATTCTGAAACTGTGGCAATACCCAATTTCCAGGCAATATAGTAATTCCTGCTCCTTTAATGATTGTTTATCTCGAGATAATTCCTTTATGAACATGCTTGAAATCACAGTAAGGTCATAGCCTTTCTGTTTATTCTGATACATAGATTTAGTCTATTCATCCATTTTGAACTAGACTTCTAATACTCAAATTATTACATTTTCATTTCTGAACCCTCTCCCGCTTATCAATTCTCTCCTAAAATTATTTTGTGCACATCTCAAGTGGAGATCGCAATCTATGAATGGCCTTACTAGTCTGCATGTAGTGTATGGGGAAATGGTTGTCAGAAGTTTAACTCTGTTCTGTGTTATTCTAGATGGAGCCTGGCAACTTTTCCATGAATACTCATCCACATTGTATCATAAATTTAATCCTGATCATGCTAACAACTCTGTCTTTCTAAAATTTGCCTAAAATAAGAGTATACATTCAGATGGAAACTTTGATTTATGATTGCAGTTTGTAAAAGTTATTTGTTTATAATTGTATGCTTGGCTGAATTGAAGTGCAAATCAACATACTTTCCATTGCATTAAGATGACAAAGGAGTTTTAATGGTCTGAAGAAACTTGTGTTGGAGACATCTTGTGTTTAAATGCAGTGTTCAAAAAGAGATGACAGAGAACACTGACTTTTCACATCTTGAAAAATTATTAATGATAAAGGGAAAGAAAAAAAGGAAGGATTAGGAGGCTTGAGATGATAAATTAAATATTTGATATATGAAATATGTGGTGGCAGCAAGGTGTCCACTGTAAATGTCACTGTAAGAAAGATTTCTTTGATTTGAAAGTGAGAGAATAGCAAGGGAAAAGGGAGTTTTGGTTTTAACAGCTTTAAAGAAATACTTGAAACAATGGCAATAATGACACCTGCATAAAATTGTTGGATCTTGTCAAATAGATGAGCTCAGAGACTATGTTTATTTTGATAGAAGCGATAGAATGACGAAAAACTCAAATACATCAAAGTCCAGGAAGGGACTTGATTCCACATTCACATCACTGACCTGGATGGAGGTAGCTTACATAAGTATAAACCAAGTGCATGGTGAGTGGGCTGCCACATTGTCAGTAAAAGGCAATTGGTTCGTCTGTTACAGCATTGTTTGAGAAATTAGTCCTTAAATATTTACAGTATTGATGGTGATCTGACTCTAATCTCTCTGTGCAAATATCTGGTGATAAAAGCGGGTTCATGTTTATCAGTCAGAGCTGGTGTTTTTCCATGGCACTACTGGTCACTCTAGGGTTAGAGTCATCTCACTGTACAGAGAATGCTGCTATACCTTTTAAGACAGAGATATTTCAAGCCAACTTTCATGTTTCTGGTTTGGATATCAGATTTCTACTACATGCTGTACGTGCTGTAATAGGAAAGAAATGCCTCACAATGACATATTGCTGCAATTTAGTGCTCTAAGTTAAAGGTAATGACAATGTGTTTATGAAACTGTATGATTTCATTGTCCTTAATCCCTCTTTTCCCTGTACCTTACCAGACAACTTTATTTCAGAGTCAGTTCAAATATCTGCATGAACACTACCAATGCCTCTCTGTGAGCTATTGTTTGGATGAGTAATAAATAGTGAAGATGACTGGGAAGCAGAGATGCCAGGAGAAGGCTGGACTGGTGCCCTGGGCTGATGAAGTTAGGTTATTGCATATGCGTTGCTGGCATGCCCAGGAAAGGGCTGCGATGCCAAAAGGGAACACTCGTCGACATGAACCAGAACAACCTTCTAAAAAATCTTGGAAGCATTTAAGGCCCAGTAATTGGGCGTATTCTAACTTGGTTTCCTTCCAAGTGGGTTCTTCAAATCTTCCTAGCTTGGAAATATTAATGAATTGTCCTTATTGCTGAGCAACGCATTTTCCACAGAGAGCTGTTCCAGTTGTTTTAACACATTTGCTTCACATTCATCCACATAGGGTTGTTTTTGGGGGTTTTTTGCCCACTTTTTGTGGCAAGTCTAGCAAACAAGCTTAGTGTCTGCAAAAAAAGAGGAGTGCTTACCTCATACAATTTATGAAAGCACTATTTAAATTGCAGACTTAATTAAACTTGGACAGACAGCTCAATTGATTTTTTTCATCTATTTGCACAATAAAACTGTATTGCTGTTGTTTGTAGCTACGTAAACTTTAAAATTAACAGCGGGATAAACACATGATAATGCCTCTTCTCTGATCCTTGACCTTTGTGAATGAAACTTGAATAAATAGATTCCGTTTTGTTCTGTTTTCAGGATTCCTGTGAACACACTTATGCCCATGAAATATCTGACATAGATCAGAAATATTTCTGTATATAGCTAAGGCTAATAAACCATCACAGCTTTTAGGTGGTGGGAAGTGAATAAGCTTAGCGTGAAAGAAATACAGACCAAACAGCAATCTCTGAGGAAATACCAAGGCACTTTGAACAGATCAATAGAAGAAATTAACTTTTCTAGAAAGTGTATCTTATCAAATTATTGTTGACAAATTAGTCATTATCTCTATTCAGTATCTATTGAGTGCTACTTTTCTCTTTTGACCTGCCCCCTTGGTCACTTTTTGCCACTCCATCCAGACAGATTTTCCATCGGGGGACACAGAAGTTATCTCACACCATCTCTAACACATTTGTAATTATTATAGTAATAGTGAATCCACCAGACAACTATTTTATCAAATCTACCAGACAAATATTTTATCCAAATTATACACCAAATAAATGCCTGGATTTTGTTGCTCAGGTTTTCAAAATTAACTATTTATTGTCTAATTTTAGGATTTCATTCGGGACTCCCATTTTAAAGGAGCCCAAATTACAGAAAATATAATCTTGCAAAAGTCTGGTATTTTATAATGCAGAATGTTTACAGCATCACTAAAAATGGAACAACATTTAGCTGCCTAATTGCATACAGTAGTTTTGTTATGATAATATTTAGGAACCCAAACCACATGAAAAAAACTCTGCAATGCTTAGCTAGTTATACTAGCTAAAATTAATTATACTGGATAAAAGTAAAGTACCTGATTTCATTACCGTGCCTTAAAGCCTGTAGGTTTTCTGGAAAGCTGGAGAAAAATTGTACATGTGAAAGCCTATATGCTAAGGGTGCCAGCAAGAAACCTTGGGCAGGACTGCATGTGAACTACTTCCTCGCAACAGGTATTAGGCAGACAAATCCTTAGGTGAGTTATCCTTTAGGAAGGCCCATGGCACTGAAAATTCTCCTGTGGTGCCAGACTGAGTAGTGCTAAGCAATAGCCTAGTTATTTGTTCACTTGTAGTAAAAAATAAAGTTTCTTTTTCCACTTTCCTTCTCACCCCAAAGCATTTGAAACATAGCTTTTTTCCACCAAAGAAGTTGGCATGGTGACTTGGAGTATTTTGGGAGGGATAATCAGCATTGTAAAAGATGCAGGGACATTTACTAAGACAGTGCCAGCATTCTTGGACTTAAAATTGTGCAATGGGAAAATAAGAGCAAGCTGTATGTTATAGAAAGAGCGAACATAGCAGATTGTAATTTGGGGTTTTTTTTGGTTTTTGGGGGTTTTGTTGTTGTTGTTGTTGTTGTTTTGTTTTGCTTTTTTTGTTCTGTTTTGTTTTGGCTTTTTTTTAAATTTCAGAATAGGAAAAGGGTTAAAAATAACAGATTAATCATGTTCTTAGCAAAAAAGAAAAAAGTGATGTGTGTCAGCATCATGTGGTAGGAAACTTTTAGGAAAAAAAAGGTGGCAAGTTTTTGCCCATCTGGGAAGGAGAAGGAAAAGAAATACTGTCATATCAGCAATTGCCAGCAGTATTTTTAAAATGCCATTATGGCAACATTTTTCTTCTGCAAACTCTTCTGTTGAAAGACTGGTTAATTTTTTTTTTTTAAGAAAAAAAAAAAATGTTGCCAACTACTCTGAGGGAGAAAGTGGAAGCAGAAAAGCCTGACTGACATGCAGCCATCAAAAGGTCAGAAGTTCAGATCTTGCTCTTGTTTTTATTATTTCTAATCCATCCTTACACAGAATGAATGGCAGATTTCAAAGGGAAAATGAGTGAACTGAAGATTGATATTTCCCAACATATATTCCAAGTTGGAGAGCAAATAATTCATCAGATAAATATAATTTCACAATGACAATATTGTTATTACTTTAAGAGCTCCAGACTCTGTTAACAGGACCTTTTCTCTCCTGTTTCCCTTTTCCTTTGAACTGTTAATTAATCATTTTGAGCTCTCCTGCATTTAATGTCCATCTTTGAAGCATGTGGCCTAACACAAGTCTCTTTCAATTAGGTGAGAGGGGAAGGCAGGTTTGAAATAAAAACATGAAATCAGCTACAAGCAGCACCGTAATTAGCAATGGAGCTGGACTGCTCACTACAGCCCCTTGCCTCTCCATGTTGAAGCTGTGCCTGATACAAGATATAAAGATTAGAAGTAGGTCATACAAGTAACTCATGAATAGTTAATAGCTATTTAGCTACTGCCTTGAGAAGCTGTTGGGAAAAGGATTGGGGGGAACAAACACAAACATTAATCAAAAGCAGCAAATAATCAATTGTCTCAAATGGTTCCAAATGGGACACTGAAAAGGAGTCCGCTTAAAAGGGTAATTTTTAAAGGAGTACATTTCTGAAAAATGCAAGATGAAACTCCCTTGACTGAATAGTTGCTAAGAAAAATCGCTTTTATATGTGCAAAACCCAGGAAAAAAAAGAGCAGGAGTACACTTGATTTCTGGAAAAGGCAGTTTACATTGAACCCAGTAATGTTCCCAACTTGTTTTTTAGTGGTCTGTTCAATTAATGAGTAACACAGAGAATGAAATGAGAAATATGACTGCCCTACTGTTCTGCAAGAGAGAAAGTTAAAAGATAATCTGTCATGAGCCATAAACATTCATTATAATTTCCTTCACCTATTGAATTTTAAATTTGTGATTAATAATACTAATACTACTGAACATATGTGCAATACATGCAGTAGGTGACTGCATGAAAGATGGACTAGAAATGAAATACTCCAATCTACTCCTGCCTCTGCCACAGATTTCTCAGTCCTCTAACAAGACATACACTGGATGTGAAGGAATTTTACCGCCAAATATGCAGAGGAGAAACCAGTAATATGTATAATCATGCACAAGCAAGCTGTGTTAAAATTTTTGAGAGTTGACTACCTAACTCTTACTGAAATTACAAATTGGAAAGTATCTGTGAAACAAAAACAGACATTTGCTACAGTGAGACTGAAATAACTAATGAATTGTGCAGCTAAGTATCTTCAAAGTTTTTGCCTGATATCCAGAAATTATCACGTAGTATGGCATGGGATAATTTAAAGCCAAGTTTACTCTGCAGTAATTTCCTTGATTACCTATGTCCTGAGCTTCTCCATATGTAAAGTCAGTATTGCAAAACTTAGCTCCCTCCCTCACAAGTTTTCCTGAGGATTACTTAACTGTGAAGACATTAAATGCTGAATCAGTCCAAGTGGAAACTCTCCCCCTAACATTTGTTAAGAGCTGCAAAAGCTTCCACCTTTCCCATGCATAACTCATACATATCTGTCCCAGAAAGCTACACTAAGGGGAAAGATTCTTCTTCATGAAACTATAGGGATACAACAGGCTTAATCCATAACCCCCACTCAGCTACAGAGAATGAAGTAGAAAATCTGTAGCTGATTAGAAGTTTTTTGGTTTTTTCTGCACACATTCTGGCCAGAACCGGTATCTTATCCAGCTTTTCCTCTAAGCAGTCTTCCATCTTAAACAAAGGAAAGAAGACTCTGATGAGAATCAGATTCTGTTGCAACAAATTCTTCTTTTTTATTCCAATGAATATCACATTGATTTTATTGTCTTATGTCTCTGCCCTCAGAGAAAGAGAAATTTCCCCCAGGTATTCTTGTTATCATCCTCTCTTATGAAGTCTTTGTCAATAATTGCACCATATTTTTCCTAATGTAACATGACACTATTAACTTTTTAGGATGAAATGAAAAGAATGCCCGAAGAGATACTGTATTTTCTAAAAGATATTAAAATTGCTGCTGAATTACAGATATAACTATTTAGTTAATTATCTTGGTGAAAAGAATAGCTCTGAAAGTCTATCTTTTAGACAAGACAAAAACCAGCTGTTGCTATATGAAATCAAGGAAATTGCACATTTCTAAAACCACTGTGAGATAAGTGCCACTTAGAACATGCGTAAAAGACTATTGTTTCTGGGTTTTGTTGGGGAGCTTGGGTTAGGCTTGGGGTTTGCATTTTTCATTTTGTATGGGTTTTGGTTTTTTCTGAGAATAAACAGGGATTTTTCAAGTTTGGAGAAGAGACAGATGAGGGAGGATATGACACATGTTTCGAACTGTGAAGGTGGTTGATGAGTCTCACAAGGTAAAACCTGGTAGGTGCTTTCACAGCACAAGGGAGCTGAGAGAAGTAAGAGCAGTCCGTCTTCCAGCTAGGGGCAAGGAACCTCTGGGAGTGAGATCTGCCACAGGTGGGTGAGGGAGACAGGCAGGACAAGTACATTCAAAAAGAGGTCTTCAAGCGCAGACATTAAAGGGATGAGGCAGGGGAATGTATTCCTTAACACAACAGACACGGATGCTGAGAGAATGTCAGGCAGCAGATTGCAGGGAGCAACCAGGCTCCTGCGGAATGCTCAACAACACTGCTGGAGACAGCATTGTGCTAGAGATATGCAGATCAGCTCTGGTGGAGATTTCTTGAGTTCTTCTGTTCTTAAAAACATTTCACTTCATCCTTTAATAAACAAGATTCTGTGAAAAAGGTGAAAACACATAGTTATATTTAGATACGGTGAGATGTGACAAACAAGATCAAGGGAAGCAGAGTATTAGAAAACATCACATGCATTTCTGATTTAGCTTCATTCCATTATAAATGTCTGGCTTTTGACCACAAAATTACAGCACAACCCTCTGGCATGGTAAGAATTTGTGCTCCTTGTCTGATACTACCTGTTTACATACAGAAGGTGTTAGCTACAGCATACTCTTAATTTTATGTGAGAGGGAAGGACAGAGGCCAGACCACAGCAACAGCTGCTGCAGAAGCAGCCTAAACCCAGTGTGCTGTGTGGTATTTGTAACATAGCAGCCACCCAGGTCACTTTCCTTCCTGTCAGCCTCACACACAGAGCTTCCTTCAATGGTTCTGGAAGCACTCGAACCTCAAGCATGCTTTATTGTTCCCAGTCACATATTTTTGATGACCAGCCAGTAGATGCATATCCAACAAGCAAATTTGTCCAATTCTGGTGTTGTCTGTTCTGGCATTTTGTATCAATGTTTCATTTTAGGACACTAATCCTTTGATTATCCACAGCCAAAGCAGCACTGCATAGGTTTTATGGCAAATTCTATGCCATATGAATGTAAATGAATCTTCCCTTCCCTTCCCTTCCCACATTTAAAACGGGAAATTTATCTTGCAAGGATTCAGTCTCTCGCCTCCATACACGCCAGAATACGCTCATGTGTTGAGTTGGAGCTCTGCAAGACTGCCAAGTTCAACCTTGTCAATGCTAACAGACAAAAATCTTACACTTGCCAGAATTCAGAGTGAATTTCCAGAGTGAAATTTCAGCATTTTCGTCAACAAGCACCCATCTAGCCATAAAAATGATGAAATTCACAATAAAGATTTTGGTTTCAAATAGATTTGTCCCAGGCTGGACATTTTCCAGAAAACTAAAGGATTTTGAAAGGGAAGAGCATAGGATGTTAATAGAGCATGAACAGACAGGAAAAGAGGAATTCAGCAAAATACATTACCTCCCTGACCATATTAATATACTTGATGTTTAAAATATTTTATTGCCTAGTTTCAGAGCTGATAACCTTTATGCAATTGACTGGATAAGATATGCATTCTCCAGGTAGATGAATAGAGGGAACAGGGATTCAGCTTGTTCTTCAATGGTTTGGAATAGCATAGCAAAAAAAAACCTGCTCTGCCTCCCCAGAACTTTTCATGATTCATGTTCTGCCATCGATCCTGACATTTCATTCTTATTGTGACTGGGTAGAAGGAGGGGATTGAGAAATCCACTGCCACCAAGGGACTGCCTTGAACTTTTTCATATAATATGGGAAACTCCCCACTCTTTCCTTTGTGTAGAAAAGAGGAATAAAAAATAACCTGAGCAGAAGTGCTGGAACATGCGATACCCTACACAAGAGTGAAATGTGTAATAACCAACTTGCTATTTTCTTCAGAAAAAAAGATCTGGCTAGCATCAGCACAGAAGAAATTCACAACAAAAATGAATAGCAGAATTTCAAATAGTGCTTCAGTGCTTAGGACTGTGGTAATTTTTTTGTTAGAGGTGTCTGTGCATCCCAAAGGCTGAAGATGTTCCCAGTGACCTAGCTCTTGTATGTCTATGATGGCTCCCCAGTTGGCCAGGTACAATGGAAAGACCAGTCAATCAGTAGCTCTGTAGTGTGTTGCTACTGCCATTTCAGACTTCTAAAATTTATGTTAAAGGATGCCTTACTTTATTAATTTTTCTATACAGTGGTCATAGATGAAGAAATGACATGCCCCTCAGTGACAATGAGTTATCATCCCATTTTTCTGCCATAGTAGATCATGCTGTTGCAAGAAGCATATGAACCTGAGTTCCCATCCCAATAAAGAGTTCTCCTAGAAGACCGTTGGATTGAAGGATTTGAAAAATACTGATTAAAATGATACCTGTGTTAAGGAAACTTTCCTGCACCCAGCTTGAGTTGTTGATATGTTGTTGCATGATGATTAAATTATTTCAAGTATTGAGATGTCTGAGACTCTGCAATGGGAAACCAAGGGTTAAACCAGTAACTTGTCTGACTGTGTGAGTGTAGTGAGGTTAGGGCCCCTGGAGGCTCCCTGGAGCTGCCTGTTTCCAAGGGCCTTTGGTCCTATCTCAGGTGGTGCACATGTGACTGCCAGAGCTGCTCCTAGAGGGTCAGACAGGAAAGTTTCTTTGACA
Source organism: Ploceus nigricollis (assembly GCA_013399945.1). NCBI lineage: Eukaryota > Metazoa > Chordata > Aves > Passeriformes > Ploceidae > Ploceus > Ploceus nigricollis. Next base: position 1,515,036 of record VXBC01002446.1, on the reverse strand, counting down.
CCTCTGCAAAAACAGAAAAAGTGCTTTCTTGCTTAATTTGAGATTTTTAATAGTGGGCTGGAGAGGATGTCAGTTCAAAGAAGACAGGTAGCAAGAATGCTGTAATTTACTAGACAACTGAGGGATCAATCACATATATGACATATAAAGTTAAAGTGAACCACATCAAAATTAACTTAAACTTCTAATTAGAGTGAGTTAGAATTAGAGTGAGATAGAACTTTTTGTCCCTTGCAAACTTCAGCACCTCACAGGGTCAGAACCTTTATTCCAGAAATAAAAATGGTCCAGAAGTTCAGCTTTCTGCTATGGTGATGGAAGTATCACAGTTTTAGAATTATAGGCAATATTTCATTAAGAAAGAAATGCTGGAATTTGTTGTGACTGTTTGATTTTTTTATCTTTCTTTTAAAAATTCCAAACCCCTGTCTTGAGGCATGTGAGATCCCATGAGTGGAAGCTGTGCATGATGAGAAGTAGAAAGTTCCTTAAAAAACTATCTGATAAATTCTAAAGTAAAATTGAGTTGTGTTCATGTAGAGATTATCTGCAGAGATTCCACTACTGAACAGCAAGTTCTCAGGAAATTGTAAATATAAAAGCCAGGCATTTGTGATGATTTTAAGAACATGTGCTGTCATGAAATAAAATCATTCCATCTTCATGGAGTCATAGACTTTAAAGGCTAGAATTTACTTCCTGAAAGATACAAGCCAGAAAACTTCACCCAATACATTTTGTATGTGGTATTTCCTTTCTTTAAATGAATTTCCAGTAGTATTAAGTCAATAGGATGATTAAATTATTTTCCATAGACAGTTTTAGAGAATGTCATTCTTTGAATGAATACACACACAATTGGTCAAACTCCTCTGTGGTGGACCTGCACTGAATTAGAATTACAAATGCCACACAAGCTGCCCCAATGGTATGTGCTGGGGAAAAGGACACCAGAACAGTTTGATTTGTTAGTGCTTACACCCAGTAAACACAGGTCTTGCTGTGAAGAAGCATCAGCTCATACCAGCAGGAATCTGTCTCTTCTGTTAAACTTATCTTCCCCGTCACTGTGGAATTATCAGATTTACATCAAGGGCTTGGAAAGAAAACAAGGCACTACATGCACACAAACCAACATCGTGTATTTGTGAGTCAGCGGTCAGCATATGAAACAGTGGACGGGTGAGGAAGACAGCATGTCATCCCACAGGCTGAACAAGTAGAGTGAAAAGGAAGCGGGGCTGTTTGTCCTAAAATCTTATCTTTTCTATCTTAAAAGATTCTCTGGTTCTTATTCTCCAAAGCAGATTTTTTTTTCCCCTCAGACTATTCTCTGTCAGTTTTCTAGTATTTTTTTTTCTCCTATGCAGCTTACATTTTTCAAATTGTAACACCTCCAGTACAGTGTCACTTGGAATACATCCTCCTTTTGCTCTTTTACTGTTCTGCTTTAATTACCAGTCTCTTTGTAAAATGGGAAGGTCCTTTCCTCAACTGTCAACAGACTGAATTGGTACAGTCTAACACTCAGAATTTCCCAGCTTTTCAGCATGTAGAGCCTGTGATACAGCTGAGCAGTTGCCTGCAGAAGGATTTAAATCTGCATTTTTTTCAAGACCTGATGTAAATCTCATCCAGACAGGATCCAGGAAAAAAGTCCCTGTACAATCACAAAAAGGCTGCACACTATACATTTTATCAGTGCACTATCTGTGGGCCTGATGTTGTACCCTCAAAATCCAATGTTTTAGTTCCATGCTTGCGCAAACAGAGCCGCCTTCTTTGCGTGAGCTGGATTTCTTCTGCCTTGCCAGAGCCTGGCACAGCGTGACACTGAGTGCCCTGGGTGCAGGCAGAGCCGGGAGATGAGCAAGCAGACAGGGAGGCTGCTCCATCCCTGTCAGTGCCTTTGCACATGCCCAGAGCACAGAAGTCATCTCCCCCAGACATTTGTGCTCCCTCCTGTAAAAGGCTTATCAACTCTCCACTGTCCCAAGAAAAAGAGGAAGAAATGAGGAAAAAAAGGCCCTAATTAGTTAGACATTTAGGTTAACTACCACATGAGCTGGGATCAAAGGTTTATGACTTTTATGACTGGCTTTTTATGCAGAGAAAAGGGAGTCAAAGTATGCTGTGAGAAGTGGTTGTGAGCATCTCAAGGGGAAGGCACAAGAAAGATCATCATGTGTCTTAATTTCCGTGTTGTCTCAGAGAAAGATCAAATGTTATTTATTTTGAGTCAATAAACCTACAAGGAGGTGAATAAATGTTTGTTACTTTCTCTCTCCTTGTTCTCATTTCCTGTCCAAGAATGAAGGCGGATCAGCTGAGCCATAGCATATCCAGGACAGACACTACAACATTCATCTTGCTGTGGATGAGATGCTTATGTTAAGGCAAAAAAAAATGCTGTTTATTTAATTCAAACACAGCCATATGACCTTCAGATGGCAACATCATGATCAGCTTTGACACAGGAACAGAAATGATCAAACAGATGTAAAAAGTCCAGCAAAGTTCTTGTAATGGAGATCATTCCTTCAGTAGTCCACAGTTTGAGGCTGCAAAGTAGTTCAGTTTCAAAATGTTCCTGATAACTCTAGGTGGGATGCCTTCCAACCAGTATCTGATTAAATGGCATGACACATTTTAAGAGAACTAAAATCCACTGTAACACAGAAGTATAAAATCTTTGTTATTTGTAAAAAAAAAGTAGTTAATTAAATGTCTGTATTCATTTCTATCTGACCCCCCCAAGAGTGCTAAGAGGTCTCCTTATGAATCAGAGTATTTTCTAAAATCAGAAAAAATATTAGCCATCTAAGGGAACTGGGAACTAGTAATGATTATAATTATCTTGTTGTGCAATGCTTTCATGCTTTGCCAGTACAATTAGCAAGATATTCTGAAATGCAAGTCATCATTCTGAAATGAAACAGGAAAATGCAGCAGCAAATAGCCTAAGCATGTTTAAGTAAACACCCATCTAAAATGTCTGTATTCATTTCTATCTGATATATATACATATATATATGTGTGTGTGTGTGTGTGTATGTTATATAATTGTACAATCACTGTAGAGAGAAAATATACATGCAAGTATAAAAAGGTTCAAGTGGAAAAAAAATGTGGGTGAAAGCTCAGCATCCATTATGTGCCTCATTTGTTTTACTTACATGGAATGGGTGAACAGAAATAAGGGTACTTCACATTGTAATACTTTTTGTAAATAAATTTCCTAGGAACAGGAAGATATATGGAGGATTTCAGAATTCTTACCTTTGCTTTTTACTGGATTCCCACTCATGTCTGCGTGTCATGACTGCATGTCAAATTTTCTGCTTTGAAAGTCAGGTAGCACTGTCGGCTTAGAAGCTGCTATAATTTCTTCCTGAAGGAACTGGCCCTTTCCTGACAGCTCTTGATCATCTTCATTTAAGCTCTAAGTTGCCAATGTTTTGAAATTTAAACCCCAGCTTCAAATCATGTCAACTGCACCCTCCCCAGCCTTAGTACTTAATATTCCAGACTCAGGTTTTTAATTTTTCTTTTTTTTCCCCTCAGCTTGAATACAAAGAAAATAATGAATTTTTTTTCTTTTATGTCTGCACTTTTCTCTTTCTCAGGGTACATTCAGAGGTGAAGGACATCTGGAGGAGGTGAGCAGAACTCACTTCTGATTTGAGGCTCTCTGCAAACACGGGCAGGACATTGCAGTTTTGGCAACAGACAGTTTATAGCTGAAAGCATAAACAAAGCTTTCTTTATTAAGTGAAAATTAAGGAAAGCAACTGTGAGACCTAATATATCCTTGTGTTTTGTATACATATCCTCAGAAACTGCACCTTAAATACAGGGCTATTGAACATAACTGTTATATATTTATGTGTGTATGTGTGTGTGAAAAAATATATATGCATGCATACATTTAGCCTAGCAGTTGAATGTCAGAAAGGGAGTCTGACTGCAGTCAGCTGAAGTCCCAAGTGACAAGGACGACGGAATTAAGTGAAACCTAAAAGTTATTGGGGCAGAAAGTGCTGCCCACTGTACTCTGAGGGAGCATTCTCTCCTGAAAGACAGGCTGCCCTCTGTGTGCACCAAGAACTCCTGACAGCTTCTACCTTAAAGTCTGCAACAAAGGGAGTGACAAAAGGCTTTGCTCGAGGTAACGCTTTCACTCACCATCAATGTTGTATCCTCATTGAAAACACCTGACTTCCAGGCAGGCTGGATGTTTAAAGCTTTTCTTACCACTCTTGATATTAATTTTTATTAACTGCCAAAAAGCAATGGTGTCCCTTCCTTACATGAATTCAGGTGCAGCACAGTCTCAGAAGTGTGAAAGGACAATGCAGGTGGCAGCCCTGGCCACAGATTTTGCCTCATGTTTCTTATTGTCCATTAGACACAGTGACAGTAATGTCTGCACATCCCTATTGGGTACAGCCTGATGGCTGCCAGGTGTCAAAGAAAATAGCATGTTTACTTTTCTATTTGCTCTGCTAAAGCAACTCTACTGTAGCTATCGGCTGTCTCATAGTAAGAGGAAAAATTTCAGCACTGATGAGTTAAAAATCAGGAAGCTCTTCATGCCTGAGCATTTTAAGTAGTCCATTACTGTCTTTATAGACCACAAATAATTTTGTATAGCATAATACAGAGGAAATGTACTTATGATCAGGCTAATTCCATTTCCATTAAAACTGCAAGTGTGTTACACGTTTCTTTTGATTAGAGAGCTTCTCTTTATTGCACAAGCAGTGTTCTCAGCTGAGGTGCAGCAGCAGCACTACCATCATCCCGAATTATGGACCTGGAGTGCTTGAACTCTTATTAGGTTTGACACTGGCTGCACAATGCCTAGCTAGACCCTCTATTCCTGTCAGAAATTTATTCCTTTCCTCTGCAATAGACAAGTAAGGGCAGAGGCTTCAAATAATTAACTGAAAACAGAACTGTAACTAATCTGTTTGTCTAATTTTTACCAGATGTTCTAAGGTAATCTTGCAGAAGGAATGAAATGAAATCAGCACAAGCACCACTGCTTCAGTGAACTTTGGGGACTGCTGAACATAGAGGTATGTGTTCAGAGACTGGAAAAAAAGGGTAGTAAATTGCAAACCTTTTTCCCTGTTATGATCAGGGCAGTGAAGTGACACTACCTAGTTTTTCCCAAACTGTTCATTTTTCACTTACCTTGCTAGGCAATCTTGCAGTATGAGAGATCAGGCCACGTGTTCCATGCTGTGCAGGGCAATTTGCTGGATGCATGAAGTACAAATGCACATTTCAGGTTATGAAATTAAGTATGCAACAAAATACAACAGTCCACTGCACTGAGAACTAAGGGAGTGCTGCATGGTCACAGGTAGTGGCATTTACAGATTGAAGAATCCAATTCACCACAACTTATATTGAGTTCTTCAGCTCTTAAATCATATGGAAAATCTTCCCAAACGAAAATCTCCAGGATATAATTTTTTTGAAGCAGAAGAAACCTAGCAGACAGAATAGTTAACTGTCATACTTTTATTCTGAAAAGGTTCCTCTTCCCCAAACCCTTTGCAAAGAATGTAAAATGCCTCACCCTAATGCTGAATTTGAACATGTTCTGATTGCATGTTGCTTTTCAATATTAAATCAACACAATAATTTTTAGTTTCTGAGTCCTCTCCTTTACCATTTAGTCTTCTAGAAGTTTGTTGTCAAACTTCACATTCCCTCATGTCCTGCCATAAACTGGCCATACCTGTTGCTGTAGAATTGGAAGAGAATACAGATACAAAATGTCTGGTTGATAGACAGGGTGGATATTGTGGAGTGTGCAGAATCAACTCCCACAGACTGGTTATTCTGGACCAGGAATTTTATTTCATCCCAGTTATCAAAGCTGAAATATTAATAAGTCCCTGCTAATCAAACATTCCTATTTTTTCAGGGTTTCTTAGCTATTTTGAGATCACAAAATATGCATGAGCAGTTCAGATCCATATTCCAAATCACTTTAAATAAAGGCAATGTGGATTTTTACAAATGTCTGCTTTTGCTTTTCTTGCTTATATCATTATCAGTCACATCTTTCTGCCACCTTGCCAACATAAAATATTGCTGACAGAGGTGTACCAAACAAGGGTTATAAATATGTGTAAAGACAGAAGATAATTTCTTTACAAAAAATGCAAAATGGGATTCATCTGTAAAAGGATTTGATTAATCTACCAGTAAATCGAGAGAATGCTATTAAAGACTTGTGTCTGTTTGATCCGGTGCAGTAACATCCTTTTCCTCAACTTCACTCACACAAATTCCAATATTCTATATCTAAGTATTTTTCCAGGTAGTCAGTAACAAATAAAACAAAAATATGTGCAACCTTAAAGTACAACTATGTAATTTTTATTGCAAGAAATTTCCTGGTTCGCATGTGGGAAAGACTGACTTGAAGTATGGTGTTTTATTTGCACAATTAGGCAAATCTGGGGCTAAACAAAATGTATAATTGAAAATAATATTTTGGATTGGAATAATATTTGAAAGACAAGTTAATAGTTAATTTTAGCAGTAAGGGAAAAAGAAAATAAGGTCATTAAGTGTGTTGAAACTTGACAGGGTAACAAGCAGTTTTAGTTAGAAAATGCTGACACCCTTATTTTCAATATACAATTTAACAAGTACAGGTTTTGAAGTATCTTCATTTTCATTTAAAATCAGCCTACACTATGTAGGAGTGGGACAAGAAAAAGGGTAAAAACCAAAGTTCTTATTGTTGGCTTACATGAAATTCCTCAGGTTATATTTTTCTTGAAAACTGAATTTTCTATTTGACTACGGAATTGCTAGTTACCCACCTTAACTGCACAAAATAAATACACAGTACTATGCATTCTATAGTGTTTTCCACAATACAATGTCTTTTCAGTAGTTCCATGAATTTCTGAAGACACTTTGGTTTGGTTTTGTATTGACTTGGTTTGTTATGTGGATTATCGTGTCTGTGATATGGATGTACATATATAAGTAGCATGCTGGTGCAATAGAATTAGTGAATGACCTCTTTTCCCACTGGAAATGTAACTAAATTAGAAAGATTGGTGTCTGGCTTTTGCATCAGATGTAGGAAAACAAATCAGCAGTTTTCTCTCAGGAACAGCAACACAAAAGAGGAACTTTGTCACTACAGAGTGATAATTGTTGTATATTTTATTTACAGATAATGTATCTATTTACAGCAGAAGTTTTTGTTTGTGTGAGAGTTAAAAGGAGCCCCTTCCAGAGCAATTTTAGGCTTTATTTTGGCCTTGGAATTTTTTACCTTCCCCATAGTTTTTCTGCTTTGTGATATGTATAACAGTGGATCAGCTAAAACTCTTAACTCAAAAGGATTAATGTATGATAATTATAAGTGACGTAAAAAGTGGATCCAGCAATTTTTTTTTTTTACCTGCATCATTATACAGATAATAAGTGATGTTTGATCAAATGTTTCTTTTTGCCTGTGGATTTGCAGCATGGAACATTTGGGCTCACATTAACTAAAATGTAACCTGAGATAAAAGCAAGTCTTCTTTAAGTGACTTTTCCCTAGCTGTCATTTTTTTAAATTACACAAGCATGTTTCTTTTATATCAGATACAAATAGAGTCAATAAAAAGAAATATTGGACTGTAGGCACCACTTGGTCAGCCTTTACTGCAATAACTTGATTTTTTCAACTGTGGAATAATTTTATTGCCAGTAACAACATAAGTGATTATTCATGCTAAGATAAGAGCAATAATAAATCTAATGATCCATAGTGAATGATTGACAAAAAGACCACAAAGGAATTTTCCTCTTGCTTACTTATATTTCACATTACATAAATGGGCAGAGACACTATAGGATTTTGGAAGCTGTTTCTGAAATGCTGAGTATGATTTATTGCCAGAGGCAAGATGCCAGACTGGATGCATCAGGGATCCTGTCTGCTAAGAAATGCTTCAGTCTCTTTCAAGAGACTGTCCATATGTGCCTTCATACCATAAGCATATGTCTGCTTCTCTGAGTTGAAGATTTCTCCATTTTAGCAGTATCCACACGGTCACTATCGTGTCCTGTCCCCTACCTGACATAAACTGAATGAGGCTGCCCCTGCTTGCTCAGAGTAAGTTGTGAATGGGTTCTGAAGAGCCACTTCAGCAATTTAGCCTTCCCTTGCAATCTAATTTTTCCTTTTGTGATTTGTTTTTCCTGTTTTCTTTTCAGAATGCATTTGACTTCTTATATATTGAATTTACCTTGCCTCCTTTCTCTACCCACCTGCAGGCAGAAGTTTAATTTTATTCTTACCAGCCGTGTTGCAGCTTGTTCACAGCTATGAGGAGATGCATCTTCCCTGAAGCCAGTTATGGTCCTTTTTCCAATGGACATACATACACAGGCCAGGCAGATGTCTATATCTGTGATTTCTCCACATCTCTAACAAGATGGTTCTAACTGTATGCTCCATTTTTCTTTTAAAATTTGGAAGTCCTACAGGCTGCCACATCTAGACAAAACATCCCATAAGATACACATAAAATACACTTTGCCATCACTGGGATCCCCTTTTAAAAAAGCAGCAAGCAAGCAAACAGATTGTGTGTGTGTGTATGTGTGTGTGTATGTGTGTGTGTGGAGATGCCAGTGATTCTCTGATCCCATTTCTTCAGGCTGTTCCTATCTATTTCTGGGGTTTCTAACTATTGTCTTTAAATTGAAAAAATAAAGTATCCAAAGACAGTGTGGATTGGATTAAAAACGGAGAACAAGACCCCATTTATGCTTCTCAGAGTTCTTACTCAACAAGATAAAGGAAGAAGTGGTACTTTAGTCAATGTTACTGCCACTTCTGAAAGCAAGGGACAAAGGTGGCAAGGTTGTGCCTCAGTGTACCTCACTGTACTGTGTACCTACTTGCAAATACGGCTGCTAGGTTTCTGTAACATTTGCATTTGTTGTGTATGTGTTCATGTCCAGGAAATGAGTTCCAGCATTTATGTTATGTTCAGTTCATCTAGAAATTACACAATCCTATTTTTCTTCCCAGATTGGGGGTTTTTTTGTGCTAATAAAGAGACGTATCCAGGGCAGCCTAGACATATGGTAACAGCTCTCAGAGACACTGTATTCCAGTGAGACCAAGATTGGCTATTGTGTAGATCTTATTTTTTCTTTCACTCCTAATGTAAAATCAATATTATTGTTTAGCCGCTTAATAATTGTCCAGTTAATAATCTAGATTTTTTGTCCGTAAGCCATCCTTATTTCTAGTTTTCTTTTTCTTCTAGTCAAATCCCCAAGCAATGCATTTTGAATAATGCATAAGACATATTGCACAAATATTATGGATATTTAGCTACAGTCCCTGGATGCGTAAATTGGTTAAGTGTTGTGTTTTCATTTTTTTAATCACAGCCAATCTTAAAGGTGAAATGACCTCTAATTTGTAACAATTCATTATGGGCGTTAAGGAGGAATGCTTATGTGATTTAATTTAGTTACTTAGTGAGAACTGGAAGTCTCTAGACAATCTTCATTTTCCTTTGGCCTTCCAAAATGCATTATACAAGGATGCTTTCCAAAAATTCATTATGGTTTTAATCCATTTTTCCCAGATCTGCACATTTCTTTGATAAATTCTTGATTCCATTAACTGGCAAAGCAGAGTCATTCTTCACTCAGTTGTTGAAATCCTTTTCACAGTCAGAACACACTGTCAATACACATTAAATGTGAATCTGAAGGAACAGGATCCCAAGCAAATGTTATTGTGATGGCACTTTCTATCTAAACCAGGACAGAGAAAGAAACAGTTCACAATTCTGCTTCTTCATATGTTTACATAGGAATCTAGTGGTCAGGTTACTTTCCCATGGATTTGAAAAATCCATGTTATATTCTCTCTGCATTTGAGAATTTGCATTTTTTATATTCCAAGTGACTGTGCAAGCTATTAGAGTATACTCTGGCTTGATACCAGAATATAAAGTTATTTGCAAGTTCCTACACTGCATGGAAAATAATTCTGAAGTAATTAGGGCAGGAGTAAAGATCACAAGTTGAAGCAGGACACCCTAGTTGAATAACTTGCTTGGAAGAAAGAAAAATCTCATCTCCATCTCCATTAAAGCCAAGGTGAGGTGTCCTAAGGGCTCTTTAATATGAGCTACATAAAGTATTTTGAAGCAAAGACTGGTTTATAGGATACTCCTATCAGAACTTCCACTCCTTTTTAAAAGGAAGTTACTACAGATAGCAAGCATTTTTTTAGAGGAGCTGGCTCCCTGCCATTTTTCCCAGTTCACACAGCATACTCCCAAACACAGTACAGGAAACCAGCACACTACTGCATGGCTCAGTAACCACTCAGACAAGCCTAAAAAAGTAACCCAACTTGGCTTATTGCAAGATATTAATTCAAGGCAACTTCCAAAGGAGAGTGAAGATAGTTTTCTGAGTCTCCCTCTTTGACCAATAGCTGGAGACAGGTTCCCCCACGGCATTCCACACCAAGACATTGACTTCAGTGCTCCTCCCAGAAGAAATCTATCTGCTTATGTGGGCTACAGGGCCACATCAACTTTCTTCAGCTAAAATTTTCTTTTAATACTGTCCCTCAACATGTTAGTCCTTTTTTGGATTTAGTTTCTCCACAGTTTTGCAAGGTTACCAATGCAAAAAGGTTCTTCCTTACAGAGGAAGATTACTGTAAAGTAAGGAAGTAGAAACATTTTGCTCAGACCACTTTTAGACCACTCACTCAGGTCATTACATCTCTCACCAGGCCAGCTTCTAACATGCCTTTGCTTAGTGAACATACCGCAGCTGCATGTGTAGATCTGTCTACAAGCTGATTAGAAAGGGGTCTGGGGCAAGCAAAGCATGTCCCAGTGAAAATAAAGATATTTTTTCCTGCACCACCCACACATTTGGAATGGGGATATAGGTAATTTTTTTTTTCACTCTCAGGCCAAAAAAAGTTAAAACACTTGATTGCAAGATATCGTATGTAACTGGGGAAATTAATCTAAGCCAGAGAACTCTGATATGGCCAAGAAGAATGGAAACAGTTAAGCTAAGTGTATTTAAAGAGTGCACTTATTTCATAGTGTTGTTTCTCAAACTGTGAGACGTGCCTTTCTCAGTGAAGTGGATGGAAATACAAATGAGGCATGTGCTATGATGAGGCACCAAGGAGATGCTAACTGGTTGTGAGTGAAGCACAGGATAAATTAGTTGTGATGTACTGTTTGGCAGTGTTTAAATTCAGGTGGAGCCGAGATTTTTTTTCATTCTGCCATGATCCTACACAATAGAATTATATACAGTAACTGGATAAGCATATTATTTTTCATTATACCAAAATATAATAGCTTTTGGAAGGGTTTTTTTCCTAGTGTCATTTGTCCAGAGTTCAAGAAATGTTCTTCTTGGGGCTATGCAATGATTTCTTTAAAAAAAAAAAAAAAACAACAAAATTAGGTCTGTTGTTAACATATTATGTTAAGTGCACCCCATTTTCTCTAAAGCTGTAAGCTGTGATTACCTCCAGTTCAGCTTAAGCTACAGGTACGAAACTACTTTGAAATACTGCGTGTTGCAGGCACAAGGGAACTAGCGATGCATGAACCCTCATTTGCAGAAATCAAATTATTTCATCATTTGTGATAAATAGGAGGAGAAAAGAGGCAAAAGTATAAACTCAAAAATAATAATACCAATATAATACCAAGTTTAAACTCAAAAAACTTGAATCTAAGCACAGGATTAAGGGTTTGGCTCATGCCGACCTGTTTAAAATTTTCTTTAATAGACGGCTTGAATCTAAGTAATCACACTAAAAAACTGGATTGCAAACCCAGATTTTGAATTGTTGAGTTTGGAAGCACACAGAGCTTTAGTTCTGATTTTGTTCTAAAGTTCATAACTAGATCGAAACAGAGACTTTGGGACAAGATGGTGATTTCCTGTCCTAAAAGTTTCACATGGACTAAAGTCTTTGAAAGAAGAAATTATTCTTAAAAGGTAGTATATCTACATACTACACTTCTCAGTTATATTCCTGCTCCAACATAAAGAGATGTTTTTCAACCTTCATTTAAAGATACAATTTTCCTTATTGCTCAATCACATTTCAGGGCATCAATAGTAACCTTGGGAATATTGCAGAAAAAGTCTGTGTCTTTGCGTTGATATGCATTAGAAGTTACCTGCATTTTAACCCATGCAAAGCAAGATTCCTTCTGAACAACTAAATCTCTTGTACGTCCTAATTAGTAGCAGTTCCCAAAAGGAAGGAAAGGTGCAAGAGCCAAGGTAAGGAATATGGACAAATGCAGAATAAGAGCATGTCTTGTGAATGTTATCCAGGTAGTGATAACTCTTTACCCTTGTTCGTTTGCCAATGTAGAATATCAAGCGTTCTCTATTTCTGCTTTGAAATTTCTAGAAAATGCAATATTAGTGTGGCTTTTAAAATTTGATTTATTGCATTTATGAATTGTAGAGATCTGCTTTTTTTCAAAGAGTGATATCACTTAATGGAAGAAAGTCAACACTAAAGCTGCCTTAGCAATAGTGAGTGACACTTCTTTTCTAGAGTACAAAAAACTCTTGAGACCAAAACAGGTCACTGAACCTTAGTCCTGGAAAAATTCAAAACTACAGGAGTTTGTATTTCTTCTGTGCCAAATCGCAGGTATTTGAAATTTCCTTGAAGGCGAATCTCTTTGTTTCTGAAAGTTGAGTTCTGCCTCCTCTCATCACACTGCTGCATAATTTACCAAGTAGCTTCATTCAAGCCAAGGTGAGGTTTCATTTTACAGATGAGTTGACAGGTTGTGCGACCAAACCAGCATTCTCTCCAAACCAAGGCCCTTGGCTGTGTGCCTGCCCTTCCCTCACACCAGCTCTGCTCCCAGCTGGCCACATGGTGAGCTGTTCCATGAAGCACAGTCAGCAGAAAATGATACCACCCCTTTTCTTCTTTTTTTTTCCTTAGTTCAGTTAGATTTAACCCTAGAAAATGGTTTGTCTCTTAATGGCAGGGAGGCAGAGGAGAAAGAATGGAGAAGCAGCAGAATGGAGGGAGGCAGGGTAGGTATCTCTGGGAAGAGTACAAGTAAAATTCCACTCTGAAAAGCAGAATAAGGAACTGCTCACAGTAATGTAAAATAGGGCCTCTGACTTGTTGTGTTAATCATAATGAAAAAGGCTCAATAGCGAAGTCTTCACTGGGGCTCAATACAAGAATCCATACACTCTGAAAGGATGCACACATGGGCACAGGGCTGTCACACTGTTTGTGCAGAGGAGCCCCACATGAAGAACTGCAAAGTTGTTCCTTTTTGCAAATATAGTTAGTGAAGCTCTCTAGCCATGCTGTGTTTGTATTGCCAGCTGAAGACAGGCAGACCAAGATCTGGGATACACTGGCTGTGTGCCTGCCCTCCACCAAGGCAGGGGGCTGGAGATGGAGACTGCAATGCCTGGCAATTCCCTCTGACAGCAGTTGCCTTATTGGACAGCAAATGGCACTCTGCTGTTAAAATACTCTCACTGAATAACTACTCTCTCTATATAAGGGATGTTTTCATTATTTACTAGCTAAAATATCCCAAGATATAATAACATTCTTATTCTCAGCTACTTGAAGAATTTGTTTCTCCTGTTTGCAGTAGAAAGGAAGAGTTTGCTTCCTTATTTACTAAGCACTGTTGTTTGAAAGAATGAACACTGCTGAATATCACTGCATGGTACTGTTGGATTTAGTATGCCCACATTATACTTCTTGTTATTCTTTTTATTATTCTCCCCAATGTTGCTGAAGCACTTAAAACTCCCAGTAAAAATGATATTCAACTATTCTGACTGCTATACAAACAAGACAGTCCCTGTTCATAAGGAGTTCTTCTGTAATTTCTTCTGTCTCTGCGTGTTACAATTTATTCATATGCCTACCGAGTTTCAAGTCAGTGACACTTCTAGTCTTCTATTAATATCTCAAGTCTTGCTTGAATATTTATTCAGACTTGCTTTCAATTCTATGTGCAGAAGTTGCTTTTCACAAATATTAAAGGTATTCATGTATTAATATAAATCTCTAAAATGTGTATTGTCGACACCCTCTCTGGGGAAGTGACCATGATGCAGTAGTTAGAAAGCAGAAATACTGTAGAATCAGGAAAAAAAGGCTTATTTTGCAACCTTTCTGATGTGTGATGCAGACAAATCAGGAAGCACAGATTTTTCTAAAGAAAGCTTGGTGTTGTTAGGCAATCTTCTGCTTTGCTTCTGAAACATGTATCTCCTCACTAACCCACAATTCTCACTAGAGAACAGATCAGAAAAGAAAGATGCTTTCCATAATTGTTTTCTGACTGTGAAAAAACACAGACAGGCTCATAAAATCAGAGAAAACAGCTGAGAGAGGATGAGAGAACAACTCAAATATGTTTTCATAAAATGTCTATATATGATAAACGAGATATCTTTAATGACCATGACATATATTTTCTAGGCACAACATTCTCTAGTAATTCCTGTTTTTTTATTGGCTTTGTTGTATTTTGAGAAATCATCTGCCTGCAACACATAGAGGAAAGTCAGTGGGAAACATGTTTGTCTGTAGATTTTAAAGTACTTTTTATACAGAACTCTGTGATTTCCTGTCTATTAACTTTCTCTACAACATCAAAACATTTATAGTATATATTTTAAAGGGTGTAATATCCATCCAATAAACACTAACGTTTCATTCAAAGTATACTTGTAATAATAATTTTTTACACATTTTCAGAAACGTGTAAATCAGTCTAAAAAAATTATTGTTTTTATAACTGCTGCTCCTCCCTACTATATTCTGTTAAGGTTTTGTCATCAGTATTAGTAATATTTGTTTTCAAGAATGCCACAGAAACCACAACTTTCAATTGCATTTGCTTACAGACATGTAAAAGAAACACATGTAAAAGCAATTAATAAAATTATAATGTTCAGAGTGCCCTGAAAGTTAGTTCCTGCAGTTTCTCAGTTCAAGAGCATCAGCTGACCAAAACAATGACCACAAATCAAGCTGCTCACTTCTCCCTCTGTAGAAAGTCACTTGAAAATGTCATAGAACAAGCAGCACATTTTTACGGAGTAATTATTTTCATCCTCCCTCCCCATTTATTTCTTATTCAATGTATAATTTCTCTCCAGGCCACTTGGATTCAAAGCTCTTTGGTACCAAAAGACCTCTAGTTGACTCAGCAGAGCTCTGAATGGGCCTGGGCTGCTGTAAGGTGGGAGCTAATAAAAACTGTGGTTTGTTCTCCCCTGGTGCCCTCTCAATAAAGTTTGCCAAGCTGCATAAAAAGCAGCAGCTTTATTTTTCTGTGCAGGGAAACGAGGCTGTGCAGAGTGCCACTACCAGAATTATCTACCAAAGTTCAGGGCAGGCTGGCCAACACTGAGGCAGGATTTACCTCCTAGTGTGCGATGAGAGATGAGAATTCAATGCTTTGCTTTTTCTGCTTTCCTTGTGTTAAAAAAAAAAAAGTAAGTTCAAGGCTTTTCACTGAATGAATTGTATTGTGAATGTGTTGGGGGATGAGGGGGGAGGTGAACTAGTCATAAGTACACTCGGTTTTACCTCCTTGAAGTAAAAAAGGCGTACTGAGAAGGAATACTGAGCACTAGCTTCTCGTAATAAAATACTAGATTACTTTTCAGTAAAAAGATCATATTTCAGACAAATTGGAACATACTTTTAGCATATATTTGTTCTTTTAAGTCCTACAGAATGCATATTTAACAATGATATTTCTGCCTTTGGAGCATGTTTAAAATAATTTATTTCCTTGAGATGGTACAGCTACTTCCTAAAGGAGAACACTAATTTATTATACTTGGACATTTTCACACATGAAGGAGACCAAGAAGACACCCTGGGTAGGAAATGTGCATTTTAAAATGGTTTTCAAAGGGAAAGATTTTTTTTTTCATGTTGTACTAGAAAATTGTCATTTCCTTGTTATAATTGCAAATGTAGTTCCTTTCATTCATGCAGAAAGTCCAAAAAAGGGTCAATTCTTTTCTGTGGTTCTGGAAAGCATCTCTAAATAAAATCTGATATAAATCTGTGCTTTTTAAGCATTAATAGAACCAGTCACCAAATATCTGTGTATTAGAAGTGTGCAACAGCACGTGAAACAAAATGTGCACATGACATACCTGTGCTACCACTACAGAGGGCACAAGAACCACAGGACTGAGGTGAGGGAGGACTCTGCAGTGGAGGAGTGATATGTTGCAGATGAGAAGTTGAGGACAACCTACATCTGCCTCTGCCAGGCATTTCCTTCAGTGTTTTGATGTACCTGTTAATGTGCCTGGTGTTCAGTCACTTTTAATTGAGATGCATTGCCTTGGCACCTCAGGCACCTCAGACACGCCAGAAATGAATGTGCACACATCCATTGCATGTGTACAGCAAACCTGACATGCCCAGGCAGGACTGAGATAAGAAGGGAACAACACATGTGCTGCTTTGCAGAAGCACTGGCATCTCATGTGTGTGCTGTGCAGTCAACAAGGGCACATCTGATCCTTTCCCTGCTCCCTGTTCTTTGCTCCCACACTGGCAGCAGGACTGCACTGAATGCATATATGGCTTTTCCCACTTGCAGGTACCTTCTGCTGACCTTCTGTTAGCAAAGTCATGGACAAATGTTCAGAAGCATCAAGTGCCATCCAGGCAATGTTCTGTAATGGACAGGGAAGACATGGCTGGGGAAACTCTGATTATGGCAATAACCTTAGAGACATCAGAGAGAACAATGGCATCTGCACCAGCAGGAAGAACCCAAGATGGGTAGAAGCAAGCAGTCTGGACATCAGGCATGTGCTGTCAACAGAAATTCTCACTATGTTTAAAGTTATGAAAATAACTTCTGAATTTTTCTGCACATTTTCAGACAAAGAATATGTAAGTTGGGTTTTTTCTTTCCTAGCAAAGAATTTATATGCTAAAACCCCCCAATGACTACTAAAATATTGGCATGTCAAGCTTTGAAAGAGGTGTTTTCTATCCCATGAAGCTTTTTTTTTAATTTAAAGAAAAATAAACTTTCCAAAATACATCTGTATGTAATATTCTCTCTGATAAAGAGCAACTGAGAGAAAGCATCTGCTACATTTTTTTGAATCCAAGACAAAAGTTCCTCCAGTTATACTTGCTTGTTTTCTTATCTTTCAGAATAAAAGAAATTTTTTCCTTCTGCCCACTGTCAGCATACAAAATAATATTTATACTTGAAAGTGTGATCACAGGAAATGTTACTCTGGGTAAACACTGCTTTGTGAGTAAGAGAAATTCTTACCCAAGTTCTGTTTCTATCAGATATACATTTCTATCAGCCATCTATACTTAGGCTATGCTATCTCTAAGCTAGTATCACTGTTTTACAGTTCTGGGGCCTGTACAGTTGATTTTTTTTTCATGATAAGGTTTCCATCACATTCTGCTATTTTCCAATCCAGTGGGAAAATCTTCCATGTACTTTTGTATGGACTATTGGAAATATTGAAAAAAATCTTAAAAGAAAAAGGGGATGACACTAGGGGACAAATGCTAGTGCTTTTTCTCAGCTGATTCAAGGAATCTACTTTCATTTCTGCTAAAATTTTCATGTCCTCACAGAATGGTTGAGGCTGGGAGAGACCAAAGCCAGGAAATCCAGAAGGACATCTAGTAAAAGTGTAAGCCTGCTCCTGCTCTGGCCAAGCACATATTAATAAATTCTCTCCTGCAAGAAAAGTAATCTCCTGCCTTATTCACTGCCTGAAAATCTTCCTTGGAAAACAAATTAGTATCAGCTGGCCTTCATCTGGACAAATACTTTTTTGGTTATTGGTAAGCCATAGAAGATGGTCAGTCCCTGTTCATGCTTCTTTTCCTTTTCTCCGATTACTTGCAGTGAACATTAAATGAGAAAAAGTAAACAGCATTTATTTTAAATTACAGGCCAGCTTATAGTCACCTATGAAATTTTCTTAAAATATTAGTAAAATAATAGTTATTCTTACCATTATGACTCATCTCCACTCAATCCTAGGCACTGCAAATATGCATTGCCAGCAAGTAGAAAGTAATTATGTGAGGCCAGGTGAACTATTCAACAGGAGATCATAGACAGGTGATGACATAGTAGAATTCCCTTTCTGAGCTCTAGAAAAAAGTCAAAACAAGCAAGAACCTGCAAATTGTTTCCACCTCAGTGTGTCAGAGCCCACATCCATTACCTCCCTGGTGACATTCCAGGACTTGGAGCGGAAGGGATAGGAACTTGGCAAGATCCTGCAGGGTAACACCATTGCTCCCTCAGACCATGGCTAAAGTCCCTACTGTTTTCACAGGGGCTCCAGTAAGTCACTCACAGGGCCTTTGGTTTGCTTATGTGTTTATCATTCCTCTGGTTTTGCAGATGAGGAACTTCAGAACGGAGAAATGGAATGAACTGACCAAAGCAAGGAAGGAATTGGTGCCAGACTCCAAAACTAAATCCAGATGAGCCCACGAGGCAATAAATCACAGATGATTTTGGCATGTAAAAACTCTTCCTTTTTAAATGCTGGGAATGCACTTGCCATGGCCCAGGGAAAAGGTGGCTCATCTGTAATCAAAGCCATAGTACATAGAACATGCTGGAATCAGAACACCAGGCAAAAAAATGTTTAGGAAATGTCAAATTTCCCAGGAATTTGTCTAATGGGTCTGAGGATTTTTTTGCCATTGATAAACTTCTACTGTTTTTTTGACTCACCCTTTTTTACCAGCATATTCAATCAGATCCAATTTTTAAAATTTTATTTGTATAAGCAAAAGATAATGGAGTTCAAGACAGCACAGCTCATAGATTGAAAACAGATTAATTAATTACTCTCAGGTTTTTCCCAGTGTGCTGGGTGGTTCTTTCTTTATTCCCTTCCATCCCCCTCCTCCCCTTCCTTCACTGCTGATGTTAATCAGAGAGAAAGGAAGTGGCTGTTTTCCATAGACAGTGTTGATATTTGGTGAAAAAATAAGGGATGGGGGAGTGAAAGGTGCACAGAAAACAAAACAAAAAGTTTACTGATAAATTCCTTTTTATCTTTGCTAAGTGCTGCTCTAGTGTGGGAATGGATGGAGCTGGCAGTCACTTCCATTAAGCCGGAAATACCATCTTTAATAAATCCATTTACAGGACTGGATGGACACATAAATCTCTTTTTATGTCTGTGACAGAAGTAATGAAATGTCAGAGGAGAACTTCGAGAATTTAGCAGAGATCTGAGGTCAGCCTGCTTGTTGTCTTTTTCCTTCTCTCTTTCTGACACTCAACGTAAGGCTGAAATATTTATACTTAAATGAGTATTGCTAATGCAGGATATTGAGATCATCAACGTGAGAACACTGACAACAGGCTGTGTAAAAAATTTTACAAGCTTCTTCAAGATTCTATATTTAATTGCACTGAGATTCCCTTTGCCTTCATTCTACCTCCCAAAGCCAGCATTTTATTTGTCTATACATAATCGACCCTTCAAATGCTGAAGGCATTCAAGGCTCAAATTCTGCTTAAATGTTCTCAGAAAATTATCACTATTACTGCATTCTAAGGTTTTTCTGTTTACTAGGAATTTTTGCAGTGTTTTAGATTAAATAAAAAATTGACTTCTGTTTCTACTAAGTGTGTTAAGCCCTTTCTTGGCACAGCACAATCATTTTTTGCTGTGTCTTCACAGACCATGTATTCTGCAGCTGCTGATGAAGCAAATTGACTCTCCATTCTGCCATCATTTGTGCTGCTGAATTGCTACCAAAAGTGCCTTTGCCATTCATATGATTGTTCCTGGTTAGCCTAAAACCTAAGGTGGTTTTCACTGGTAAATGTCTATACACATAGGTTCATCTGAAACCTCTAGATCCTAAGAGGTTTTTTACAATTCTTATGCCTTTCTTCAGCCACAGTACATCAGCCTTGCTCTGCTAAGACATTTGTACATGCTTTTTGTCTCCTCTGCAAGATTGTTGTGGATCCTGTCCTTAAAAGCTCCTGAGAGTTCCTCAAAGCCCAGATGCACTAATTCCCTTTTCATAAATGCAGGGATGTGTGACTAGATCACAGCTACTGCTCTTCTCCCATAAATCCTCATGTCAGACTTAAAGTCACCTTCCCATTTTAAAAAACTCCTATGAACCTGAGGCACCCTGAAGTATCTCAACATAATTTTCTTTCTTTAATATTCAAGTAATGATGGCAGCAGACTGCTGGAACTGATAAACAGATTGTCTTTGTGGATTCTGTTATTTGGAATAACAGCATGGCACTCCCTCTCAGCAGTTCCCATTACAACCTTAGTTATCAGTGAGAGAAAAAGTCCCTCCCCAGTTTTCTCATGTTTTTCCTTAATTTGTTACTTTCTTTTGATTATTTTTGTTTTTACTCAGGACATTTGGGATCAATTTTAAAATTAATTTATTTATTGAGTATGGAAGGATGAAAACAAAGGTGAGTGCAGTTACAGTTCGAAGAATGTTTTTGATGAAAAAATATATTCTTCAAATAATCTATCTGTTTAATCTGAAGTTGTTGCTTAGTTCATTGGTCTAAGTCACAAATGATTTTAAGTAATGAATAATTTTGAATCTCTTAAGTAATGTTCTCAACTCTGTCCCAAATGAATGATCACACTATAGAATCCCTAAATGTTATTTTTTAGTCAGTTGGAATCTCACTATAGTTTTCATGAAATACAGTATTATGTGACAGGTTTTCCAAAAGTGGCCACTCAGTAACAGTGACAATAGGAGACCCCAAAAGCTCTGACAATGAATAATTAAGCTATTATGAAGTGGTACTTTGACATGACTAATAAAAATGAATGTGTTGCTTCCTTTTCTGGAATGATTTTGTAGATTTTTTTCATCCTACCTTTTTCTTTCCTGATCAAGACAATGTGGCCAAGACAGTATAAACTGTAAGAATCAATTAGCACTCTTAGTAAAGAATAGATCACAGGAAAAAACTCATCCTTATTTTGAATGTTGTGACTGGAGAAAAAGTTGAAGTGATAGAGATGGGAAACTAAATTAGTTCTGCTTGTAAATTCTTAGGCATTTTCCAGCAGTGACTTCTTCGTTTTGCAGCAAATGCCTCTGATATTTTCCAATTCAGAGTGCTCCCTTGCTGTGAGCCTTCTTGCTATGAGGCCACCTGGGATCAAAGCTACTTTCCCCCTCCTGTGGTCTCAACTAACTCCATTAACTCTAATTACAAACACTTCTGTTATACCAACCAGATTTTATGGCTTCCAAGGAGTGAGCTACATGGAGAAAGTCCACGTGGTACTACTGTTGGTTCCTTCTTCACATTATTGCTTGCCGTACGTTAACCTCATTCATGGTTAGCTCAGAGCTAGAACCACTTCATTTTTACCTTGTGTAATTAAAAAGAAGCTTAAATTGTTTCTTGAAGTTCATCATTCCAGCAATTAATGAACTGGGCCAAACAAAGATTTTATAGGATTTAATTTTTTGTAAGTACTGAGAGTCCCAGAAAGGGCTTATATTGTGTAGCAATGCCACTAACACTTTTCCTTAATGCAGAAAGACATGAAAAAAGTGTGTGTCATTATATATATGTATACATATATACATATACTACATATATATATATATATGTAACACACAGAGATGCATTGCTTGCTCTCTCAGCTTCTCAGCTTGTTTCTTGATGTCAACATTTTTCAAACTGTTCATTAAATCTCCAGCAAACTGGAAGGTGGAGAAAACCATCTTTTTATTTTAACAAGGATCGCACATTAAATGATGGCATGGTTGCACATGCTACCTGACAGGGGTTATTTATAGAACCCATATAATTTATTTATGTTCCTTTTCCAGGATAAGTATAGGTGGCCTGCCCACCTTGGTCGAAATTGGTAGAATTTTGTCCCAATTAGATGATATGTGACATGTCATGACATAATTCTATTGTCATCCCCACATACCATTCACACGTGGTGTTAACTGGCTTGTGGCCCTATGCCCAAGATATTCACTGAAACTTTATTGTGAATTAAGAGTAATACAGTTGTGTATTTACACATTAACGGGCGCAGGTGACCATTCCCTTCTAGGGACTGTGGCAAGGAAAGCCTAACACTTTCCAGAGATGCAGAACAAGCACACTCTAAAGCAGAAAGAGTTTCCTCAGTCCCTGCTACTCCAAGAGATAAAATAAATTTTTTGGTAATTAAACAACCTTGACAAACTGTGTGTCCACAGCTACCTATGTGTAGATGTCTACCTACATGTAGTGTCATAGTTTCTCCAGCATGTTATACTACTGTATTTTCTTACTGTCAAGAAGCCCATTCTTGCTTATCCCTGCCCTCAATATCTGCCCCTCACTTGCTTTTGCCTAAAAGTCCATGGAAGCATCCAGTGTCTTTTGCTTTAGCTCTGAGATCAAGAGATCCTTGGGACATTATTATCCTTGGGACAGCTGATATCCACAGCCAGCTGAAGAAGTCCAAAAAAGAAACTATGCAACAGGAAAATTGCTGAAGTCCCCTGACTTCAGTCACCCAAAAGTTTTACATCTAATTTAAATTACTTATGCTCCACCCATAGTCAGTACAAAAATACAAGCACTCCTGGAATAGATTATCTCAACTACCTTAGACATCTATTTTAAATTAATATAAACAATTTTGTAAATGTCTCTTTAGCATCAGATTTTATCTTTTTGAAACATAGGTGGTTATAAAAGAACTACATTGTAATTTCTTGAAAGTAGTTTTTTTCTAAATTTCACCCAACAGAATTTCTGGTTTTCCATAATTTTTTTGGTGAGTTTTTCCTCCTCTGACTTCGGGGCTCATTTGCCTCAAAATAAATCTTGAAACTTACAATTGTCATAGATTCCTAAATTTTGAGATGGAAAAAAATTTGCCTATTGTGCTAATTTGTAGTCTACAACATCATGGTTGACAGGACAAGAAATCCTCATTGCTGCCATTTCTCTAAAAATTAGGAAAAATGTTTTTTAGTTGTAAGTAGCTCAAACTTGTTCCACAGCAGGAGGTGGATCTCAGTAGTTATTTGTGAAAACAAGTGCCTAAATTCAAATTAATCACAATGGACTTTTAACTAGTCAAAGCTGTACCAAAGCAATTAGAGAGTTCCAAGACATGATCCAGCCTTGCTGGCTGTCTCAAACCAGTGACCTATTTGCTAAAGAGAAAGTAACCATCAGAGATTATTTTATCAATTAAGTGCCTCAGGAGAAATAAAATATGTTATCATATCCTTTCAGGAAATAAAAAATATGCAAACCCACTTTTTAAAATTTCATCCTCTATCTACTTTTAAATCTAAAGATGTGAAATGTTTTATTTACTGTTATTCTTACTCTGACAAATTCTGGCTGCTGAAGTTTGGACTTTATCTGAGAAAAGACAGTGTTAAACTTACATCCAGATCGTAGCCTGGCTTCTAGCCATACAGGAAAATAAACTGTCTCCTTATTCTCTAGGCATCTCAGTTTTAAGCTCAAGAGATATAATTTCCAGAGAGTAAATACTTCCCATCTGTATGTTTGCCAGGACTGAGACTGATGGGATAAATAATCCCATCCTCTCTCCCAGTTCCTCCAGAAGAGATCAACCAGCTTGTGTGTGCTGACTCAGCCAAGAGATGCTGTTTGAAACACACCTGGTGTCAGATATTTCCCCACTATTAGCAAAGAGTCCACTAAGAGAACATCAGTCTGTCTGTGGGGTTGCTGTGAGGAAAGTGTGATTGAATGCATTCACCTTATATTTCAGGGTTTAACTTTTAGCACTAGAGTTTATTGCAGTTGTTCTCTGTCTTCACATGTTCAAGAGTTTTACCTGTTTCCATGCAGAGGATTTACCCTGAAGTCTACTTTCAGCATTTAATACTCCTGTTTATACAAGGAAGTTAATTTGTGAAGGACATAGTGTAAGATGAAGGAGCAGGGCAGTCAAGCTGAATTTGACCAGAAGTTTTTTCATCCTGCTGCTCAGTTTTAGCAGCAGCCAGGCATAGGTACCAAGGGAAGGAGAAAGGATAATTTAGTTTTTTAGTCCTGGATTATTCTCCAAGTAGATTGGATTTTTCTCTAGTAGATTGATTTATGAACTTCCTGAGACAGGAATAGCAATGTCTCACAAATCACACTGTAATTCCCTTCCACCATCTTGTTCACTCTGCTTTTTGATATATATAACATTCTCACAGCGTTGGTGGCTCATGGTAATGAGTTCCAGTGCTCCGCAACTACAGGATAAGGAATTGCCTCTTCATCTATACTTTGAACTTACCAGCTGCTATGGATGGCCTCCAACTTATAGAGCAGAGAGGACAAATAAAAACTGATCCCCATTCACCCTTTCAGTGCCCTTCATGTTTCCATAGGCCTGTGTTGTATTCGTGCCCTAGCTAGCTCTCTCTGCATTGAAGAGCTTATTTACTCATTCCTTGTAGAGAAAGCATTGCTCACCTTTGGTGACCTTCTCTGTATTTTTCTAAGGGTCTTTCCCAGGGAGTAATTCAGAACAATAAAATTAATCCTTGCTCTGAAGCACTCCCTGGTGGGAGCTTCTCTCTTTCTCCATTGACAACATAAAAGGCTTAAGGATACCAAGGGCCTCCACTTATGCACCTGAGTTAAGCACAAGGAAAACTCTGCACCATCCTTTCACTTCTTATTTACAAGAGTTAAACACAACAGTTTGATTTATTTTAAAGAACAGAATTATTATTCTTGTCCTGTGTAAGAAATAACTTGTAAAGATAAAATTACAATATTATATGTCTTACACAAAGAAATAAAACCACTGCATGTAAGGGGAAAGTGTTTGCAGAACTTTTACATTTTTTCCCATTTACTGTTTGTCCACAGGCTGGATGACTTGTGAATTCCTCCCAAAATGAGCTCCATGACGGTTGCAATTAGTAATAACAGAGTTTTTCCTAAGCCCTACTTGCATGAAGTATTTCATATCAATAGCTGCACTTAAGCCTATTTATTTGATTGTGTCCTAAGTAGGCAAAGTTGTTAATGTTTTAGCTGAATTATTGCCAGCATTAATGAATTGATTTTTAATACACAAAAAATGAGAATCAAATATGGTAAAGAAATTAGTATTTATTAGTATTAATAACGCATTAAAGTTTCTCTTGTTTCTTGCTCAGTATTCCCAAAAGTAATCTCAAAAATTTCCTTGACAATTAAAATATATAAAAAGGTGAAAAATCATATATTCATGTAATTATACAGATGGTGAGGCTTGTATAAACTTTGGCAAAGTATCACCTCCATCCTCCTTTTCCCTTCTCATGCAAACTCCCATTATGTTTGCACTCACTTTGTAATTTGAGTATGACTTGATCTTTCTGCATGTGCTGTCCTGGTGAACATTAATTTTACTCCAAAGAAAGAGCTGCCATCATTTTTCATTTAGATAGGAATAAAGAATATTCTATTTTGTAGCAATCATCTTGGTATGTTGTGTGTCTGTCTGAAATGTTTCCAGAAAGCACCAGATAAATGGTGTGATATTTGAAAAGCAGGGCACCATATATTTTGGATAGTGTCTAGGAAAGTTTGCAGGATGTCCCAGATTGGCTCTGTGAGGTCTGAGACAGCCTTTCTGACAGAATAGATCCATTACTTATCCAACAGGAAGCCACTTGTTTCTCCCTCTCATTTTTGAAGGAGGAATGGAAGCAGTATGGCAGCAGGAATAGTAATTCCAGACTCCAGATGATAGGAGGCTTGATGCAGCAAGGAGCTGCAGCATGATCTTGGCTTGGAACACATGAGCAACTCCATGGCTAGTGTTCAGGTACCTTGCTGAATGCCCAAGCACACTGCTAGCTGATCAGGAAGGATTTATGGGATTAGGAAGAAAAGAAGTACCCTTTTACCAAATGGGAAGCAGGCTCTCTGGACTAATGGAGATCTACCTGTAGATAACTTGGCTTCTCCTTGTTCTTACTGAAGCACAGGAGACAAGTTTTTTCTCCTCATTCCCTGCAGTTTCTGAGTTTGTAATGAGTGAGGCAAGGGTATGCTTCATGCTGTAGTTTGCTTTACCCATTCATAATCTGGCAGCAGCAGGGATAGCAAAAGAACATAATCATGCACTAGAATGCTTTTAGAATTTTTTCCATCTTTCTAATGCAGGGTTATATTTTTATTTTGAGTCTGGGAGGAGATTTTTCTCAGAATTATAATTTATAAACTACTTTTGCTTTCCATCCATTTTGTTGTGGAGGAAGGTGGTGTTTAAGTCAGTTTAATACATTAGTTTAAATGGCAGTTGAAGTTTTATTTGAAATCCCTAGAATGATGAAGACCTTTTAAGCACAAGACTAAAAAATTCCATTACATGAGAAGAGTGGATAGCTCTATGGACCATTCAGTTAAAATTCCTCCTTCTCCTTTCATCTGTTTCCTTTTCTGCAGAGAGGAAAGGAAAGAAATGTTCCTAGACAGCAGAATTTTACATGGGAGCTGTTTCATTAGTAGTGTGAGTCTAATTCTTCCATCATTTAATAGGTTTAATGATTTTGTGGCCTCTGTAAATATACTATGACGAGTCTGTCTGACCAAGTCTAGAAATGGGAAAATCTTCACTGACTGTTGAGAGATTCTTTGTGCCTCAAGTGATTAAACTTTTCACTTTCAACTGTCTAAAGAGTGTTAGGATAAATTGATTGCTTTTCTATTTTTTCCCCTAGGTGTGCAGATCGACATATCCATTAATGATCAGAAAATATGTAATTTCACTGAAAATAGCTGCTAAATATAATCCAACATGACCATAAATTATATGGTGTTATGACAAATAAATAAAAGCAGTGAGATCATCAAGAAAATTATTGAAACATTAGAAAGTTCCTAGAAACATTTGGAATTGTTTTGCATTTACTCATTGAAACATTTATAAAGTAAAAACTTTGTCCTGTGTTAATTTAACACATCGACAATCAAGATCTATCTCATGAGTTTGATCAAATGATCATATTCATTTTTCATAATTAATTTCCCAGAAAATGCAGGAGTCAATCACTGTTGTTCCTTGTGTAAGTTCTGGAATGGCTGGGAAAGCATTGCTCCTGGACTGATTCTGCAATTCAGGTATTTCATCTGGTTCCAATTCCTGTTGTGCAACACCCAAGGGCTATCAAATATGGCTCATTTTGGCCTCCCTGAGTGTTTGGCCAATGTCAGCATGATGACAGCCAGCTCTAGAGAAACCACTTTGCATTACTTAATTCTACTCTAAATATGAAGTCACTCCTATCTTACTTAACCAAATCAGCAGCTGGATGAAAACTGGTACAAACTCTTCTCCAGTGTCCTCTGCCATGAAGAGCCATTGCCCTCAGAGTGTTAAACTGATTCTCAATGTCTGTACTTTTGTTTTATTTTGGTTCTACCTTTGGAAGTTCAAATAGCCCTATGGGAAAAAAGGCAGAACAGCAGCATCACACAACAACTCATCACCCTAATATTGTTTCAGTCACATAGCAGAAGCCTCTAAGAATGCTGGATATTCACAACTGGTTACCTCAATATTTTTGGCTCTGGGAAAATTTTTCCTGCCCCAACTTGTACACAGGCAGATAGACTCACACACATACACACATACACTGAATTATTTGGAACATTTTTGTGATGCCAGTGAAATCTCCATAGGCTTTCATAGGCTTTGAAATCTCTTGTTCTGCAAGCTACAAGTACTTGCAAATCTTCTTTCTGATTCAAATTAAGTGCTAGTTTCTTCAACCTTATTGCTCAACAATAAATTGTTCACAGGAAACAACAGATACCCAGACTACATACCAATCAAGCTGTTTCTCCTGGGACAAAGTGGGAAATAAAAAAACAAAAGCATGTAAAATATTCTACTGTGAGAGTGCTGGAGGCAGCATAAGAAAGTAAAAAGACATACTTTTGAATGTAATTGCATTTAGCAACATCTACAGTGCCCTGCATCTTCAGATGTATTGCTGTCATTCCACTTTGAAAATTGTGACTTAAATGTTTCTCATATCTGTCTAATTTTATGATCTGTGTATAACTGGGTTTTCATGAATTTCATTAACTTCTTGGCTCCTGTTTCTCTAAATAAAAGGTCTCAGGAATTATACTGAGAACCTACATTAGGTAAACATTCTTTCCACTGTATTCAACACTTTTGTGGTTGGAAAATATTTTTTCTTAGGAGAAGAAGACCTTTTTAAAACACAATTCACATCTCTCATTCAAATACATATTTTCTTGCAGGAAAATATATTTGATTTTGAGGAAAAATGATTGGTTTTACATTTTACATCAATGTGCTGTTGGAATTTTGAATAGCATCAGACAGTATGAAGGATAATTTCACATTTACAGTATCAGCTCCCACAAGTATTCTCCCTTAGAGTACCTTGTGTCCCTCCTGTGTGAAGGAACATATCTCACGTGACTCCCTTAGATATTGCTCCCCTACTGTGGTTTTTTTTATCTTGAGGTAAAGTGCTTTTTTGGAAAACTGAGAGAGAACATTTTTATATTAAGGGAATTCAGGCCCAAAGGGCTTTCCTGGCTCTTCTATGAGCCCTGCTATCAGCTGGATGGTTTTGTACCTCTCTTCTTAACTTAGAGGTTTTGGCACATACATTGAAGCAATTAGTCTATCCTGATGTAAAAAGATTAATGATGTAATGTTTACTCTTTGGTAGTGAAATTTGTTTGGGTATTTTCAAATAGAATAAAAATATTTTCTTTTCTAATCCATAAATAATTCTAGCAGAATCCTAGCAGCATCCTGAGGAGAAAGATGTGGCTTCAAAGTTAGCTTGCCTTGAGCCAGATGACTTCCCCAAGTGCCTTCCTGAGGCCAGCCTGAGGAGATTTTCTCCATCATCATATTACATAAGGTATATAATCTAACTTACCTATTTGTTCAAATATGTAGACTCATGGAATCAGAGAGAGAGAGATTAGAGTACATAAATTCTGCAATGAGCTAACAGAGAAAATCACCCATGATCCTTCCTGCCTCTTCATGTGTGGTGTTTGAGGCAAAGAAGAGAATACTGTATGGATGGATGATATATAAGCTAAGTTACATCCGTACTACAAAGTGGAATGCACCTTTCTGTCTTTAAGCCAAATTGCACAATACTCTTGGCATGTACAAGTTTGATTCTTCTCAGTCAAAAAAAATGGGTAGTCCCCTCCAAAATGCCCACTGGGAATGATCCCAGGCCCCTTCTGTTGCCCAAATGGTGTGTCTGGGAGAGTGCTAGTTGTGCCTGAACTAGAGGGTGTATGAGTGAGGCCAAAAGCAAAGGTCAAGCCCTTCACCTGCCCCACTTTAATCTAGCACGAGCAAAGATAATCAGCTGTGGGAAGCGCAATACAGCAGGGATGTATGGCACTATTACTCAGAGGCTTGGCTGGGGAGACAGAGGAAAGCTCTTAAATTTGTGTGGAGTGTATTTAGCTTACAAACTGGGTAATTTTCTAGCTGATACTAATAAAAGGGGGGAAGTAATTTCTTGGTTTTTTTTTTAATCTGAGATGTGTTAAAACATCATTTGGATTATGTGAAATATTAATTTTTCCCATATGGCTTAATACAGTGCAAGCTTACTACAAATATTTCATTTATAGCTTAGAGAAGCATGTCTAGGAATTTGGGAGGGGGAGGCTGATTGAGGAACAGAATGGGAATGAGCAAGTTAGTTTACTTTTAATAGTACACATCTTCTCTATGGTTTAATACACATATGGGACAGCTGGATTAGTACAATAGGTTGTATTCAATACAACCAATTAATTCCAGAACTAACTAATATTTTTATAAACGAACCACATAGTGTCCACAGACGCCATTATAAATTGACAAATAATGTAAATACAGAAAGCTTTGACCCTGAAACAAAATGTATAATTGCCTTTTGTACAATAAGGGAACATAAGAAGCAAACCTAGCAAGTAGTATTTGTATAATAAGTGAATTTACTGGAGGGTGGAACTGGAAAATTAACATTCTTTTTAAATGACTTGATTTACTGCTTGCAAAAACAAATTTTAAAATTATTTCAGTCTTACAGGCAATGTGAGCATGTTTGCTTCATAATGTCTTCTTTCCCTCAAGTTACACTACAGTGAAGCTTGTGTTTAAATAACACTAAATTTGTGATGCAAACTGACCAAGAGCCAGAAAACTAGGGCTGATTGATACTGTCTTCAGCTCATGCTTTGGTATCTGCTTTCCCTTCTCTTCACAAAGCCATAAGCAAAGTATGAGGTGTCAGTGTATTGCTGAATTTTCTGGCTTTTGTCAGCTCATGTCACAATACCAACAGTGCTTAAGCAGAGGGTGGGGAGTTGTATTTAGTAACAATATCAGATTACATCAGAGACACTCTCTTTTTTTCCCCCACTTATTGCTGAACAGGCTGTTTTGTGGCTTTTGGAATTCAAATTACATCCAACTTGACCTGTGTTTGGGTGTGTTTGGCTTGGAATGTAAATGTCCTGTCCAGTCCCATATTCCCAAAGTCTCAAACAAAAATAATTCTAATATTCTTGCTCTCTGTGCTTGTATAAATCTGTGATCAGAGGTGTTGTGGAAGCACTGAGGCTAGTACATGTTCTCCTTATAGAAAGAAAAAAAAATATGTAGGACAGCTGTAATGCTCTTGTCTAGAATTCAGACAGAATGCTCTGGCCTATAAACAGGGGGTGTGTGTACAGAGCACAAAGTGCCTCTTATTTTTTCTTTTATGTTTCAGAGTGGACTGTATCTCTGGGAGGATCACAGCATCTTTTTTATCATATTGACCTATTTCTGTAAATTTTTCTGTGCTAAAGCTAAGATAATGCATTGTAGACTTCCCCAGCTCACAATCCATGAGGTTGGTGACATTCAGCTTTAAACCAAGTTTATCATAGTCCTATTTTGCATTTCAAGGAAAACTATCCTTAAACTTTTGCTTATTTTTCTATTTTTTATGATTACAGAAGAGCTTCCAGAGATTGAGAGGAGTACTATCAATAAAGAATGAAGAGATTTAATTATGAAGGTACCTGCTGGTACACCACTTAAACATGGATGTGTTTTCAGGATCAGTCTCCAGAAACAAGAACTTGTTAAGTCTCTAAACTCCAATAACAACATTTTTGTGTATGTTTGAAATAATGAGAATAAGCATTCTTGAGACATTTTTGTTAAGAAAATAAGTTATTCTGAGCAGCAAATTATATTATGTTTTAATAGTAGATGATGTTGTACAAGCTGCCAGATAACTTCCAGTAGCATGTTTTTAAAGTACTTAGAATTATAGTATAAACCTCACTTAAAAATAGAACTAAGACAGATCTCTTATAGCAAAGATGATATCAAGTATAAACAGCCTTAAAATATCCCACATTTATATTGACTTGACAGACTAAGGCAACCTCCCAGAACCCATTTTTTCTTCTGTTTATTGAGGAAATACAGTAACAGGCATGTTATCAATGTAAACAATATGTAAGTAATTGAGTATTAATCTTTGGCAGGCTGAGGTTACTAGGATTGACTGTAATTGAAATAAGTGCAGTAAAGTATAGCCTGGAAATCACTTTGATGAGTAAAATATTAGAACTCTTTGAAGGTTTGAAAGCTGGAAAGGGTGGTTTGTGGTCAATGTTCTAATAAAAGACTGCCTAATCTTTCTTCATCCTAGATCATGCCCTCAAGTGGATGGTGTGGTAGAGGAATTAAGTATTCAGGAATAACTTTTTTTTCCTATTTATTTAAAAAATTATTTTTGATAACTGGGTTGTGGCAGGAGTATTTTGCACACAGAATAAACATTTTCTACAACCTGAGAGTTTCCTACAGGCTAAAGATCTGCTCCTGTTGCACCTTCCATTTTTCTCACTGTTACTCCCTTTTTCGGGCTTCTTTCTCTCTTTGCCCATGGTTCTCTAACATTCAAATTCTATCTATAATTCTGCATTTTGTGACATCTACGGTGCTGGAATAGAGACAGCAAGGAAAGACCATGTGGAGCTCTGCATATTTTTAGTGGATAGAAGTTATACAGAGAAAGGTGAAGCATGACAATAGGGAAGGATGGTGTCAGAGGAGCAGTTTATGAGGAAAGGAAACTGCTCAAGGCAGAGGGGAAAGGGATATAACTTCAAGTAGAAGGAGAAGGAACGCAGTGGGTGTATGGGAAGGCTTCATGTGGAAATCAGGAGCTTAAAAAAATTGAGACATGAGAAATATTTTCTCTAAACTTAAAAGAAGGAAAAATAACTTTAAGAAACCCCCAAATCTTCCAAAATTCTGCATTTACAGTTAGGTTGCTCAAGTGCACTTCCCATCAGCACAATCATTTCAAATCAAGGAAACCACTCGTGGAGCCAGCATTAACCAACCTCAGTTTACACATTTTACCACCTAAACATTACAGTACCCATAGCTATTTTCAGCTCCCTCAACTTGATAATAAAAAGCCTTTAATTTCAGCGTATAACCTTGGACAAGCCTCATATCCATTTCCTTTTAAAAAAATGTACACTCTTTGTTCTGACCTCATGTTTATCTTTCTGGTGGCTAAGTTATTAGCTGTCTTCACTTGGCTAGAGCAGACTTCAAAGTGGGTATTTTTGAATAGCATTTTGAGAAATTTGAGGAAATACATAGGTATTTCTTGTCAGAGATGAAAGGATGTTTTTAAGTAGAACAGATGAGTCTGCGAATGTATATGTACATTGCAAAGTTTATTTAACAGTCTGCTTCTTTTTTCTTTTCAGTATTCCAGTATATTAAGCTTCCTTGATCACCTTGGACATTTCAGAAATAATTTAAATTATGCCAGTAGTTTTGATGCTATATAATATTGCTCATATGCTAAGAAAAATGTCACCCTTACCTATGTTATTTATGTATTTTCATATTTTCAAAGTATTTCCTTTAATCTTCCTTGTTATTCTTTAGAAAATCACTATGTATTACTTTTTTCCCAATTTTTCTTTACTTTTTTTTTTTTTTTTTTTACTGAATTCAGCTCTTCAGGCATCAGCAGATTCAGAATTTCTTTTACATCTGGAGATAATATTTCCTTGTTGTACTACTTGACCTGGTATTTCTTTCAGTACTTTTTCCTGATTCCATGCTAGTTAAATATCATGCCAGAATAGTCCACTGGTGAAGGCTTCTCAGGGGGTTCTGTGAGATGAAGATGGCAGTGCTGAACTAGAAGTCCAAGGAGGTCTGGCTAGGGGTGTGCATACACAGGGTATGTGTGTGTATGCGGAAATGAGCGAGCAGTCAGGAGAAACACTGTTTGCAAAGGGAGAGAAAAAGATGACGAGACAGAGGAGTGTTACATGTGGTGTTTGCATACAGAGATAACTGATATCTGATTCTTAGTGGTCAACACTTTTTCCTGGTTCAGCCAGCGCTAGATTACACAGCAGTCACTGCAGAAATTTATATGACTGAGTAAGTAGTCTGGCTATTTTCCACTGAACCATTCCTTTGTCTGAAGGTGAAATATTCATTCAAAAACTAGAAAATTAGGATTTCTCTCCTTCTATTTTGAATTTACCAGTTACTTCCCTATATAGAAAAGTCAGCTACTGAGTTCAGTTAGCTTAATTAGTTGTTTATGCAAGCTAGTTAATATAGCTCTCAGTGTAAAAGAGGAAAATATTCTGCATTTTATTCACCACCTAAAGTGCTGGAAGGGAGAGGAGAATTCACAAGACCACTCAGAAGAAGCATAAATCGACACCTCCCCCTGCTATATTAGAGGGGGATCTAAACAGTCATTTTATACACTCCTCTTGTAAATCACACTCCAATCCTCTGTCACTTGGACTTTGCTTGTGGGTCTCAGTGGAACTGCTCACAAGTGTTAAACAGATGCCTAAGTGTTTACAGAAATGAGCCTAAGAGAATGACATACTTAATCCTGCTGCAAGATTGCAGGGAGGAACTGGAGCAAATTCCACCCAAGCATTCCCCAAAATCCAGATCAAACCAGAGAAGGAGAAGCTGTCTGCTGCAAATAAGAAGTGGGATGCCAGACAGCTTACTTTGCATAAGCTGCCAACCAGTGTTCCTCGCATGTAACCTCAGGAGTTTCTGTTAAGTAGGAAGAAATGAGTTTCCACAGACAAGGAAAGAGCAGTCGTTAACTAAAAATTACTGCAAATATACCACTTTTATGGTGAGAAACAGAACAGATAAAACAAATATCCTATTAAATACATCACAGATGAGAACGGAATAGAGTCTGGTGAATCTGGTTTACCAAACAGTTTGACATCAGCCACATTGAAGATAAAACCAAATGTCCTTGTCCTTCTCCTTGTCCTTCTCCTCCTCCTTCTCCTTTTTCAGTGAAAGATGTTCACTGGGCACTTAATAAGATGCAGTAAAAGAACTGTTTTGACGATAGATTCTGACAGTGATGAAGAAAGGTTAGAAAGATTGCTTCTAAAATTACCGGATTAGACCTGGTTATCTTAAGCTATGACTATAAATAAATAAAGATTTCCTTGTTTGCGTACAGTTCTTGCAAGCTGGCATTAAAGAGGGTACGCCTGTTTTTCTGTCTTGATAAGGTATATAGGTGGATTAGTCACCTGTACAGACTTTGAAGTATCACAAACCTACCTTTTCTCCAGCCTTTTTCAAATGAATATAAAAGGTTATTCTAAGCCACTAAGACCAGTATGATTTTTTCTATCACTCATCTACACTTTTGGATTCATCATGAGTCTATGTTTTCTTGTTTCTTTTTTACTTTCTCCTGCTGCTTGTGTCTTTTAAAGATTAACAATAGCATGCTATTAGTTTTCATGGTAGTTTGTCATTACAATATCTGAAAAGAAATTCAATCTATCCAACCCACCACAAGCAGGTATCCGGTTTTTCAGGCTTATGAAAACTGGCTGAATTTATTTCTAGTCTGTTATCTCACAGTTCTGTAAATTGAAAGGCTCCACAAAAGCAAGAAACTTGTTAAAGTCCTTTACAGATGATTACCCTTTAGGTAAATTTACCTCCATACACATGCGAAAATGAACTCACCTAGTAGGACTTTGTCCTCTTTAAGTCTCTCTCATTTTCAACTCACAATCACAGAATCACAGCATGGCTGATGTAGGAAGGCACCTGTGGAGGTCATCTAATCCAATCCCTCTCTTCAAGCAAGGTCACCTAGAGTAAGTTGCTCATAGCCAGCCATGTCCAGACATATTTTTAATATGTCCTAGGATGAAGGCTCCACAATATCTTTTGGCAACCTCTTCCAGTATTTGACCAGGCTTTCAGTTAAAAAGAATATAAATATTCCTGTACTTCAGTTTTTATGCATTGCCTCTTGTCCCATCAGTGGGTGCCACTAAGAGGAGTCTGGTTCTTTGTTCTTTACTCCCCACCATCACTCCATCATGACTACCTTCCTGAGCTGTCTCTTCTCCAGGATGAATAGTCCCTGTTTTCTCATCCTTTCCAAACAGACATGCTTCAATCCTTCCAGGAGTGTAGTGGCCCTTTGCTCCCCTCTCTATGTCCATGTCTCTCTTCTACTGGGAAGCCCAGAACTGGGCCCAGTACTCCAGGTGTGTCTCACCAGTTCTGAACAGAAAGGAAGGATTACCTGCCTCGCCTGCTGGCAACTGCACCGAGCACAGCCCAGGAGGCTCTTTGCCATGAGGCTGCACTACCATCAAATGATCACCTCAGGGATTGGCAGAACCCCCAGACCCTTTCTGCAAAGATGCTTTCCAGGTGGAAATCTGACATTGCTCCTTTATTGCTCTGTCATTTAGGCAGACACTTCTGTAAAAGTGTCTTTTTGTCTCCTATACTCATCCTTACATTTATAACATTAGCTTGACCAGGGTGGCTTGCTTTAGTACATTTCCTTCTGGAAAAAAAAATCTTTAAATTTCCTTACTGATTCTTCACTAGGTGGTTAAATACACAAATATTTCAGAAAAGGGGGATATCAATAGTAGGACCAGTAATGAAGCTATGAGAAAATCTATTGGTAACTTAAAAGTGGAAGTTACTAATAAAACAAGAAGTTAAGGAGGAAAGTGTGTCCAACTCACCACACATCATTATAGGAAACTGCACGACACATGTTTGAGTTCTCTGTTGCATTGTATCCCATTGTTTTATGTAATATAACTAAAGCTGTGTTGGTTCATGCTATTACTTCATGTTATTTCTATGAATCTTCCTGGTAATATAATTTTTATTCTTTTAGTAGATGGAGTTTGTTGAAGTGGGCTTTTTTTTTGTTGTTGTTTAGCAGTATGATGTGTAATTTTTTTCTTTAATTTTCTACCTAATATTTTAATTTGATTTATGTCTTGCCCAATTCATATATGTAACTATATTTTCATTCTTCCTTCTTGTTCTTCTGAAGTTCCTTAAATTAACCAAATAAGTTTTTTATGTTCTTACATCAGTTTTATTTCCTTTTTTGGGGAGAGAAATGTGTACTTCCGTTTTCTGCAAATAGAATTTATGAAGAAACTTATTTAGTTTCAGTTGAGTAACTGTTTACAAATTCATGTTAGTAATTTTTCTGTTGACATTTGAACTCATTCATGCATTTTACTTTCCTATGCTTCCTCCTTCTCTTTTGAAAAGATTATTTAAAGCTTTCAGAATTTCTGTGTATGGAATGTGCTACATTAAATGCCTTGGTTTTGATAGGTCTTCCGCAGGTAATTCTTGAAGAAAAGATTAAGGAGCTCATAGCACTTGGTTGCTGTCAGCCATCTGGGAGCACTCGACTTTCTAGAAAGTATTTTTTCTTTGCAAAAACAGCTCAGCGTCTTCATACACTTACCAGTTCTGTCTAGAAGGCAAAATAATTCTCTTTCTACCAAGAGGATGCAGGAGCATTTGCTCTTTCTCGAATATTTAGAGGCACAGTCTCACAAGTCAAGATAGGGTACTTCTTTCTCTTACAGGTCTGTAAAGCAGTAGCAACAGAGTGTCCTACATTGTCAATCCAGGCATACCACATAAGAATAGACTGATAATCTAACAAAAAAAAACCAAAGATAAGTAAAGCAGAAGAGTTTGTCATGTTTTGGAAAACTACATTGATGTATACAGTGATTTAAAAAGAATAGACGCTAAAGATGTCTTAGAGAAGTTCCTGTGCAAGGTGGTACAGAAAAGAATCTGGTTGCCATCCATCAGTGATCAGCCCCTTTGGTTTCCAACAGAGGATTGCAGGGAAATAGGATTCTTTTTTTACTATGCTGCATACAGCCCTGGCAGATCAGGATTTCTTTTTTCTTGGATATTTAAATCTAGATTAATTATGAGTCTGCTTTTCCCTGTGTTCTCATAGAGAAGAAAGTAATTAATGACTATTAAATGGTTGTAGTATGAGGCCTAAATTAAACAATGTCTTCCCTTCTCATGTTTAGATAAGATAGGTTATGAAAAGCTAAGTACAGATGGAATATGACAAATGCTGTCATCCCATTTCCCATTGCTTTCCTGATGGCATGTCCTCTGAAGTAATTTCTGAGTAATTTCTACTTTCACTTAAGAAAAAAAAATTGCTGTAACTTTTTATACAGTAGAAAAGGAAGCAGTGTTTTTTTAAATAGCTAAAAAATTTAGGCATTGGCTTGGAAACTCCTCTTAGTAAAACAAAGAATAGAGTTAAAAACTTCCAAGCATTTCTGAATTTCAAAATTTCAGTTGGATAGGGTACTTGTTGGAAACAAATTGACTTTTTAATGAGCCTTTTGTGGAGGCTGGCAAATCAGCTGTGTGTGAATTCCAGCCTGTCAGATGTTTGCAAAGGGTTCACTTGGAGTGTTTGCAGATCACTCTTCATTACCTGAAAACAGTTCCAGAAGCCGCATGGCACGTATCCCAACCCCTACTTTGGCCAACCAGATCACCTAATACACCTCAGTGAGCAACTGAAAACAATTCCTGTTTTTTGGAAATTGTCCATAGGAAGACAAAGCAAAACAAAAAAATCCACAAAACCCAAACTGTGCCCCACTGTGTGTTTGCAGAAGAACAATGATATAGACAGAAAAATCTGTCCTCTCCCTCTCTGACATTTATTGCCCAAAATTGCAGACATGCTTGCAGGGCAGATCATTGATAATTCTACCCTGTTGGGAAAACTCTGTAAATTAATTTTTTTCTCCTTAAGTTACATCACATCTTTTACCATAAAATTATTACAAACCCCAGGTATGTTAGAGAATTGTCACTGTACTTGAAATCTCTGTTTTACCCTGTGGTAGGGATACCCTTATTTTTTTAGAGAAAACCAATGTTGTTTTTTGCTGGGTTTTTTTTTCTCTTTTCGGGGCAGGTAGGTGGTATTTTCATTGCTTGCTTTGGGTTTTGGTTTTTTTTAAGTTTTCAAGAGATTAGACATATTTTTTTTTTTATTTTGTGAGCACTTTAGTCTGATAACCGAACTGAGTAAGTCCTTAAGTACTGCCTTGATCCAGGATAACTGAAGAACAAGATACTTCAGAGGTAAACATAACTAATGAAAATTGAGAGCATGTGAACTTAGAGTTTTAATTCCAGCTGCATTGCTTTTGCAAAAATTTCCATCTTTGAGTGCTGATAAAGACCCAAAACTGCCTATGCCAACTGCTGAAAAAAACAAATACATTGTGTGCATTTACAAGACTGGATCCAAGATATGTTCACAAGGAAGCTTTTTCTTGCTGCTTTTCTTGCAAACATAGGATTTGCTAAAGTGGCTGTAGCTTCAAACCCTTCAGACGAACCCCTTCTGTCAATTTTATGGAACTGTAAGAAAACACGCACTGCAACGTTTAAATAGTTACAGCTTTTCGGACTTCTTTTTACTTACTGAGCAGAGACACACCAGTGAAATTCTCTTCCTCCTTCACTTTTCTGCCCACTCCCCTCCCCCAGCTTATTGAATATGCAAGGAAAAGCTAATTGGCAGAGAGCCATTCTGGCAAGCTGCACAATGTGTTCAGCAGTTTGTTTGATTTATACCGTTGGAAGTTGCCAAACTTTTTGTCATTTGGTTTAATATAATGTTGTGCCTTTAACATTTTTTTCTTCCATAAAGGATTTTTATTTTGCCCAGTAGGATTATAATTTGAAGGTATAATTAGCATCTTGTTAATTGTCAATAATTACACATGTCATTCACAGAGCTCTTGCAAAGGACATGAGATTCATTTAGCAGAACTTCCTCAAGCTGGTGTTCAGAGGTCCCTAATGAGCAAAGAATAGAGCAAGAGTGGATCTAATAATATAAATTGAAAATATGAACACATATAAGCAATCTAAATTTAAATTCAAGACAAGACAGTGACATGAATGAGCCTCTCTGCTATCAAAGAGATGCACAACAGTGTGAATTAGCAACCTCCGTGCTCCAAAAATTACAGACACAAAGAAAATAGTGCTCTGATGTTAAGATTGAAATCTAATTTTCCAGCAATATTTGTGCAAATGTAATGTAACATATAAAATATTTCAGCCAATGCAATGATGAAAATTAAGAATTATTTACATCACAATTTTTTTTACCACTGCAGTAACATTTTGTGACATGTAACCACAGCAGAATTTGATTGTTTTAGCTCATATCACAGTAATTGCAAGGTTCTCATTTAGGAAAGTGGTCTCCACTGAGAGAAATCAAGAGTATTTCTGTAGTAAATTTGGCAGCTTTGCATACTTACAACCTGTTTCATATCAAAACAGCATAATGGTGCAGATTCCTATGAAAGAATAACTGGATTTTCTCATTCCTTGGCAGGTAGAACTCTCAGTGGATCAGGGAGTTAGAGGAAATTTTATCCTCTCCTTCAAGCTCATCAGTCTGGATCCTGTAGAGTAGGACACAAAACCTCATTTTGGAGTGAAGGAATCTTGTCATTTACAATACCTCTAAGTTGCCCCACCACAGAAACAAGCATGCAGTATCCTCTGTTAGAGGTTCTTCTTTCTGCTGTGGCTCACCCTAGGGGGATCATCTCACAGCTTGTTCTCCTCCCTCCCCTCATGCTGTGGGGTTGATACTGTCATCAGGTGTCTAACATGCCCTTACTTTCTTTTTTTGCCATTGTCATCCCCTTAGACTCAAGAGGGAGAGAGCCACTGTGGTGGAGGAATAGGAGGCAAGCCCAGAGGCACCATCGGGAAGTGTCGGTGTAGCTTTTAGACAAAGCCTTTGTCTGCTTTCGGCTTACCCAGAGCCAATAAGAAAGCCTGCGGGATCCAGTCTCAGAGAGCTCCATATGATGAAAGACAGGGTGAGTTCACTCGGTCAGCTGAAGACTAAAGCAGTGCAGGGCAGAATCTCTTGCCTCTCTGTGTTCCATGCTGAGCTGCACACTTCTCAAACACAGGCTGCATCCTGAGACGCTGTGTCCAGGAGTTGTCATAACCTTCGCTTGAACTCTTTGGTTTTACCCCACCTCACCAAGGGGACTCGTTCTCCTCTCTCCTCAGGAGAGCTCAGCTGACTCCAGCTGCCTTAGCTCCAGCTAGGTTTTATGTTGGAAAATTTCTTACTCCCTATATTTCCATTTGAATGTAGTTCATTTTCTCCACCCATATGGATGACTTCAGACGTTTTCTTATTAGGTCTCCTCTTTGTTGTTACATGACTATGGTGGAGTTTTTCATCTGTCTTTTTGAATATTGTCAGGTGTTCATGCTAGCATGGGTTTCTCTTTGTATTCCTCAGAGCTTTTTCAGCCAGTTCCTTTTCTGCTTGACACAGAGCTACAGCAGCTGGTTGCCAAAGCACTCCATCACCTTTGTTAATAATCAGATTTTACTGCCTCAGTAAAAAATGGACAAGAGTGAGGATTTAAAAGAGATTAGCCTTTAACTGAACTAGAGGGGACTACAAATATCTTTGGTTTATGTGAAA
Organism: Ploceus nigricollis; assembly: GCA_013399945.1. Classification (NCBI taxonomy): domain Eukaryota; kingdom Metazoa; phylum Chordata; class Aves; order Passeriformes; family Ploceidae; genus Ploceus; species Ploceus nigricollis. The sequence goes on along the minus strand of VXBC01002446.1, from coordinate 1,474,007 downwards.
GATCTAAAAGGTTTTTTGTCTTGAGAGTATTAGTGTTTCCTTTTAATGAGTTAAGTGGACAGACATATTTAATTTCTTGTACCAGTATTCTGACATTTTTTCTTAATCTCTGGGATTCTATTATACAGTATGATTTTCAAAAATTATGTTTGCTGCAACATAACAATGTTTAACTAAGAACTCTTTGTATTTTCAACAGAATTTTTATTTGTTTTACTCTTTTTAGGTAATCAGCTCACAAAATGTGCACAACTGAAGAAAAAAGAGCAACAAATCAGCATATAGTATCTGGATTAGTAATGTATTAATAATCTTTTTGAGTGAAGCATCACAAATATCACTGCACTTAGAACAAACATGTCTCCTGAACCTCATTTCTTCAAATTTAAACCATCTTCAATGTGGCAAAAGCCAGATAATGAAACAATTCCATCTTCTTCTTCAGAAATGACTTAAAGTGACACAAGCAATTGACGAATTTATTTGCATTACTTCTTTATTCATTCGCCTGTTGAATGGAAGTTGTTGGTATGAACCATGCCAGAATAAAAGGGTAACTCACACCCTCCTGTTCCAGGCAGTGCCCAAGGCAGAGAGCCGTAGCTGCCAAACCCATGAAAATTCATTAGGCTCACTCTGCTGATGAAGACAGGGCCCAGCTAAGTGCCTGAAGATGCTGCTATGGGAAGGAAACTTAGTTTCTCCTGGCCAGAGCAGAGACAAGAACTAAAAACACTGCTGTTGTCTGACACCTACTGCAGTCTGGTACAGACGATGCCGCCTGCTCCCACTGCGTGTTCAGGAGGATCCAGCAGCAGGCAGGTAGCTCAGGGTGTGAGCCAGGAGGCCTTGGTTCTCAGGGCCAGCTTGGCTATGGGAGGTGAGAGGCTGGCTGGAGCGTTCAGGAGCTGGGTTTGCTCAGCTGTGTAGGATGGTGTTGTGCTCTTACCTCACCACATGCGATAGCACAGAGCCTGCTCCCACTTTCTTGCCTTGGCTGCTGTGGGGAACCATGTGTGGATGCCTGGTCCCATTTCTTTATTGGGTAATTAAAGTTTGGGGAAGGGAACAAAAGAAAATACTCCCACAATCCCTCTCTTAACACACATATGGGCTGCGAGAGCAGTCTTGCTTTAGCTTAGTTTCCAGTACCTATTCCAGTTAGTTCAGATTTTTGTTTTTTAATTTTTCCTTTTCCCCATTGAAAGCTTAAAACACCGTACCAGTGAGACATGTGTGCTCCAATTTGTGCAATAAATACCCTGCTAACCCATGTGTGTCTACTCTGGAAAGCCCTGATTGTGACTTATTCCCCATTTTTGATGAATGCAAATGAAGTTTAGTGCTAAATATTTCAAGCACTGTTTCAGCAATCTGGATCCTGTCTTCCAGGTGAGGTTCTAATATTCCTTTTGCATTTAATCCCCCCAAAGAAGCACAGATGATGCTGGAAACAAGCCTTGTCCTGTGCAGGTTGGAAAGTCTAGAAATGCTGCAGATGTCCTTTCTACAAAGAAATCCCTGTATAGTGCTGCTGAAGTTCTTAAAAGAGAGAAGGATCCTGGCTGCAGTGCCCTGGAGGTGCATCTAGAGTAGATTCACATTCACAGTTGTGAACCCCAGCCTCACACTCATGCTTAAGCTATTCACAACAGCATGTCCATAGAGACAGCACAGTTGTCTTACAATTCACGTTGAAAGAAAATTAAGGACTAGAGTAGAGGTTTAGCTTCCACCATATGGTGGGATATTTCCTGTTGTATTAACAAGATCTGAGGCCATGAGAGAACACTTTAAGAGACACAGTATTAGGCTTGTTTCAGGCTCTTACTACTTCTTCAGATCCTACCTTTGGGTATCTCATCTCAAGGATACAATTACTTTCAGAGCTCTATCTGTCATTATCACTATTATGAGATATGATGTGCTTCATATTCTCACTAAAATTAAAGAGAAGATGGAAGGCAGATAGTATAATGCAGTTCAATATCACTAAGAGATGAAATGGTATATATATGGCTATACAGGGAGAGTTTTAGCTAAATTTGTTTTTTTGTTCATAGTACCCGGTAGGCCCATCAATGAAATTGCATCTTTTACTGGCCCAGCCTAATGCCAAATAATTCTCTTCTCTTTTCTGTTATCTTTATCTCTTTTCCTAATGATTCCTCAAGTGCTCTGCTCAAATTAAAGTCTAACACATATTCTTTTGTTAAATCTTTTCACAAACACATTTGTAATATAAATCAATGCAAAGAAACTACTGAATAGTACAGGCACAATATATACATCTAGAGATCTATTTTTAATATCTTCAAACTAAAATAAAGAAGACGAATGCAAATAAGATCATGAGTAGTCTTGCCTTTTATGTATTTGTGTCTCACATATCTGAAAAAAAGTACCTCACAGTGCTGAGGTTTTGGGTTTGTTTGTTTCACACCCTAAATTCAATAAAGCATATTTTGTTATGAAAAGGACTATCAGCAGATGATTTTAAACTAGATCAGTGAGGATTTCTGATTTTCCCATTCTCCTTGAAGGATTGATAGACTTAACCCAGGGGTTTTTTATATGTTAAAAGTGTTATTTTTATATGTTAAAACAGAGTGCTATAAAATATTCAGCAGAAAATACAACAGGAGAGCAAGCTGATAAACTTGTGCAAGAAACTACAGGTGGAACAAAAAAGTGGAGGCAAAAACAGTTCTTAATGAAAGAAAAAATGTAGCATGGAAACCACCATAGAAATCTAAGAAAAAAAATTAACAAAGGTATCAGCATACACTCTGTAATCTATCTAGGAAAATAGAAATACCTTTTAATTGGCTGGTTTGCAGCTGGAGACTTTTGGAAGCAGAATGTAGATAGTCAGGTTGTTTATTTGGAGATCTAATAAATTTTGTGTTCATGTCACTTATCTCCTCAGATCTATTTTATTTTCAGCGGTTGTGACAAATTCATTGTTACACATCCCATTATAATTAACATTTTTCTTAAACCTGATCTTCCTTGACCACCTGAAAAATCTCTTAAAAAAAAAAAAAAAGAAAAATGTTTCTATCTTGAATGCTTCAAAAGCAAATGTATTAAAGTTTCCTAATTGAATCTTATGGCTTTTACTGCAATCTTGTGGGCTTTTTCAAAATTATTTTAGAACATGTGGCTTTGGCCATGCTGGCTGTGCAAAACATAGAATATGAATCACCAGTGGGGAATATATAAAAGATTCTGTGGATTTAGATTCTCTGCAAAGAATCTTAGCTGTATTATAACAGCTTTCTGACTGGAGGATCTTCTGTTCCAAGCGCACCTCAGTCCTACTGAGAGCCTTGTGCTGTAGAGCCCACAGTGTACAAGCAATATCTGGAGTGTCTTCATCTCCTCAATTTTCATCCTGATGAAACAGGGAAGAGTTCATAGCAATAAAATATTGTTGGAATTTTTTTTGGACTCTGCTTTTCTGTCTAAGATAAATAATGTTCTGAGATAAAGAAATGAATTTTTATGCCTTAAAGCTGCCTTAGTCTCTAGAAGTTTTTTTCACAATGTCACTTGTAACTTTCTCTCTTTTCCAGCCTTGTTGAATCATCTTTTTTCTGTGGTACTTTATGAATGTGTATCAAGAGTACTGTAGCAGTATTTGTGTACACATTCCCACGTCTCTAAAGGAAAAATGAAAATAACTGTGGTTAAAGCTGTCATATCAGCTACAGAAAATATGTACTTAGAAAGTGAAAGGGATTTATTTCATAAAGCAGATATGTGAAAGTCATTGCCTTGTACGTATCAGCTGTGACTTCAGTGCAGGGTAATATGTTAAGAAGTCTTCCTTGGTGGAGACAAGCTGCCAGGAAGAGCTCAAGTCACCAGGCAGTAACAAGTTTGCCTCAGGCACAGCAGCAAAATTTTCCAGGCTAGTGAGAATGTGTTTACCACTGGACAATGTTAAGACTAACACTGTTAAAAATACTCTCCTCATCAATTAAAGTAGATCTCAGAAAGCCCCTTGCAAGTTGGGGTCACATTTCTGCTGCATCATCCTCTGTGAGAAGCAAACCCTCCCCAAGGACAATGCTGACCCCCAAATCCCATTATTTCAATCCAGCTGTAAATAATGATGCTGAAAAATTTATTTCTGAAAACAGCCCTATCTAAACTGGAAATGTTTCCTTTTTTATTTTTATATCTTAAAATTACCAAGGGATAAATATTGTAGAAAGTGTTTCTTTAGGAAATCCTCAAAAGAAAAACATAGTCCAAATCTTTAAAGAATAGTTGGTCAAACCATAAGCTTGAATATAATTTCCTCTTTACTAGTATCAGGTGGACATAAAATTAAATTGTTTTGATTCTGATGCATTCCATCCATAACACACACTAATTTGACTTTAGCATCAGTAAAGACTGATGGAAAAATGAATTGGTTAAACATTACTGAAAACTAGAGAGATAGAGATAGGAATATTAGGAAAGCTACTGATTTTTTATTTTCTCCAGCATCCTGTGGGCAGGAAAATTTTGTACCTTTTAACACCCTCTCAACCCTAGCAACACTACTGTCCCAGTAGCTAGGAGGCCCCAATTTAAAGTTAAGTTTTGGCAGATCTTAGCTGGCCACAAAGTTAAGCAAGACACCCATAGTGAATTTTCATATCCCCCATTTATTTTGAGAAAGTCAAGGGACAAGTTTAAACAAAAGGCATAGCCAAAGGTAGAACACATTCTTCACTGGGGATAAGACATCATGTATTGAAGGACATAATCCTCATTGTGACTACTTTCCATAGGAAAAGCCAACACAAATCTCTCAAAAGTAGTGTTGAACTCTATTAAATTCACCTGATGGCAAAGGATCAACACATCACAAGCCAGCAAAATCTGTGTTCACCATTCCAGCTTCTTAGAAGACCTTTTGTGCCAGAGTGATTCCAGATTTTCATTATCTCAGGCTAATGACTTTTACTCTTGGAATTGTTGCACTTTGTAAATGAAAATGTAAGGTCATATACCAGCCAAACACAGAATAGAAGAGTGAATATAAAAATAAAATAACATTTTCTCTTCCCCTCTTTCCTTCCATCACCACTGTACTGGACTATATGCTAAGCAAATAAAGTAGAGTTTGAATTCAAAGACAAAAAGATTACCTGAAGTCACTTAAGGTCATACTTTGGTCTTGTCTCCAAACAATGAATGAGCCTTTTCCTGGAACCTATATCTACGACCTACAATTTTTTTAACTAATAAAAAAAATACTTTTTTGTTTATTCTGCATATGATAAATAGTTCTTATCACTTGCCTCTGTACATATATAGATACCTTTATATATATGTGGCTTTCTGAAATGCATGTGGATTACTGAGCATTTTTGTGCCTCTCTGAATATATACATAGTAAAAGGAATGAACATGCTGATAAGCCAAAGCAAAACCTGAATTCCTGAAAAACTGGAATGAACCTGTGTAGCAAAACACATGCATCACTGCACAGAAGTGACTCAGATAGGTGTTCAGAGGAAAGTGGCTCTTTTGCATGACAATCAGTTGGACACTTTTATCTAGCTAGCTCACTCTTCAAGGTGAATACACCAAATAGAATTAACATGAGTTTTCATATGGTTAAAGTGCTACTTTAATCTGCTCAAACTTGTGACAGGCAATGATTCTAAGAGTCAACAATGGTTTTAGCAGTGACACAGGAATAGAATGGGCATCTAAAGTCCAGCCCCTTCTTAAAACAGACACAATATTATGTAGTCTTGTTCATAAACGTATCAAACTCCATCATTTTTAGCACTGATAATCTCTTGGAAGGTTGTTTCAAAGGTTGTTTAGTACTTTGATGGCTAGATCTATCTTCATTTCACAATTAAATTAATTAACAGGAAGCTTATACTGAATTATTTGTGACTCAGTGGACAAAAATTTTATCACTCAGATATTTCATCACCCTTCTGTTGCATCTATTGAGCTGTGAAGTATTCACTTAGCCTGAATTTTCTTAGGACAATAAAGATGCCTTTTTGAGGACTTATTTAAGAAATATGTAAGTAGATCCCTGATGTAGTAATCTACCTGCAGAACAAGTAGGTAGCATTATATTTCTTCATTATGCTTTTTGGGGTGATAACTCTGAAAAAGAAATAGGAGACATTGAATACTTCAGCATGCTTTGTAAATACCGATGACACTGAAAACTCTGTGTTATCCATAGAAATTCTTCTCCAGCAGCAGAAAAAGGACTGGTTATGCTAATATTTATCAGTGCTAATCTGAGTGGGCAAGATCTGTATAAGAAATTGATTTGAATGGATGTAGATGTCCTTGGTATAGATACATAGATATGGGCTGGTTATTTAAGTTCCCATCACAGGCCCCCATGAGAAATAAGGCCTTTAGAGTATAGGCCATCTAGCTGTTTCATAAGTCTACTCAGAAGGAAATGGTTTGCTCCCTTGAAGGACTTATGCTTCCTTACTGACAGTAAAGGTAACCTTAAAAAGAAGTAATCTGTTGTTAGCGGCATTGGATAATCTTCTGTCTCTGTTACATAAGGATGAGTTCAAACAAGGGAATTCCATCATTTCAACCTGATGTTATCCCACAGACCCTTTATGCTCCTAATATAATAAATAGATAGGCACTTCCAAAGAGCAATAATCGCACATAAGGTCTGCCTCAGCCTCTCTGAGTGCCAGCTGTTCACCCTCAGTTGAAGAAAGAGCCTATATATGATGCCTATGCATCTCAGCCACCTTAGTTTCAAGGGATAAGCACAGGCCAGAAAATGTAATCATATATCAGTTCATTTCACAAAGACAACCTCTGTTTTTCATGAATCTCTAGGTTTAGAAATGTCAATCATCCCATCGTGTACTGAATTACTACCATAAAATTATTTACTATATGGTGTTGCGTTCACACAGTGTAAGTCACAAAATATAGCAACATAAATAATAGTGTTCAAGGGATCCAACAACTCTTGGAACATATAAAAATACATTAATATAAACCACTTGCCAAATACTCACAGAGACAAGGTCTGCATTGCCGACAACCCCTGAAAAGGAGGTGGGGCAGTGGGAGGGTAAGTTCGTAATACAGATTATTCCCAATGAATAATTCAGCAAGTTCTTTTTACTGCACACTTCCACCAGCTGGCTTTTGTGCAAGAACTTCAAAGTATTTCAGTATGAATTGATTAAGGCTCTACACTACATTGATCTGGATGTTAGAAAAATTTTCTGTCCTCCAAAAAGCAGTGACATTTGAGCAATGCAGTTTAGTACTACTTCTCTTGACAAGTTCAAGAGAATATGTCTTTGAAAATTAGGAGATTTTTATTGAACTCAGATGCAGAAATATTTTCATTTTGGCTTTCCTTTACAAGAAAAGTACATGTTGAATCACAGAATTGCTGATATTTCCCTTATAATAGTATCACCTCGGATCACTGAAATCTATCAGTTTTGTTTCTAACTGCAGATGTGGACATTTTACAGCTAATGAAAAAAAGTTATGTGTGAGGTAAGTTCAACAAAAGCAGTCTCTTTTCTCCCTCTCTTATTGAAAGCCCTTGCAAAGAAAAGGAAATCCTTTATTTTTTTTTCCCTTGGCAGTAAAATGCTGTAAGCAAGGACTATATTGGTGCTAAATATTAGCAGCTGAGTTCAAGAGTAATGTATAAACAGAGTTCAAAGGCAGAAATAAATTTACATACACATTGCTAGCATAGTTTCTTTTACCACTGCAGTATTCTATACATTAATCTGAGTGCTGGAAAGCTCCTTTCTCTGTGGCTTGTATTTTAAAAACAAACTAAAATAGATGAAATAATTTCTGAGGCCACAAATGGGACTTTGTGGAGACAGAACATATTAAGACTGAGGGCCTGGTAATTGTTTCCTATTTCTTCTCATATTTATACTGCATATTTATCCTGTACTTGGAGGTCTGGCAATTTTTTTTTCTCTTTTCTGAAAGCAGCTGGGGCATTTTGTGATGCATGTCAGTGGATACCTCACTGTACTCCAAAAGAGAAAGATTATCTTACCACTGTGGGAAAACTATGTCTCATCCTCACTCATATGAATAAATATCTAGTCAGCTTTATCATAATGGTGACAAAGAATGGTATTCATTTATTTGGATAAATGTATCTCATTTCCATGAATAAAAATAAAGGATACAAGAGATAATCATGATGGACTGAGAAATATCATATTTTTCATTTAGGTTAGAGCAGCACTTGAAATCTTAGATATAGGGGAAATGTCCAGTTTCAGACATTTCCAAATCCAAACAGAAGAGATGTGCGTGAGACCTTTCTACTGTCTTTTACTTCTTCCTAGAAAAAGACTTCTACATATCGGATTTTCAACTACTGATTTCCTTTGAAGCTCTGGTGAACTGTGCCACCACCACATGAGTACCCCTCCAAATTTTGAAATTATGGCAACTGCAAGAGGTCGCATTGGTAGCTCCAAGATACAAGAAGATAGGTAAATATTATATACAGAAAATCAAGGTAAAGCTTTGAGCCTCGAAGGAGCTCCTTTTAGGCCTTAAAAAGGCTGATGCATTGCATTCACTCGAGTCTTGTGCCTTTCCTGAAGAAATACAAACTAATCAAACATTTACAGTAGAATCAGTCTGTGCAAATTCTATCTGAGAACTGGCCTGACTTCTAGTCACATGGATATAGAAAATACCTGCTCAAGTTGGAGCAATTCTTCATCCAATATGTTTGAAATTGTAATTCCTTAGGAAGCCTTTCAATATAAAAGGCTAATACCTCACTGTCTTTTGGTACAGGGAAGCCTCTTTGGAGCCTTGTACAGAGTATGCAGATTTTTCTGGTGCCAGAGTGATGCTTGGGATGCTAGCTTATAGTCCTGGAAAGGACGGAATGCTCCTTTCAAATACAAGTGGTAGGGAGGAGGATCCACATTAGGACTGCTGTGTCTCTGCCTCTCTGCAAAGCCTTGATGCTCAGATTGTGCACAGGTATTGAAGCCTAAGGTCTCTTTCATAAAGGTGTTTTAATAAAAAAGCAAAAATACTGCAAACTGCCAGCAATAGGGAACTCTTCCCTTTTAGAGGAAGGACAGCAAGTGATGGTATTAAGTCTGGTGCAGGCACCAGGTCCCTGACATTTAGTAGAACTTCTCCTCTCTCTGCATGTGATTTCCATGTGCTTCTTTTGTAGGCAGTAGCACAGATTGCTTTAGAAGAGAGTTGAGGAAATTGGAAACTTCCCCACGCCCATGCTCCAGAAGACCTTGGAACACGTGAACAGACTTGGGGGAAAGGTTTGATTTCAATAGAGGGAAGATCGTAACTTCTTTCAGATTCCTGTTACAGATTTAAATACCAGTAAAAAACTCCAGCATACACTTGCACACCAAAGATTACTCCTTTGTAGTAGTGCCAAAAAATCCTTAAGTTATGTTAAATACAAGAGGAGTTAGTTCTCTTCTACATTTCTTCTCTTGTAAGGTTAGATCAGCTAAAAATAAAGATTCATCCACATATCATTCAATGTCTCTACGAAAATAACTAATTTGTTCAAAGTTTCTTTCTCTTGATGTGTCATGCCATAAAAAATTTTCAAGTTTTCAAGGTGTTTATACTCCTTTGGGAGATTAAAAAATACAGAGGCAGGGAATGGTGGGTGTACACACACACAAACATAGTCTCTGTGGAGGCATTACCCACTTATTAGCATGGCATGTTTTAATGACATGCCCTCTTTTCATCTATTGTCCCAGACATTTCCCTCAGACTGAGTCCCAGGATTTCACATCTCTGAGAAAGGGCATCTACCAGATTCTGTTGTTTTTCTCCAGATCCAGATTATTCTCTGTTTATTATCATTTCTATAAATGCCTAGTGTCTCTTGATTCAAGATAAACCTTCACACTTCTAAAAGAGTCTCCACATTATGTTTTAAACTCCAGTAGCAAGAAGAGACAGAGACAGAAGATGCATCCTGTTGCAAAAGAGGTTGGATAGCTTTCCCACAGGACTTTTTTCTCCTAAATCTAAAAGCTTCAAGATACCTGACTTAAAGCTAGTTGAGGTCATGCCTTGAAACATTCAGGAGTGTAGTAGCAATTCTGAACAGTTGTGTTCACAGGCAGGAGGAAAAATGCACTAGGCCGGTGACCTTGCACAAACTCTCTGAAACATTGCGAAGATAAAAGAGGGAGCTGTCTGGATAGCTCCAGGTGGAGGAAAAGGTGGAGGATAAAGGTGGAGGAAAAGAGATGCAAAGGTCTACAACATTTGGGAGATGCACCGAGCATGTGTTGATGGCTGCTCTAGGAATCACCTTTGCTCTGGTCCGTGGCTTTTTGGCCAGATTTTCCCATTTGAGTCAACCTATATAACACAATCTTTCATTTGCCATCTTCATCGTATCCTGTGTCATTGTGACCCCCTCATTTCAAGAAGGGCATGAAAATGTTCTGGGGCAAGTCCAGAAAAGGGCAGTGAAGCTGGTGAAGGGTCTGGAGCACATGACTGATATGTAGCATCTGAAGGGTGTTTAGCCTGGAGAAGAGGAGGCTCAAGAGTGACCTGATCACTTTCTGCAACCACCTGTAAGGAGGCTGTAGCCAGGTGGGAGTCAGCTTCTTCTCCCAGACAAGTGACAGGGCAAGAGGACAGTCTTAAGCTGCACCAGGGGAGATTTATGTTGGACATTAGGAGGAATTTCTTCACATAAAGGGTGATTAGATATTGAAATTAAATGCTCCCGGAGATGGTGAAGTCACCATGCCTGGAGGCATTTAAGGAAAGAGAGGATGTGACACTTAGTGTCATGGTCTGGTTGACATGGTGGTGTTTGGTCATAGGTTGGACTCGATGATCTCAGAGGTCTTTTCCAACCTAAATAGTTCTGTGATTCTGTAACAAATGGAAAATACTTTCTACAAAACCAAACAATCCACATCTCATATTTAACATGGAGAATTCAACACCATTTTTAGATATCATCTGATGATAGCTATCCTATGATGATTCGTTACATTTAATAATTCTGAATTCATATAAAGAAAAGAATTTTAAGGCTCTGAGAATGAGAGAAACTACACACATATTGCTGAGTAGAACAGCTGTCATGCAGGGGAAGTAAGGAATATTCTGATTTTGTTTTGAGGAACTTCCTTCTATAAATAACACTGCTACAAGGGTATAAATCAGAAGTACCATCATTCTGATGAGACCCCAGGGGACTTAAGCTCTGCTCACAAGAAATTAATCTCAATTAACTCAGATAACTTCTGGATAGGCTACATGCTCATCATTCACAGAGGTAACCTGACTACTGCAGGTTGCTGTTCTCTCAGAAACAAGGTTAATTAATGAATGAACTTCTTCTAAAATGCTAGTTGAAATTCAGTTTGCACACCAGAGAGTCTAATGTTGTTCACTTATTTTCATCACAAGCTTTAGTATCAGCCATTTTTTCACCAAATATTTATTTCTTTTCAATATGATCTTTCACTTTTTAATTAAATGGAACGTTGGAATAATGGAAAGGAACTATGCTTTAATTCTTAAGAATTATAAAATTTTATTTGCAATAAATTGTTATTTTAGAATCTATTTTTTTTCTTTCTAAATCTAGGGTATGCTTTTGGTGATTTAGGATGGGTTTTTTAAGAGCTATTTCAGATAACAAAATAAAAATATTTCTGTGCCTTTTTTTCATTCCCTGAACTCTTTCACAATGGACTGTGGTTCATGGAAAAGAATGTAATGATCTTCCCACAGACAGGACTAGACCCAAGCACTAGACAACAAATTTTTCTCTGCATGGGAAAGAGGATTGTGGAGATTCAGTTTACAGACAGGTTCTGTCCCACAGTGGAATCTGAAATGGTGGATCAGAATATCCTGCCCTCCCTTTACTCTCACCAGGAAGGAGAAATTAAAAAATAAAGGAAAAAAAGTGAAATAAATAAGAGAAGACAGGGAAATGGTACATAAGTAATATGCTTCAGAAAGAAATTGTTAAAGGACAGAAGTCATGCTGTTAAATATGAGAATATAGTAGAGTGGTCAGTCTTGTGTTTAGCGCTCTGAACACAGAATTTTACAAGCATAAAGGCTTTTTTGTTTTAAGAAAAAAGACCCAATATTAGATATCTGGTAGAGAGGCTGGGGGTTAGGAATTTACCATCAACTGGAAGAACTGTTCAAAGCAAAGAAATGAAAAAGGGAACAGCAGAGGAATGTCTCTCCAAGTTGCCTACTGAAGCAGTTTCGGGTTTAATTTTCATGCTTGTTTTGCAATCCCTTGATAGTTAAAACTGGCTGACACAACACATGAGATATGCCAGTGCCACTCTTGGGTATTTTGGGTTCCTGGAAACAGCACAAAGATCTGTGTTGACAAAAACTTTACAGATGTGCCAGATTTTTTATTCAGAGTGAGAAGCAGAGGCCTCTCAAATAGGAATGCAGATGCTGTCTGGGCTGGGCCCTGGGTCACCCAGGCAGGGGGCATCTCTGTGTGGGTATTCAGCACGTCCTGCCTGACTGCAGCTGGGAAAGGGGGGTCACCAGAACAAGCTGACTTGTCGAGTGCAGTACTGCTTTCACAAGCATTCAATAGTACAAATAAGGCTCCCAGTTTCCTGAATATCACTTGAAACCAGTTTTCTTTATCATTTAAATAACAAATGGGACGTTCTTTCACCTTTCACTTCCTTCTGTTGTAGACAGGTTTCAGATGCCTGCAATCCTTATTCTCAATGAGAAGTCTCAAGGGGAATTCAATTTGATTCAATTCTCACTGGGATTCATACCCTGAACCTTGTTCCTGGAAGTATGGAAGGGACTTTTTTTGGTAATTTGTTTTATTGTAGGTGACTTGACAGAGACCAATGACAACAGTTCAGGACCTGGGAACAAAGTTCAAGTAGGGAAGTAGTAGAATTTGAAGGCTGGGATCCAGGAGAAGGCTGTAAGGAATCTGTGGAACAGCTGGATCTGTTTGNGAGAGGAGAGGAGAGGAGAGATTTTTAGCTTCACTCTGTAAAATCATTATACACAAAGCTAATATTTTTATTTCTGTTTGTTTCAACTTGTCAGTAGTGGTCAGGTTTTAGAGCTATGTAAAAAATGTCCAGATGCAACTGAGAATTTTTTCTCGTACTGATTGTAAACTTCTGGTCAATTTAAGGTATATATTTTTCAGTCTTGACATACACAACCAAGGTGACTTTTGTAAAGTCCTCCATGCCATATTAGCTCTGTAAAGTAAGCAGGAGTATCAGGATGTAGTACAACTGAAGACTTTAAGCCCTTAAATCTAAACAATAAATGCAACTCCACAGAGACAAAATGTATTGTTTAGGTATCAGAAATTTGTGTCAAAACTTGTGCAAAGAGATGTAATCTGAAATATGAAAAAATATAATCTTGAAGTAATTTATATTTATTTTGTTGAACCATATTTAACAATATGCCCTGCAAACACATTAAATTAACCAAGAAACTGATCTCTATTATCTAAAAAACTAAAATTAATTTTTGTTTTGATTCTTAATTAATTTGAAGATTGTCTTGCTCAAAAGAAAGGAAATAAACTTAATTCAATATAAAAGAAACACAAACAAAAGAAAGATGTTTTATATTTCACTGAGTTAGTAAACAATTTTCTAAATTTTTGTGAGGAAATCCTCTTATTTTGCTGAGAAATTCTCCCACACAGACATCACATTTTGCTGTATATGACTGCAGTATTTAAATAAAGATTATTTTACTGTCTACTATAAATGCATTTTGTTCCTAGAGCATTTTACCTAGCAATTCAAATGCTGATATAGGTTTTTTTTGTCTATTGAACAAGGTTATCACTAAAAATGTCAATCTTGCATAAAACATTTTTAAAAGTGCTTCTTTGTTATAGCGTTTATATAAAGATCAATATTTTGTGCAACAGTGAAGTCTTCAAATGTTACAGTTTCTCTGGATACCAACCATAAAATGACATCTTAAATATTTAATTTTTATTACATCTTATGTATTGACAACAGTGAGATTCTCAGACATCCCATGAGCAAAAGGGCCACACAAGCTAAAGGAAAATTATTTACAGATCAGACCAAAGATAGTTGCTACTATTAATATTGCAAGATACTTGTCACTTTTCTCTGTTTCTGGCATACTTCTGGGACACTGCACACAGGAACAGCAGTTAAAGACATTTTTAAGGCAAAAGAGAAGACAAATCCTCAAGTCCTTCTCAAATATGTTCAGTAAAGAAAGCTGATCTTAGATGTTAGGTGACATCTAACCAGCAATCCACAGTCCCAAAGGTAGGCTGTGTGTTAAAGCAAATGTCAGCACTCTCAGGATAAGGCACACTTCAAGACCAAGATGTTTCTTTCATTCAGATTGAGTGTTTTGAGCAAATTTAGCAATCTTCTGAAGTGTATATCCAAATCCAAGCGCCAAGGTGCTCACTTTGAAGCTAATGTTCTTACAGATTAAAGTACTTAAAAAGCTTGTAGAATCAGCTCTCTTATTGCACAGGTGAAGAGATTGCTTTAGAAACCAATATTCATCTGCAGTGCTGAAAGACACCAGGAAGAAAAGACTCGGAGTCTTAGAACACTCCTACACAGGTCTGACACAGGTAGAAAGCTGCACTATTATTCACTTCTGACTGAGGAGCAAATAAACCAGAATCAAACACAGTTGGCTTCAGGGGAAACAGTGGAGATTGAGTACCTCAGCTGGTGGCAGACAAATATTATTTTAGTGTTTATATAATGCATTTTATTTATTATCTATTTTTTTTTTTATTTTTTATTTTCTGCATGGAATTGAGTAAACAGCAGACAGAGCCAGAGAATTTCACTTTGCAATACAGAACCATACTCCATGGGTCATGTTCCATGTTGGTCACACTTCGGTGTTCTAGGGATGCTGCCTCACGTTTTAGTGGAGGGAAAGAGAAAGTCTTTCTTCCTTTTTCTTAGAACATAAATTTCTTTTCTTTTTTTTTCTGTGTATGCTGTCTTTATATTGCTCAAACATCCCCATTCAATCTTCATTTATAGTACTGCTTTCACCATCTGGACTTGCATTTGGCAGCTCATACTTTCAGAATACATTGCACCTTGAATGTGTGAATTCCTTGCACACCTTTTCAAAAACGTCTCTTTCAAAAAATATGCCCTTTAAAACAGACTTTGAATCAGTCATAAAAATTGCTCTTCTCAGCTGTTTCCCCTCAGGTTGCCTGCCCCAAGGAGTTATATTCAAAATGGTTTAAGTTTCATAGTCCTAACAGTAAGAATTTACTTCCTCATTGCAAGATCCTACACCTTTGCAAAGTGCACAAAAATGGTGCTGCCCATCATTAAATTATTGTTGAAGTAAAAAATATGTTAAGCCGGACTTGTTTCTTTAGGTGATATAAAGTGTTAGCTTGAGATCCCGTTCAAAATAAAACCTGTATCTCAGAAATTAAAGACTCATCAGTAAACATAGGTTCTTTTCTCATATTTTCATGCACTAAGAAAGATTTTAAGACTTGTGGTTTCTTTACAAAGCTCTAAATTTAAAACAGATCTTGGAAAGTACATCAGGTGGCATAGAAACAGATGTGGCAGAAGAAACAGGTCTCTCCAATTTCTTTGCGGTGGGATAGCCAGAAAGAGCAACAGTCTGTTTGGGACTGTAGTTTCACAACACTGTCTGAATCAGGCTGGCAGTCACTGATAGAGTGAGAAAGAGAAAGAGAAAGAGAAAAAGAGAAAGAGAAAGAGAAAGAGAAAGAGAAAGAGAAAGAGAAAGAGAAAGAGAAAGAGAAAGAGAAAGAGAAAGAAAGAAAGAAAGGGAAAGATGAGCAGGATTAAAAGGACATCCAGGTTCCCTGGCACAAAATGGCTGTTGAGTTTGTGACGTGAGAAATGCTAAATATGATTATGCTCATTAGCCATCTGCTGTGGGTTTTCTTAGCTTTCTTCAGCTCAGACCCTGAAACAGAGTCCTTCCAACTATGTCTCATTTCTTTGCAGGTATTCTCCTCCCAAAAAATTGGCTGCATTTCTTAAAATTATGTTCTGCCTCTGCAGCACCACAGAGAGGTTGCCCAGGCATTGGGGTGCATATTAATAAAATGGATTTACTAAAATATGTCTTTAACTGAAGAGGTCAAGTCTTAGGCAGCTGTACTTCCCAGTGATTTTTTTGAAACTCTCTGCATGAAAACCTTGTTTTTTCAGTTTTACTTAGTCATTGTACCTACTGCCACACTGTAAAATGCAAATAAGATTCCTCAGTCAGTGACTCATTGAAAATAAAAAACAAACAAATAAATATCTACCTTTAAAAGTGTTACTGTTATTGTTTCCAGATAGTTTGGAAAAAACACACGTAGCATAGCACAAGATGAATATTTTTATACCACGTTTTAACAGTATTTCTGACACATGGAAACAGAAAATAAGTCATTAATTATATCATTGATATTTTTCTAATTAACTGAAAAGCAACAATTTTCAAAACTAAACTCAGATATAGTTTTATTTTCCTAGTTCAGGTTTGTATTTATATTTACAAGGATACTGCATCCAGGTCACTAGATTGGTTTATTTCCTAAAAGACCTCACTAAATACTGCTTGACAAATAAAAACTGATATCATAGAGTACAGATAGTGTAATTAAATGAATAACATGTTCATAATAAGTTCTGTGATGAAAAGAATGCAAAAGAGCAAGTATTTTCAATGCTGGAAAAAATTGAGACATTCCTCTTAATGGATACAAAATAAAGAGATATGTCAGTGATAGTTCTGGTCTGCAATTCAAAGGAAAAAAAAAAAACTTTTAGTATAGCATAAATAAAGTAACCATACTAAGCAGCCAACTAAATAATTCTAATAATCACTGTGGGTAAAGAGAGAATATTTGATAGGGAGTTGAAAAATATGAGCTTAAGTACCATCTCCAGCACAGGTCAGTTGAGTTGGTCTCAGAAAAGTCAAGCCATTTCATTGTGAATCTATTTCCTATTCTCTGCCCAATACTATAATTTCAAACTGACCAGGGTTCACTGGGTGAACCTCTATCCAGAACCTCATTATTTAGACTTTTCTCATTATTTGTGCAGAGAAAATGGTAGCTTTTAGAATGTGATTCATCTGAGTAGAGGCTATATCTTTCCAGTTGATAAATCATGTTTGCAGTCATTATTTCCTTCTAGCTGCCAGCATCAATGTATCTAAATTTAGGTGAAAAGAGCTACACTCCACTGGGTCCTACAGCAACAAGTGGTATGGTCCAGAAAGTGCAGCTCTCTAGAACAAAACACTTGTTGTTGAAGGTTAAACATATGTGCTAAAGGTGTTTCAGGGATTTGACTTCAGATGAGAAGTAAAAGATATTAGAGGAGCACATCTTTTGGTTTCACTTCACCCCAAAGGAACCCATTTTGCTTTTTCTAAGGCAGTTCCATGGTGAGAGCCTAAGTGCAATAGGTGAGGACAAAGAGAACACACTCTTCCAAAGTTCATATGTTCTCTGAACTAATAATACCAGTAGAGATGTACCTATTGATCTCACTTTCTGACTATACCCAGAAGAATATAGAGTCAAGACTCAGAGCACTTTCACAGCATTGCAATAACAGAAACTAATATTCATAGTGATCCTACAAAAAATCTTTTCCCAGCTTGGACTTACACTCATGAGGAGTTTAATACTAATAAATCTATCTCCTACTGATAAATCTATCTCCTATCTCTCTGTATGTTGTCTTTATTTTGTTGAGCCTGCATAGAATCTTCCATATTGTATATTCCTCCACAAACTCACTTGGTTTTTACTAATTGGCTTTCTCAAGGGGAATATGGGAGAAGCATTTGAAGATCACTCTCCAAATAACTCAAACTATCCTGTGATTTTTTGCACTCTTTGATGCTTTTGGTCATATTCATCATCTTAAGTTCTCTGCTCGCAGCAATAAAAAGGACATGAACTTGATCTTTTATCACCTATCACTCAACACTGTTTAATATGACAGTGTGAACTCAGCTGTCTTTCAATCACTGTTTTACTTCGTAACTTTTTACTTACATTTTGCCACCACAGCTCTGTCTCGGAATATTTTTCATCATTTTGAATTCTTATTTGAGGTTTACTTCTGTCTGTATCATGTTATGGGGCTGGTAAAATTCAGATTTTCTTTTCCTTATTTTTTCTTAGGGCCATAATTCCAAAAGTTCTGAAGTATTTAAGCATTGCTGGTGAATCCAGTGTAGTATTGCCTTACAAGGTGTATATATAAAACGTTTTAAAAAAAATCAACCCCCAGCTTCAAAACAGAGCAATTAAGCCTTTTTTTTCCCCTGTGTGGACCTAGTTGATGCTAGTTATCTGCATGTCTTTGCCACAACTGCTCCCTGGTTAGAGGTATGAAGTTGCTGAATTCCTGAAGTTGTTGGGATTGTTTGTGATGCTATCAACATTTTAAGGTTAATCAGTGAACTCTAGATTCAAGTTGTGGCAAGAATGGTACAAAAGGGATTGATTTTCATGTGTGGTGGGATTTTTTCCCAGCTAATTTTTTTAAAGTTCTCTTCAAGTCTGCACGTAGTCTGACTGCAATAACTGCAGCCCAGGGCAGTGTCAGTGAGGCAATCAACACCTTATCTGGGTAGCTTTCATTTCCTGTTGAAAGAGCTTGCTGAGGTATGCACTGAATCCACATCTCCCACAAGGAACTGCTTCATTCTCTGTGCTATCTCCCCAGTGATCTTCCTTCCCACAGCAGAGGAAGAAGGCTGCCCCTCCTCACAGTGCTGCAAACACCTTCCTTTTCAATCCCCACTGTTTGGATTCACTGGGAGTGTGAGCCTGAGGGGATCCCGACCTTCCAAAGGGCTTCACAGACCTTCCAAAGGGCTTCACACGTTTTGAGGAACCAGGATATGGCCTTCACGACACAGAACAGCAGAGGAGTTTCTGATTTTCTTCCACTTTTTCTTAAAAGTTTCAGTTCCTCCTTCTAGGGAACTGACTTGTTCTGTATGTTGCAGTCCCCCAAAATCCATGGTTTCGATCACAAAAGTATTGACATGTGATATGCAAGTAACTTAATTCTTAATAAAATGAAATAACTTAATTGTATGATATCCAACAAGCTTCAGTTTTCCTTCTTTTTTCTTGTTAATAAGATCAAGTGCCAAATTGATGGAAGCCAGAGTATTTTTAGAAGTATAAAATTGTACTTTTAAATTAATAGAGCTTGACCCAAAATCAGATTCATATATAGCTAGAATAGGTTAATAAATGGTTAAAGGTGCCTGCACAGGCTTTTAGGCATCCTTGTTTGCTTGGGTTTTTTCTCTTTTGCATACTGCAGACTGGATTTGTCTAGGCCAATAGAAAATGATTTGGTCTATAAAATTTACCCTCCCTGAAGCAATGCAGCAAACTCAGCAAGATTGTTTTCTCTTAAGTCACTTAGAAAGGGTTGGGTGGGTTGGGAAACCACTTACTATTCAAGTAAGGCTGGAAAGCAGCAGAATAGTACGATTCAGATAATGATCTGAGACCAAATTCATCATTAGTGATATCATCAAGGCCTCTGTGCTATATTTCAGTAGGGGTGAGAGATATGAAACTTACAAAATATAGCAAATTTTCTAACGTTCCTTAACACTTCAGGGGAAGAAAACATTGGAAAATTATCTTTCCTTCTAAACCTCCCACATCTCCTAACAAAGCCAAGTAGCAGATACTCTGGGGGGGGAAAAAAAGGAAAAGAAGGAAAAAAAATCCTCACAAATCCATACCACTCAAAAACCACATTACCCTTGTTTACAGCTTACTTTTGCAAAAGTTATTCCTTACTTCTTTTGCCTTCTTGCAAGAATACTTCTACATAAATTATTCACAATTATCATTAATTCAGACTACAGTTGAATAGACTTGGAGGGCACAAGGGACTGTTTTGTCATGTATCCTGCTTAATAGACACCACAGGACCTCCCCCAAAAAGCAATTTCTGACTTGAATCCAGCCCTTCTGATTTACTAAAGGAACTTTGCCAAGAGAAACGTTCTTCATTGCTGCACTCTTTGTGAGCAGCTCTTCTCCAAAGGGCAGACTTTATAGCTTAAATTATATATAATCAGAGAAAGTTTTAAGTTGGAAGATCTACTTCAATCTCCTTGCCTTGAGCAGGGACACCTTCCTCTAGACCAGGCTGCTCAAAGCCCCATCTAACCTGGCCTTGAACATTGCCAGGGATGGGGCATCCACAGTGATTCTGGGCAACCAGTGTCTCACCACCCACACAGTGAAGAACTTCTTCCTTATGTCAAATCTAAACCAACATTCTTACAGCTTATTTGTTCTGGCTGCATAATTAACTCAGCCCCATGTTACTGTTTCCTTGCCTTGGAAGTATGACTTAGGTAAGCAACCAATAAAAGAAAATGCAACTTAATATATAGGTAGGATTCTCTGTCGATATCAGTCACGGAAATCATATTCAAGTAAACAGTTTGCCCATGTAGATCACCTGAGAATCTGTCCCCTAGGGAGTACAAATCATATGATACAGAATTTATGATGATAATAAGGAAGCATGTGAAGTAGATTTGTTTGCATTGTTGTCACAAATTAATTTTTTAATAAACCCAGCTAAACCATTCTATTACGATTTGCAGAAGGAGAACAAAAAACGCCAGCTTATTAAAAGAATATGATTATTGAAGACTATTTAAGTGGCTAAAACACAACTGATTATTTTGAAGCACTGAGAAAGCTGGGATGGTGACAAGGAGCCATAACTTTCTGGTTTGGTGTCAGTTTTGATTTTTCTTAAAGCATAAAGAAAATACACATACAAATGATGATGTGTAAATTTTGCAGAGAATAGGTGTCACAAATAGAATTGGTTTGTTGCCAATGCATCCTGTGAAATAGGATTTGCTGGTTACATTGCAGTCTTTTTGCTGACCAGACCAAGAGTAGTCTGATAGGCAAGATACTGTGAGTCTGGCATGAAAAGTGGAGATTTACCATAACTTCAAATAAGCCTTGAAATTTTCTATACAAGTATTTGCTAAATACTTGGCCATGTGAAGCCTTCAATCTCTGGCACTGCTATTGACGCCATGTGTAACCTCCTGCAAATAACATCTCTTCTCTGCAACAGCTGATACCTTCGCAAAGAGTGTACCACAGACCATACACCACAAAGCACCATATATGACAAAGCTGATGAAGGGCCTAGAGGACAAGCCCTATGAGAAGCTGCTGAGGGAATAGGGCTGTGAGTTCTCCAGGCTGAGGAAGCCTGGAGAAAATGAGGCTACAGGGTGTCATTACACTCTGCAACTACTCGAAAGGAGGTTGAATGCCATTGGGGTTCAGCCTCTTCTCCCAGACAACAAGTGATGGGATGAAAGGGCCTGCTTCAAGCTGCATCACTAAAGGTTTAGTTTGGACATCAGGAGGAATTTCTTCACAGAAAGGGTGGTTACAAATAGGAATGGGCTGACCAGGAAGGTGATGGAGTGACCATCCCAGGAGGTGTTTATGGAAAGACTCAACGTGGCACTTAGTGACATGATCTAGCTGACAAGGCGGTGTTTGGTCATAGGTGGACTTGGTGATTTCTCAAGTCTTTTCCAACCTAACTAATTCTGTGATTCTGTGTGATATACAGTGACATCAACTGGTCCGTGTTGCTCTGGTGCAAGGGCACCACATCCTTATTTCCACAACATTATTACTGCTCATTTTATCAGAGTGAAGGTCCAGACAAGTCTTCTCCTTGATTACAGCTGTCACTTCAGAAAGCATCTATCAAAAGAAGTAAAGCAATATTTAATCAACTACTTAGATGTTTAAGTAATTTACTGTTCCTGTTGGCAAACAACCAGTATAACAGGGCAGAACTTTTGGTAAAATTCTGTGGATTATAACAAGGACAATAATAATATAGAATGTTGTGCACAATGACAGTCACAGTCATAGCACCGATATTTTGCTCTTTGCAATATTATGAATGGTCCTATAATCGCTAAAGTGCAAATTCTTTGGGTACATTCTACCTGAAGTCTGATTCTTGAAATAATAGAAAATAACTGTTTAAACCTTAGCAAACCCGTTCACAAAACTTGCCACTCTTACCAGGACATCAGTAATTTCTCATTTGTTTAGTTCTTGTGTTGTCTCTTCTAAATGTTTGTCTTTTAAACAATTTACTTTTGCTTGAAGCTTAACATTCCTAGAGATTGACATAATGAAAACAATTAAATGTCTTACGTCTTTCTTCTTCCTTTCTTCCAGGTTTTATCTTAATGGGATTTCTGTAAGCTAGTTTTGAACCTCTTCTCAATACCCAGGTAACTGCCATCATCCATAATTCATCGGATTACAAAAAACCTTTTCTCAGTACTTTCACAGCACTGGAAATACTGGATTTCCGTAGAGCACATGAGGCTACATGAATAGTCCTGTGATTTTTCGGGCTAGATGTACCAAGAGGTCTTCTTTCAGTTTATATAGTTTGCACTAGTCAGCCACCTAGATATAAAAAGAGAGGTATCTCACGCTTAAGTGAGATTTGCAATTCTTGAGTCTGGTGCAGACCTTTGCCTACTTTCTCAGTTCTGGATATGTAACCTGCTCACACACACCTAGGCTATAACTTGACTCAGCTTCGTTAACAATTCTCTCACTCTAAGCAAAATTGTTCTGAATACACATGATAGCTTGTAGGTATTCACAATACTAATGAGACAGTCCCAGAATGTCAGAAAATAGGGCTGCAAGGAGTGCCACATGAAAGCTTCATGGTACCTTTTTCGCTGAGAGCTGACTGTTGTCCTGAAGAGCCCATTGTGCCTCCAGTAAAGCATCCCTCACTTTTTTGGGATAACCTCCCACACTGCTGCACAATCCTAACTGCAAAGAAAATGTAAGGAGTGAGCAATGAGGAATACTGTAAAAAGTCAAGGATCTGGAAAAATATGCCTGGTTTTATGTAGCAGCTCCCTGACCACCTCAGCCGTGACATCTACCTTGTCGTAATCCAGGTTTTTCAGGCACCCTACTGACAAGGTAGGCAGCTGACAAAGATTCTTAAAGGTAGCTGGTCCTGGGAGGGAGGTTTTAACTAAGTAAACCCTACATTGCCTGCACTGACATTTTTAATGAAGCTGAAAAATGAGCAAGGATATCAATACAAACTGTCTTGGCTGTGTTGCATGAGAGAAAAAGAGTACTGGGTATAAGTGAGAGATGAATATGTTTTTCTCCAAATGCACATCTTCTAACCAGAAGATGTAATTTGATGAACAAGAAATGTAATTTTCCAGGCACTTTTTGAAATATAATTTAATAAAAAATTGAAACAATAATAAAAATGCTTCCTTCAAAAATTAGCTTTCTTTTGCCCTCATTGAATTGAAATAAAGGTATCAACACTGCTGTTCTTTTAAAATCATATTTTTTTAAATTTTCTATTTTTCACCTCCCATGTATATGTCAAATATGCAAAACCTGCAGGATTTTGGTAGCTATTAAAAGGAATACAGTGGTCAGTATTATTTTTTACTTCAGCAGAAATTTGTTATCCAAATATTCTGGCCCTGGATATGAAGGGACAACTTCTATCATACAAAAACATAACACTTACTTCTTTAGAGGGATTTTAATGGAAAAACAGAAGAAACCTTGGAAATGCTCTCACTAGTAGTTTTATATGAAAATAAAGTGAAAGTAAATGAAATTATTTCCCTCTTTATTCTGCTTTTGGGAATATCTTCTCACTATTTTGTATGAGACTAAGTGTCCCTCCTGAAGTACATTTTTAGAGTGGAAAGAAAAATGGATCCATTAAAAATAAACAAGGATTGACTAGATTTTTGTCAATGAAAATGTTTCTGCATATTCCATGGACATTTTGCAAGACATTTTTAGGAGCATGACAAAAATCTGCAGAGTATACTAATAAATATATTAGTATACTTTTTGACTAAATAAAAATATACTAATATATTTATGAGTCTTCAGTGACAAATAAAAACATGAGGCAATTTTTTTTCTACCAAATATTTTACAAGTCATAAAATAGATAATGCTTATCTGTAGTTTTTTTCTGAGAAAATATAGTTGCACAAGCCCTGTTTTCTTCCCTTGAGTAATAAGACAGAATTTATTAATGCTTTTAGGCTTTGATTTTATTCACCTCTGTCCCTTAAAAATATAAGCTGTTTTCAAAGCTCTGCAAAAGTTGTGCCTACCCTCTTCCCCACCTCATTCTTTAGGGATGTTCATCCTGGTCTTGATAGACTGACAGTTATTTTTTGCCTGCTGATTTTATTGTGCTACAAGCTATCAAGCTTATCCAGGACTGTGCTGTCGTGAGAAACACAACATCACAGGGATCTTGCAATCAGGTGTCAGAAAAAAAGTGAACAAAATACAGTGATTTGTAACTGAAGGAGGAATTTTTCCAATGTCCCTGATATCTCATAGAGGTTATGCAATTGTGGCTTTGGTCAGAATTTTAAAAGGTTTTTTTTGTGCATGTAACTCCCCTCTTTCATGGCTGGCTCCAGAAACAACCTTCTCTGCAGTCCTTTTTGTGATGCAATAGCTCAGAGCCTAAAATATCCTGGTTTGTTTGCTTATTTATTTTATGGTTCTGTAACAGGATGGTTCCTTGAGATACTGTATTTCCTCATCAGGACTGTCCTGGGAAGCAGCCAAAGCAGTCAAACCATTACTACCCTCACTCCAGAGCCCATAGAGGAGAGCCCACACCCCACAGACCAGGAGCTCAAACAGGACACATCTGTCACTGCGCTCACACCGCTGCCACATTGTGAGTGCATATCCTGGGAACGGCCTCCTGGGGTGTCCACACCGGCAAGAGAGGTTTTTGAGTACTGCTTGGCTTGGCACAAGCTGTAAATAACGGGACCAAGCCGAGAATCCCTCTTCTACTTTGGAAGTGGGCTGTTACTCCCTTTGCAGCACGTCCATGTTTAGGATGCTTTTACTGTTTTCCTAACAATCACTTTTATTGCAAGTCTCAAATAACCAAAGCCCAGTGGATGCTGCTGCCAGGGTGGAAGTGGGAGCAGGGACTAGAAGCACGCACAGAGGAGGAAATGCAGTGAGATTGTGTGTCCACAGTCCTGTCAGGAGGACTGCTGCAGTCCTCCCCTCTTGAAGCATCTCAGCTATGCCAGCCCTGCTTGTCTCTGCACCAGAGCTGCCAACTGGGCTAAATCGCGTGGTGACTTTGTGAGGCAAACAAATGTAGGTTAAAATGCACCAGCCAAGCTCATTTCCATTTGGATTTTACCCAAAGTCTGAGATAAAGGGCCTGAGCAATAATTTGATGCACTAATTAGCCCATTAAAAAAGATTGTTATTTTTAGGTGACTAAAGTTTTGTTTCAGAGGAGAAAAAGTCGTTGGTATATTTTGAAGAATTTTGTGAAGAAGCCTGTTGGAAGTGAGAATAAACAAAAAAGCTCTTTCAAATTCCTGGAAATGGCTAAGAGACATGTTGTAAATTCTTTGAATTAGTAAAATAGACTGCTAGTGACCAAGCATGTAAAAGCAAGGTTAACAGGTCACAGAGAACTACAGTTGGTTGATTACTGCATTTTAATTTTAACTTCTTTTCTAAATATACTTTATAATTCCATATTTAATTAATAATGCAGTATAACAAAGGGCCAGTGTACTTTTTATTAGAAAAAGCCTACACTGAAATAGCACTAAAACTTCAGAATAAAGTGGGAAAACATAAGAAAACATTAGCTGTGCAGATTTCATTTAGTTCTGTTAATACAGAATATTTAAGAATATTTTTACAAATACTATACTTTGGTACTCATTCTGTGCATGATCACACATCTTATTTACTACACATTGTCCAGATTTGCACCTGAATAGTTGATTGTTAATTCCAAATAATTCATATTATTACAGGATGTTGTCCAAAATTTTCTGGAATAATTGCCTAGAGTTAGCTTTCCAAGCCCTTATCGCTTAATTTGAAATAGTGAACCAGCCAATCCTGTTGGAATCATTAACAACATAATACTTTTGAAGCAATAATTGTTTATTTTGGTATCTGAATTAAGTCTGCAGCTCAGAAAAACTCATGCTCAGGATGAACTGAGGAAATAATCCTCCAAGTTTTCAGGATTTAGCTCAGGTGCACAAGGAACTGCTTAGTTGTGTATACCCAGAAGCAGCTATAGGAGTTCCAAGAACTACAGAGAAACTGAAACAATCAGTAGCTATTTACTGTTTATTACTGATTATTCTTCAGCTGCGTCCCGGGTTTTGCTCAACTCCTCTCCTGTCCAGAAGGGCAAAAAAACAATTCTGTTTTGACTCTGGTGACCGCAAGGACACAAAGTGAGAGTCACAGGGAAGAGCATGGTGCTCCCTGGCTACATCACAGCTAATCAGAGATTTGTTTTTCCCAGTCTTTGAAAGACTCTAAGAACATACACACACACACACACACACGAAAAAAAAAAAAAAAGGAACAAAGGAAACATTTTCATTTTCATTTATCTTTTACTTCATTCTCTTCTCATAAACACAGTGAAACAAGACTTTATTAGACATTATTAATTTTGCTGCTACTGCTTGCATGACTGAAGCACCTGCAGATCCCAAGTGAGATAGGAGTCAGCTGTGCTACGTGCTGTAAAGATAAAAATCTCTTGCAAGTGTTTGCTCCAAGCATTCACCAGCTGACTAGACACAAGAAACTACATGGGAGGGAAGCAGGCAGTGAAGAGGCAAAGAGGTGCTTGCTCAGAGTCACTCAACAAAGCAGTGGCACAGCTGGGAATAAACTCCAGGTACCCAGATGCTCAGAACTCTGCTCAGGCCAATACACTAAGCAGCTTTGCCAGCTAAAACAAACATATTTTTTCATCCTTGACAAACTGCCAACTGCAATGAAATGTGCTAACAAGATGTACAAAAGCAGGTTTCACTTTTCAAATCCTTTTGAAAACAAAGCAAAACACAACACCCTTTTTTTCTAGTTGCTCCGTGTCGCTCTTAACCATTTCAGATTTTTAGGACAAATTCATTTGAAAAACAAAAAGAAGGAATTGATTATCTTTTATTTGCAGTTGAACACTGGAAACAGAATGCAATTCTCAAGGATTGTCTCTGCCACTTCTTTAAAGTGCACATAAACTTACTTCGTTGGTTAAGTGGTAGATTTTAACAATTAGGGTGGATGTCTTGAAAGAACCCTGTACCAAATAAAGTGTTTAAGGAGAAAGTATCTTGTTCAAATAATATGGTCAACGATACCTAACTAGTTTATCACAGCAGTTACCTTCTGACATTCACTGAGAAGTTTTACACCAGCTGTAAAGCATATTGCAAAACTTCCTCATTAAATCCTGTCAGCAAGACTCTGTTTCAGCTCCAAGTATGGTGCACAGAAAAAAAAGTCAACACAGCAGAAAAATATTTCCCTATGCTTGACCAAAACTGAAAAAAAGAAGAAAAGGAAAGCAAAAGAGAAGAAAAATAAAAGAACAAATCCAGAAGTTCTTTTTTATAGTATTTCTAGTTGTAGCTTCAGAATAGCGAACCACCTTAAGACTCTGAGTTAGAGTGCAGGAGGGTTTTTTTATGTCACTTCTTCATAGTCTTAAATCATCATGGCCATTGGATGCTGATTCACAGCCATAAACTACTTCCAGTGTTTACATTAGGGTTTCTGAAAGAAATGCATATCTCAGTCCAGCAGATCAAATACATCACTGTCTACAGGAACTGAAGTAAGGCATGTATGCATTGTATCCCCTGCAGGAATATAAGGCAAGCAAAACTTTGATAAATTACACCCAAAAAACCTGCACACAAACAAAAGAATGAGGATGGGGAAAGGTAATATAATGAGGTTTTTTTGTATGCAGCAATGAATGCGATAGGAATAGGTCCCTCTGTCTTTATGAAAGTAAAGGTCCACTTCTCGGGGGGAAGGAAAGGCATTTTTCTTTTTGACTCATTAAACTATACAAATCATAAGTGAGGCTCTGTGGTTTATTTCAGAATTGTATGAGCTAGGGCAGGAGGTGAAGTCAGATTTTCCTAAGAGAAAAGGAACTTTGGGACACTCCTAGTTTCAGTGTGATGGTCCTCTGTGTGTTACTGGACTGGAACATCAGCCCTCGTGCCCCGGCTCGGCACTTATGGGGGGTGCAGGGAAAGAGGGCACAAAGCCAAGAGAAGCGAACTTCCCTCCCAGGAAGGCAGCAAGTGTCCTGCAATTGCCTCCTGTATCCCAGCAGCTGAAACCACCTGCGTGATCTCGTAGGTGGAAATCCTTCTACATCAGTCCTGCTCCCCCACCTCTTGTCTCATTTATGTCGTGCCTCTTGCTCAAATAGCTTCCTGCTTCCACCACCAAATGACACTCATTCCACTGCAAATGGCTCCTTTGAAGTTGCAGAGGAGGGGCCTGGATTTTATCCATGGCACAAAATCCTAGCATAACTTTAACCCTCTCTTTTTTTTTTTTTTTTTTTTTTTTTTTTTTTTTTTGTTGGGGGGGGGGGGCGG
>VXBC01002446.1:1393323-1445379 GCA_013399945.1 Ploceus nigricollis | reverse complement strand
TGATGGGGGGAGGAGGGCAGAAGCAGCAGTTACAGAACACAAAAGGAAGAAAAAATGCAACATTTCTATCTTCAATTATCACATTAATAAAGGGCCCCCAGAAAAAAACAAAAAAAGGAACTGCTACTACATCTGCACATCCTTGTACCCTTGTATGCAATTGTCTCACCAGCTTGAGATTTCCACAGCCATGTCACTGCTCAGTCAAAGGCTCTTGCTTTCAAGGTCAATTATCCCATGGTCATGTTGCAGAGAGCTCTGAAGGAGCTCCTCTGGTCTGACACCTACATATCATGCCTACCCATGGAGGAAAGGGAAGTGAAACTGTTAATTGGTTGTCAAGAAGGATGAAAACATTATTCCTTTGGCTTACTAGATGTTCGCACATAGAAAAGCTTAAATGTTGTTGTTTGGATCTTTTTTTTTTCATTAAACAAATAAAAAAATTCTTGTGAAATCCCATGGAGTCAAGAAAATCACAGTATCTTGGTTTGAGTTTGAGGCCATACTTTTTCTCTAATGACCATAAATAAAATTAAGTGTTTTTCTAAAATATGAAATCATTGCAGCTCTCAACTGGCAACATATAATTTTAAAAATGTGTCAAAGTCAGTCACAGGGAATTTTTGGAATGTTTACATTTGTCAAAGAAAGATTTGGCAAAACATGTTCTTGAAATGTTTTGATTTCACTAAATCTGCCTCTTTACTCAAAAAAAAAATTATTAAAAAAATGGTGAAAGAAACTTTCACTGAGGTCAGAATACAAATGGCTCTTGGGCTATGCAGCTTACATTACATGAAAAAAGTGCTTAAACTGTAGTACAGGTCACAGCTTAGTCTACATGTCTGTCAGTCTCCTTTTAACTCCTGCCATGTTTCTCAGATTCATAAGAGTGGACTCTTCCATCCAAAGCCCGACACGAATTCTACTGAAGGTACAGGTTTTCAAATGCAAACTGGAATAATATCATATCCACCTCTAACATGTTTCTTTTAATTTATGTGAAGTGGCTCACTGGGATGATACAAGAAATCTTTACACAGAAAATTGCACACAACCCATAAAGACATAATTAACAATTAACACTGAGAAGGCGCAGGTTAGTATATCCTATAAGAGCAGAGATTTTTCTGTTGAAAGATTATTAGAAAAAAACAAACAAAAACCAAACTAATAAACTCCAAACTGAAAGATTGCAATACATAGCACTGAAGACCTGTTTTTCAATTCATGAGAAAACCAAATAAAATGTATTATGAGCTCCTTAGGAAAACACATTATTATGTACACTCATATGTACACTAAAAGCTACATAAAACAATCTCTCTCCAATGTGTTACATGTTGGAAACCCTTACGATTTCTCTTATAGCTTCATGCAATTTATTTCTTATAAACTAATCCCCTACTTCCTCTTCCAGCATGAAAAAGATGTTGTATTGCTAAACTGTTTGGTTAAGCAATGACAACAAGCCACAGGCAACATCTAGTAAGTATACAAAGCAAATTTAATATTTTTACATCCAAAATATAAAATTGTTCTGGAATGCGCACCCCATCTTTTTTCATATGAAATCACTTTCTTAAATCTCACTCTCTCAGTGATATTGTCTCATTGCCTTTAATCAGAAGGACAATCAATCATTTCTTTTTGTTACACACTCAAACACCATGCACTACCTGGTAGGTTATTTACTTATCTACATGGCCTAAGTAAACTATTCCAAGCATGTCAAAAGATCATCAAGACGCTAGTGACAATGCTAACTATTTTTTTTTGTTTGCTCTAGCTCTTTGGACTAGATTGGAATGCTAATCCTTTCCCCAGCAGACACTGCACATGGAGGGGGTTGAGCAAAGGTGGAAACATGGAGCGCAGCAAATGGCAATGGCACAAGCACGTAAAAAAGAAAAAACCAGGACTGGCAGAAAGAAGGTGGCAGAAAACTTTTACTTCAGAATTTCATATGAGTACACAGACTGAGCTGTGCACAAATTAGGCTCAGACTGTTTTTGGCACCTATTAGCAAAAAGGCCTAGTGACTCAAAGGTATTTTTGGGGAGCTCCCAAATCACTTAGAATCAACTGCAACATTAAAATTCTTCAGTGCATAAGTCTATGAGGCCTGATGAGATGCATCCCAGAGTCCTGAGAGAATTGGCTTATCTAGTTGCCAAGTTACTCTCCGTGATCATGGCAGTCAGGGGAAAACCCAGATGACTGGAAAAGGGGAAATATTTCCCCATAGAAAGGGGGAGCTACCAACCTGTTAGCCACCCCTCTGTGTCTGGAAAGATCATGGAACAGATTCTCCTAACAGCTGTTTTAAGGCATGTGAAGGGAAGGGAAGAGATTTGGGATAGCCATCAGGGTTTCACCAAGGGCAAGACCTGCCTGACCAGCCAAAAGGCTTTCTGTGCTAGAGGGACTCCCTCAGCAGATAAGAGTTACAGGCATCATTTGTCTGGACTTCTGTAAAGCCTTTGACACGGTTGTCCACAACATCCTTCTCTACACATTATGAGAGATGGATTTGATGAGTGGATGGTTAGATCAATAAGAAAGTCGTATCCTTAAGTGCCAGCCTGAGAAACTCAACACAGAAATTTGAGCCTTTCATTTAAAATCCAGTGGCTTGATAATTTCTCTAAACTTCACAGTTACCAGAGAAATTAACCCTCCTATTAAACATTTTTTAAAATTTTCCAACATTTAGCTGAAAATCAGAGCTTAATTTAGTATTTTGACCAATGCTGTGCTATATAGTATTTTAGTGAGTTTCACTGTATATTTAAGATCTCTGGGGCAGAAAACCACAGTGCTGGTAAGACTTTGCAGCTGGTATGATGAGGTACAATAAATATTGTAATTACATTTTTCAGCCACCATTTTTCTGTTTCTTTTTTGGAAGGAGCTACAGATGGAAAAAGACAGAAAAGTTGCACTCCAGTTTGTGTGGTTTTCATAATGTGTTTTTAATTTATTGATGTGGCATCATGTTCTCTTTCTATTAATTGTCTTCTCATCCCTTAGGTTAAATGATTTGTCCTGGTACATTGAAATTTGTAGAAATCTTGGTGACTGAGAAAATGCAGATGTTACTAAAGAAGAGTTGCTTCATTTTACACAAGTACTGATTTTAAAATTTAATAAGAGAGAATGAAACTTACGGCTAAGTTTTGGTTTTATCAGAACTAATGATCTATCCCTATGCATCAGCAGTGATGACCCCTAATTTCTCTAACAAAATACTTATTTACAGAAAAGCTATTTGCAGGATTTAACATAATGACCACAGCATTTACAGCAAGGTGAATGTTTATGTTTAATTTGGAAAACTCATGATAGCTTTCATGGCAACATAGGTGGTTAAGTCTTTAATCTCCAACAAGCATGTTTTCAACAGGCTAATCTATAAATGGTGGGGCTTAAGAGCCCTTGTGTCTGTTTACATGTTCAGAACCACACAGTTCCTGCCATGCAAGTCTGTGTGCCCAGGGGCAGTGTCAGCCTGGTGCCAGAGGAAGGCAAAGATTGCAAAATCGGTTTCCTTCAGAGGCAGAGGCAGAGCATGTTCACCTTCCCCTGGCCTGCCTGCATGCCTTGTCCTTGCCCTGCAGGGATTGATCAGTTCCCTTGCTGCAAGGAGCAATTCAAACTGCCCACCCTGTCAGATTCATGTAGGTATTCCCACAGGTGATTGGTTTTGAGCAGTATGTTAGCAATTTTTTCATTTCCATACCAAGCTAAGGCCTTTCCAAAATGGTAGCCTAGAGGAGCTGGCATCCTTCAACTGGGAAAGTCCTCAGCCCTTCACATCCCAAATGCTCAGTTGCTTTCATCTGTTGAGGAGTTTGTATGAAAGCTTGTACAAAAAAATGAAATTTTCCTGCCCTGTTATGCACTCTAGTCAGGAATAACCATACAGAATGTGTCAGGTGCTAGACTAATGGTTGGACCCAATGACTCAAGAGATGTTCTAATGATTCTATGATTTTTTTTTTTGAGTGATTATCGTAACACCATAGAATGGTTTGAGTTGGAAAGGACCTTAAAGACCATCTAGCTCCAGCCCCCTGCCATGGGCACAGACATCTTACACTAGACCAGCTTGCTCAAAGCCTCATTCAATCTGGCCTTGAATACATATATAGATTTGCTTTAAAATTCCGAGCTTGAGTAAGAGGTGTTTTCTCTTTCTTTTTGCCTGATTGCTTCTGTGCTAACTTTCTTGTTTGCCTGATAGGAAATGATTACACAATCCTCACTGTAAATTGGGATTTAGCTCATGTCCTATGTCCTATCTTCTCTGTGCTAAGAATTAAAAGCTTACGGCATTTTGGCAATATGTGTAAGACTGGAGAACAAAAAACAATGTTTGACTCTTTATTTCCAAACAATGCGTGTCTGTGAATAACCATGCATGTCTCTCTCAATTTAATCTTTTGCTACCTATAATTTATATAATAGGGTCCTCAATATTAATTTTGTCTACAGCTAATGAAAAAAATAATTCTACTTTTTAAAATGGATCAATTACTCTAAATGTGCTTTTGTTAATAAAAGCCAGACAAAAACTGTGGCATTCTACAAACCAAATTCTGCCCACTTGAGACTTAAAAATGAAAAGCCAGTCAGTGCAGATTATGTAATTAGTTCTGGTAAAAGTAGTCTTCTAATTTCTTTTACTCTTAAACTAAAAGAAAATACTTGACGGCTCTCTGAGCCGAATCATGCAGAGATTCCTGTAGCCCCAAAGTATCTTCTAAACTTTCAAGAATCTCAGTCAGACATGAGCTACATTAAACTCCATTTATAGAGATGGCTGAGAAAAATAGGCCATTTTCAGAAATCTTCAGATTTAGGTCTCAAAGTGGAACGATTGCTTTCAATTTATCCTTATTCAAACGGGTGAAAAAATAGTATAATATCCCTTTCATTGTGATTCCAAATAACAAGAGTTCTAATAACTACTCACAAAGTGAAAGGACACTGAATATTATTTTATTGTTACCTCTTTACTAAAATGTTCACAGAATCTCAGACATTCAGAGATGAAATGCACCTTTGAAGACCTGCAGCCAGAGCAAGTACCCTTCAGACCCTAACATATTTAGTGTAAAACTGCTGCACAGAGCACAGGAGCACAGCCCTGACCAGGGGGCATCAGATCCTTTCAGAATGCAGGTGTGAAAACTCACTGCAACACCTCATCACTTCAAGGTGAGTTAAATAAACTGCCTCATGTCAGAAGGTTTGCTGTAACTCAGTGTCACAGGTTTGTTTTGTTTTATTTGCCTGTCTGTGCAGACTGCTAGTTTTTTACCAGGAAATGGGTATGCAGGCCACAGTAACATTTCTGGTGAGAGAAAGCTGTTCACAGCTGTTCCCTCAGCCCACTGTGGCTGGACAATAGAGGAGACCCCACTACTGCACAGAGGTCCACATCTGGTGTGTCAGACAGAGGCATGTCTCAGGCACCATGACCATCTGGCCCCCAGCCCTGCAAAAACCACCCCTTCCTCGATGTGAGGGGCTAGCACCAATACTTGGGGGAAATACAAAAAGAAACTGTCTTTCTCATGGCCCTGGGTAAGACCCTGAAATCATACAAGCAAGGCTAAGACTCACCAATTTAAATCTGATTTGGAGTGCCAACAGTTGGCACTACTCTAAGAGGGAAGAATTATTATTCCATGTTTGGGAAAATGCAATCTATGTTTCTTCATTGTGAGAGTACTTCATTTTAAAATAAACAGATCAGAATGGTTTGAGAAATAAGGTGAGAACATGCTTTCTTAATAAATAGAGCAGTGGGGTTATGGTTTGATGTAACTTTTTCTAATGGAAAGAGATTTTGACTCTAAACAGCAAATTGGACTCGTCAGATGATAAAGGTTAACCTTGCTGTTAAATACTATCTCTCTATTGGCTAACGTTAAATACATCTGCTGCATAAAACAAACCATATAAGATGGATAAGAAAAAGCATTGAGAATACTCTCAAACTATCTTTTGTAGGAACCTGAATGCCACCAAGCACTCCACTGAAGAGCCAGTCTTTGTGACAACACTAAATCCTTGTGAGGGTTTGTGAGTCTTGTGAATCTTAAATAAGTTTTTTTTATCAGGAAAGAGACTGAACCTTTTCCATGTCAATGTTTTAAGTAATAGTTCTGAGAGTATTGCCAAACACACCTTTCAACAAATGAGTCACTAAGTACACTGAAGGTTGGTTCCTGCAGAACAAAAGGGGAGCTGTGACATTTTAACTAAGTTTTACTTCTTCCTTGGGCTAGACCCATGCCTGATCACAAAACACATTCACATCTAGCATGCAAATTTTCTTCCTCACCATGATTCCAAGCAATATAAATTATAGTTGTTTACATCAAGTTTCCACTCCTTTGAACACTGAGCTTCTCTTGACTTGGCTAGCAGAGAGCCCACAATGTAACCAATAATCTTCATTCCCTCAGCTGTACTGACATCATCCTGACTTAAAAAAACAAGGAAGTAAGCTAATCAGAGATCTTCTGATTTATATTCTGTAATGAATACAAAGGGGCAGAAACCAAGGTCTTTTAAATGGAAACTGTCAGCAAAAAAGAAAACAGAAGAGAATTATTTTGGGAGGAGGCAAGAAAGAGCACTAGGGTCATGGGGGAAGAGGGGATACTAGAAAATGAAGGAATTATCTGAGAGGTAATATGTATTGCTGCAATATTTTTCCACCTGGTAATGTTGTGAGTTCAAAATATCATGCCAGTCAGACTTGAGAAAGGAATCATGAAAGAGTATAAATAACTTATTTTTGATTATGGGTCTGAATTTTGTAACATTTTGTTTTGGCCATAAAGAATATTCACTTAGAGAAAATATTAACCAAGTTAAAAAAAAGATAGTAGCTCTGGGTTGAAGAAGACTCTTTTATCTATTGGGCATTCTTTTCTAATATCTGTAAATATATTTATGAGCCATTTTAATTTCCGAAGGCAGAATCTTATCTGCTTTCAAAATTTTTTTGGTTTTGTTTGGTTTTACTTTTTTCATTTTTAGAGAAACAATTCGGTTGAATCACTTTGAAAGCTCATCTCAACATACTGGTGTTGTCAAAATTTTTCTCCATAAAAGGGTCACATCCATACTCATTAAGGGTAGGATTTACCGCAAGGAAAATTGAAATCTATTGTTTCTAATGTAGGTTGAAATTCTGAACTCAGGAATAGTCCCACTGTGACTCTGGCACAGAACTGAGTGCTGGTACACAGCCCAGGAATCTTCTCCCACTAGGACACTTCACTGTTCCTCACACCTCTCTGCTGGGCCATTATCTTTTCCTGTCGAAGTGCAAACCTTGAAGAGGTGTGGTGTACTGTGTCTGAAGCCAACTTTCCTCCATTGTGAAGGAGCACATTAATCTTCAAGAGACGTATCTCTGTGTGACCTGAAGTGTGTCTGAGGGGGCATGAAGTGGGAGAGATAAACTTGTTCTTGTGACTCACTGAGACAGAAATTTCACTGGCAAGAGAATCACAGGATGGGTCAGGCAGGAAGAGGCCACAGTGGATCATCTGATCCAAGCCCCCTGCTCATGCAGGGTCATCCTAGAGCACATTGCAGAGGACTGTGTCCAGGTAGTTCTTGGATATCTCCAGTAAGAGAGATTTCACAACCACTTTGGGCAGCCTGTTCCAGTGCTCAGTCACCCGCACAGTAAAGAGGTTCTGACTCATGTTCAGGTGGAACTTCCTGTGCATGATTTTCTGCCCATTGCCTCTTGTCCTGTTGCTTGGCACCACCAAGGAGAGCCTGGCTCATTCTCTTGACATCCCCCTTCTGATCCCCCCAGATGGACATGGATGAGGTCCCCTCTCAGTCACCTCTTCTCAAGGCTGAACAGACCCAGGTCCCTCAGCCTTTCCTGAGGCATCTGTAATCACATGGATCCAGGAGTCAGGATTCTACAAAACTGTTTTAGCTTGATAAAATAAAACAGACCTAGTTCTTCTTGATCCTGATGCCTTCTGCAAGATTTGTCTCCTGATGCAGATCCTCAGCTGTGCTAGTTGACCTGCTGTGAAGTAGTCTCCTATCCCTTTCCTTCATGTCCTTAATAAAGAGGAGGAAAACAGCTCTACTATTCTTCCATAGAGATACTCCTTTCACAATGATACATCCCAAGATGAAAACAGTGGATCAAACACCATAATTTTCTTTGTAAGTAGTTTATACAGTCTCAACTGGCCCTTTTGTCAGACTTTTTCTTTGTTACCTTACCTTTGGCATGACATCGGACGACCAAAACAAATTAAGCACCTCAACACCCCCTTTGGAGAACAACATGTTTTTCAGCAAGGGGAGCAGTAAGACCAATTCTGCTGAACCTTCTCATGCCAGTGTTTGGGTTGAGCTGCTGGAGGAAGACTGGCATGCCCAAGGGTACAGACTGGTAAGCACTACTCCTGTGGCCATAAACTACAAGGATTGCAGTGAGTGAAAGGAAGAATGGGGTGTATATGTCCTTAAACATATCACATACACTTTTGGCATTGAATTTGAGAATGAGGGTCCTAGAGAGACTGCCAGTGCAGGAGTACAAAGAACTATACTTTCAAAGGAAAAGGGAAAGGCAAGAGAAGAAAAATGCAAGCTAAATGAGTTGTGGGAAGACACAGAAATATAAATCCTTTTTTTTTTTTCTTTTTAATCACATTTGAGCCAGAAAACTGTGGCACCAACTGTAAGTGTTCAACCCTATTGGAAATAACGTATTAAAGAAAATCAGCTGATCCAACAAAAAAGGAGTAAAACAGCTATTGTAGGGAGTTTTAATATATTTTGCTTTGGCCTGAAATCAATAATCATTTGGAAGGGAGGATTATTTTTTACCTGGCTGATAAGGCAGCTCCGCAAACAGTTATAACAGATGAAGGGCTAAGCATTTTGCAACATGCTGTGGAAGACAGAAATGTACACATAATCATAGATGTTCAATGACTAGAAGTACAGCTTCTGTCCAAACCAGCAATAATGGTGCATTGTAGTAGAGAAACTGACTGGACAGTGAAGCTGGATGTGTAGTAATGTTGAAAAGTGTTAAATGGCTCATTTTTATAATGGTTCCACCCGCAGGAGTTACTGATTTAAGCCTGATAATAACCCTCTTTCACACTTGTGCTATGTTGCAGTGAGTGCATGGTACGCTCCAGGAAATGCAATCATTGCTAAGATACCCACACACTATCTGCCAAGAAGATATGTGACCTGACTCCCAAAATTGCAAGAAAATTCTAAGTACTGATTTGAGAAGAATTGTGGTAAATCATTGCACATTCATAAGCAACTGTTAATAAATCCTTGTTTCTGAAACTGTTTATCCATTTTACTGATGGAAACATTTGTTTAGGTTTTATAGGCAGTCAGTCTTCAATTCGTGTTTCCTGGCATTCCGCAGTACTATTCTTGGTGCTTATGTCTCTTCAATGCCATTTTAAAAAGTCTCAGGTTCAGCTGCTTGCAGTGAGTAGGAAAAAAACTCACCTCATAGTACTGCCTTTTGTAAAATACCCAGTCTAGCCAAGCAGTGACTGATAGCAGTTCAAATGTGCTATGAGAGAAGCAGCTTCCTGACTTATTCTCTAATACAAAGACAGAAGTAAAACCAGTGATCACTCGGAATTTGAATTATTAGTTTGATACACCCTTTATAACCCCTATAGATTAAACCAATTGCCTAACAAAGATTTTCTCATTATTCATTTATTTTTCACAAACAAAACTTTCTTGCAGGCAAAGCCTTTCTGCCTTGCTATAAAGCTGGTTTAATTCATCTGTAAAGGAGAAACAGAAATCTTATTCAGAAGTCTTTAAATATCTTTCCATTTGCATGACCTCTTTATTGCCTTCAAATTTCTCAAGCACTATAATCTGCAGGTTCTGTTATGTTAGACTTGTGAGAGCTTCAGACACAGTTATGGAAAATTTTTTCTGTACTGTCACTGACACACTTGCTGTCTTGCTCTGGAGAGATTGTGCACAGAGGGCTTCTCGCTCAGCTCACATTTACAGGCACCCTTTCATGTACTGTGTAAATCCTCTGCACTGCACTGAGTGCAGCTATTCCAGATTTCTATGATTTAAAGGTATGAAATTTTTACTTTCTACTTACAGGAAAGATTATAAGAACTGCCAAATAAAAATACACAAATTAGGAAGGCAAGTCTATTTCTAATAAATAGCATCTGGGCAGAGCTGCATTATAGAATTTTAATATTAAAATTTCAGTATTTGCAGCATGTCTTGAATGACGTCAGTCAGACTTCTTTCATCAATCTTTTGAAAAATAAAACAGAGCTAAGTCATAAAGCAACATCTTGGTCTAGTTATGGCATTGCTAATTTGCAGCTGATGGAACTTTTCTGTATTACATCAAATCAGACAATGAACTCAGAATGTGAGCTTGCAACATTGTGTTATTAGTGGAAGTCCTTCATTCTGAATAGTCAGAAAGAGGTAAGTAGATTCCAGAAACATTTGCTGCACTGCTGAGTGGTCAAAAGAATAGGTTGGCTGTTATGGGATGCACCAAGGCTGAGATCATCTTTATTTTTCTGATCCCATGCATCAGCCTTAACCATTATTACTGAACTTATGTTCTCTGAGCTTCACTTCCTTCTGTCCAGTTTGACATCTTGCTCTTGTCAGCTGGAGATTTCATGCTTCATTGACTGTTAGTATTAGTCTTCTATATTGCTGACAACCTTCATTCCATATCAGTAGATCATAAATGTGATGATCTATCCAGCTGAAATCTTCAAGGCCTGAACAGCTGGGTGCTTTGGTACTGTAGTACTTAGAATTTGCAAACATGCAGAATTTTTATTGTATTTGTCAAGCTGGACTTGCACCTGCACTTGCTTTGTAAACAAAACTAAAAATGCTGTTGCATAAGTCCTTCTTCCCAAGCTGTCTCTTGGGGGAATTTTTTGAATTTACAGACTCTGTGTATTCCTTTCCTGTTTCATGTAGGTAAGAGTATTCTTTTTCCAATCCATTCCATTGGTATCTCAATTGTACCAACAACTCTTTTGTGCCATTCAGAAATTACGCCAGTGCAGGAAATATGGTCCTATCTGATTTTGTTTCATTTGCGTGGGAAAGAATGTTAGCAGTCCCCTTTTCTTTAAATATCATATTGCCCCTGCTCCTCCATGTTATTTATTTGACACTCAGCCATGTGGCACCATGTTCAGTAGCCTCATCTTCAGATGATCACCTTGAAACTTCATATTATTAATTTTTAAACTGGACCAGGGATAAGAATCATATAGGATAAGTTAATTTAATTTATTTGAATCTCAGCTGACTCTATCCTGAAGCCAAATGCTGATAGAATCCCTTTGCACTTTCTGGTTTTTCCTTTCTGTCTCATTTTTCTTGTTTGCTTCTTGTTCACATAGGCCTCATAAAAGATGATTATTTTTAAGAGCAATCTGAGACACTTCAATAGTAGGTTCTCAGCAGGGATCGGTGACATCTGAGTAATTCCTTCCAGCTTTGGCTGACATGACAGGGATATGACTGGCAGAGAATTAAAGCTGTTGCTAGATAAGTAAATTGCTAGATAAGTAAAAGAAGAGAAGATGGTCTCTATTTGGACTGGAAATTGACAAGTCTGTAGTTCTGTCAAAAAAACCCCCACCAAACAGACAGTCTCATGAGTTCCATTCCACAAGCAAAAATATGTGCATATCTTATCCTGAGTGATTTAGATGATCAGCTGATTTGCTAATATGTGTTACTCTTACATCACTGCGTTGCAATTCTAATAAATGTTCCCTCATCTTTCTCTTGCATCTTATCACTTACATCAGTCCTGAGGTACAGGATGTTCCTGCTGCTCAATATACAGGTTTTCCATCCCTACCATCAATTATTTATGGGTGATCTCTGTTTTTTTCCCTTACATTTAATTCTCATTAATTTTAATTAGACTCAGACTAAGCTCAAACCCTTTAGCACAATTTATAAGAAAAAGGAAAAGAAACATAGCGTGCTCACCAGATGAATTTTCCCAGAGCTCTCACAGCTCTAATTTACACTACAGACACACCAGGATGTGGTTGGAAGAAGCCTTGCGTTTCCTGCTTGTGCATGCTTTGGATGCATGACCTCAAGATGTCAAAAAGTCAGTGGGTCATGGGGAAAAGTCCAGCTTTGTGGGTTATGCTTTCTGGCTTGCAGATATGAAGCACGTAAACAACTTCTGAAGATACAAGATTTAGTTTTAACAGCTCAAGAAGACACTAGGTTTGCTTTTCTGCTCTGAAAAAGACATATATTTTTCAGCCTAAAACTTTTTGATTGCTTCAACTTTTCATTATGCAAATATAAAAAACAGGGAAAGTGTGTCATGAAATGACATACTGAAATCCAGAAAAAGAATTTATCAGCGTTTAATTTTTTTAAGAATATGCCTGGCTGGTGAACACCCCCCATGGCTAGTTTTTTAGCTTTTCATACACCATGAAAAAGTGAGTTCTGTTCAGTCTCTAAAATGTATTGAGCTGTGTGGGGGTAAGGAACCTTGATCAGATTTACCCTTGGTGGCCTGCCATCTGGATTAGAAAGAACAATCTTAATAGGTTGCAGGTGTAGTTGAACTGCATCATTAATGTGGTGGAAGAGACCCTCGGGGGCTCCTAAAATTTTCCTAGGAAAATCCAGCATCACATTAAAGGACTGAGATGGTTTCCTTGCTTTGTGGAATCAGGTTTTCAGTGACTAAAGATGTCTCACAGCGGTACTTCTGGAAATCAGGGTCCTTTGTGCTTATCAATGATTTGACAAAATATCTCATATACAGTTTCTCTGCAGCTGTTGGAATCAAAGAATTGTTTCAGTTGGAAAAGACCTTCAAGATCATCTAGTCCAATCATTATGCAGAGGCATTTCTATAGGGGTATGTCTGCAGTCCAATGAAAAAAAAATACACACTCTCCTGTACCTCAGGATGTAAGCAATAAGATGTGAGAGAAAGATGAGAGAACATTTATTAGAATTGCAATGCAATGATGTAAGACTAACAAACACTAGCAAATGAGTTGATCTTCACAGTCCAGAATATGATAAGCACTTGTTCTTGCTTGCAGAATGGGACTTATGAGAGTGTCTTATTTTGACAGGACTACAAGACATCTCCCTATGGAAATGTTCCAATGAACCAGGACATTTCTGTCTTTCCCTGGCCTGCCTTAAAAATTTTATCATACTGAAATATGACTCAAAAAAATGAACTCCAAAAAAAAAACACCCAGCAGGATAAATATATTACAGGAGAAGAAACCTCTGAGGAGGTCTGATGGACAAAACACTCTGCTTCTTTGACTGCAAATATAATTCCAAAAGGCCTCTTTTTCTCTTACAGGGAAATGAAAGTAAATGTCTTTCCTATGTTTTCAGCATTCACAGTGTCACACTTGTAGTTTGGAGATGAAAATAGAAGCTGTCAGAGAGATGCAGTTTTTGAAATGGTGATAGTATGTCATACTTAATGTCCCAATCTAAACTTGCAGTGACCTGGCACCTTGTTCTTAGTAAATAGGAAATTACCATATTAAATTTCCAAAAGCCTGAGGTCTGCTGAACCTCACAGCCTGTTACTCTTCTGACTGTTTTCATCAGTTGTTATAATCAGTAGCCCTGAAAAATATACTGAAGACTTGATCATGTTAATTATCATCTTTCATACACAAATTCCTTTTAGCCGTGCCTGATGTACACTTGGAGTAGGTAAATATTTACCCTGCTATATACTCCTTCACCCAAACGGGAAGGCCATTGGCTGCATTCACATTCCACAGCAATTGGTCCTGGGTCTCTCCTGGGCCCTCTTTTGTATCCACAGGCCATTAGATAGTTATGATTTTCTGTGTATTTTATTCAGTTCAAAGGGTCTGAAACACTGTGAGGACTGTGATGGAGCATATCAGCATCATGATTTTATGCTGTTGGGCCCTGCATGCCCTGCATGTGCTGGAGATGACCGAGTACAAAGTTTCCTGGAAGATTACA
Organism: Ploceus nigricollis; assembly: GCA_013399945.1. Classification (NCBI taxonomy): domain Eukaryota; kingdom Metazoa; phylum Chordata; class Aves; order Passeriformes; family Ploceidae; genus Ploceus; species Ploceus nigricollis. The sequence continues at coordinate 1,431,300 of VXBC01002446.1, read as the reverse complement.
AATACAGGACTGTGCAGCCTTAGCCACAGTGCTTATTTGTAGTGGTCCCAGGAGTGGGATTCCCCCAGAGCTGCACCCGTGGTTTGTTTGCATTTCAAAAGAGATGCAGCTGATTGACTCTAAATGGGAGCTCAAGAGTGAGTAAGATTTGTCCAGTGCAGGCAGGCAGCGATCAGGACCAGTGAACAAACTGCAGACCCAAGCACCACCTGGCAGAAATGGGCACACACACACACACACACACACACGCACATGCATTTGTTGAAGCCCTGACACTGGCTGGACTTTTTAACACTCATCAAAGCTATGTGCTGTTTATGCTCTTGCAGGCTAATCAAAAAGTTACAAAGGAAAGCCTTAGGGACAAAATCTGTTCCCTCACAGATCTCCGGGATACTGGATGGCTGCATTGGGACAGCTTTTCAGTGAACAACACTGTCATTGACTTGAATGCAAAGGATAAGCTTGCACCAATTTTTCAGAGAAGCAATTTTTCTTATAGACAGGCTGTTCAATGATTAATGCTGACAATGGGCTAAGATGCTTCTTATATTCCTTTTAGATAATACTATGAGTGTCAGTGCATGCATGGAGGGGAAAAAAACCAAAAACCCCATCTAGAATCAGCAATTAACACCACCTGATCCAGCCTTATCTTTTCTTATACTTTTGTTTAAACCCAATAAAATTAGAGCGTTTAAATGACTGCTGGGCTTTCGTTATTAGTTTTCTTTTGTTTTCTTTCTAAAATGATCACTTTCATTCTATTTAAAAAGAACTGTGAGAGCAAATTTGCCATTTATTTATCTTTCCATCTAAGTAGCTCCTGGCAGGAAAAAAAATTTATGTTTGTTACAGGTATCCTCATAGACAGAGATTTCACCTCCAGCTGCACTCTGTGCAGGTTGCAAGTGTTTAGGTTGCTTGGGTGGGCAGAACTTTTATTATTGCATTTGGATATCAGGAACACAAGCATGGATTTTGACAACAGGAGGACATCAACATCAGGAAATGAGACTGTTCAGAGTTAGCTCTGCTCCCATCAGAGCAAACAAATTCCCTTCATCACCACTGCCTGGGTTGTCTCACCACTGAGGTCTCCAGGGGTTTTGCCACTGACACCAGCAGCAGAGTAAGACCCAATGTAAGCTGCCTGGTTTAGAACACCTTGGATGCATTATCTTGCAGTACTGGCAGGGCATTAATAAGTGTTCTGCTGCTTCAGGGCCTTTCACATCAATGCTACTCCAAAGCCTTTAAGCCATTTGGGCTTTTTATACAATGCCAGTGTTACATATGGTTTCACAAAGAGTCACAAACTCTTTATAAGGGAGCCTGGCAGGGTCCACATTGATCTGGTGCCTTCTTTTATTTTTAACTTTCTTTGCTCCAGTTTGGGTCTTACCTGCTTCAAACTGAAGTGGACTGTGATGTGGTAGCCATCCTGATTGCCAAAATCAGAGCATGGCATCTCAACAAAAACTCACTCTGGTCAAGGACAAGTTTGGCACTAATTCAGCGGGATTTGGACCAGACACTTTTGAGTTTCCTCTTTCATACTCAAATTTTGCATCCCTGTATTGCCTTTGACTTCTTGGAAGGTACCCTGATCTGCAGGAGGGAGAAGACAAAAATGTTTCCTTTTGTATTTGTTTTCTTTAAACATTTTCTCTTGCATTGTTTCAAATCCTTTTGATTTATAGATCAGCACACACCCAAAACTAGTCCCTGGAAGCGACAAGGATTCAGAGGCTTGTTTGCACAGCTTTAGACCAAAGTCTGCTTAACTGTGAAAAATAACATTGTTGTAGGCTGTTACTTCTTAAAGAGCTGCTGGTGCCTTCTGGAAATCTTTGAGGAATAGTTTGTTTAGGAGTGAATCTGCTTAGGTCAATATACAATCTTATTTTTCTGGTCTCTATGTGCTAACAGTCTCAAGCAAAGCAAGCAGAAAAGGTACACAAACCCATGAAAAAAGCACAAAGAACAGAAGTCTTATTTAATTATTAGAATCCATTCACGGAAAAAAAATCAAATATTCATGCAAATTATGTAGCCTTAACAATCTGTTTTTAGAAAGAGACCAAATCTCTGAGAGTTTTTCAACTGAGTGGAGAGCAATTCAAATTACTTTTTCATTGTGGGGAAACAACAGTTTTCTGTTGAGGTAAATAGCCTACACTGGCATCAACAAATAGACCAGCAGAAAATTTGGCAAAGAGGCCCTATATCTTCTAATACTGTTCTCCTTAGGAAACTCAGATTTCACATTACCCTTAATCAAAATTAGGATGGAACAGGGCCATAATGTGGGGAGCTAATTCTGCAAGCCAGTGAACAATTTCCCTACATAAGGAGACTTTTCTTGATGTAAAATCTTGCTGTCAATGTTTTTATTGCTGCCCTGACACTTCTACAAGTTGGCTGGGTAGGTAGTACAGCAGAATTCATTGCTGTCTGTGGCCGTTTGATCAGTTGGGAACATGTGCATGTGGAGTAGAAGAGAATATTCTTGAAATTGTCTTACTTTAAACTTTGAAGCAGTCTGACATTCAGATTCTGCTTCTCATGTTTTTTACTACAGCTAGTCTTATGCAAAGTCCATCTCAGTATAGAAATGGGTCGGTAATTTTAGCAGTGGAATTTCTCCCCCATTTCACTCGCTCCCTATTGAATTTAAAACACAACTCTCTCTAACCTTTTCCTGATTTCCTTTCTCATACTTAATCGTTGAATTACAAGTTGCATCAAGATAAAAGGCACGACTCTGGGAATCATATTGATCAGCCAGTTTCGTGTTCTTTCACCACCTGCCTAAATCAAGACACTCAGAGCACTGAGAGTTTTACAAATTCCATACCAACAGTTTTTAGCCATCATAGTTTTAAAATCATAAGTACAAAAGCTACGTGGGGAAACAGCCTCCTACTATGCATTGTAGAATCGGAAACAAGTAATCTAATGCATGTATGTTACTCTCCATTTACCATTACTCAGTAACACATCAACTTTTAGCATTGCATTTTATGAGAGTTAATGAATTCCAGTATACTGAGCTCTAAGGACGTGGGAGAAGTCAGTATCTTAGCTAGGTCCTGATGTTTCTACTTAGTTTAATTCAGCTCTTAGCAAAAATCTCTTGTTGAAGTCAATGAATATTTAACTCAAAAAACAATTGAATAAGGACAGAGAACTAAATTCAACATTCATTTGGTTAAATGTCTTTTGGCACAAGAACAGCAGAATTGGGCCTTAAGCAACATTTCCAGAAAAAAAAGACCTGAAAAAAACTCAATAGCAGAATTCACTCATTTCCTATATTAACCAAACAATGTATTATTACTGATGTCTGTTTCCTATGGGAAAGTTTGCAGTCACTGTTCTGCATGAGATAGAACATGGTACAGAGTCACATTCATGCAATACAAGCTACATAAATGTTCCAATTTTTTCCTTAACCACTGGTAAATTAAGCTGTAAAAGACAGCAATTTTATAATAACTTTCTATCAGTTTTATCAGTTTTGAGAATCCCTTCTCAGAGCACAGCCCTGCCTGACCTTGTATCAATCAGGCACATCCGCTCCATTTCAATATTCACATCGATACGCTACTATAGGACAAATCTTTAAGTTGATCACTGCCTTCAGGGCCAGCTTAGCCTTCAAATTATATAAATACTTCCTATTCAAATCCTGTCTTTATTTCCCTGAGAAAAGCTGAAGTAAACAGTAATGATACCTAATCTGTCCTTTTTATCCAGATGTGAATAACAAAAACAAAATTACTCCACACCCTGAGGAAACAAAATGGCTTGTTTACCTTAAAATAACTTTGTCATTTTTGGTTCCTTTAGACGAACATATTTTGTCTGCTTAACGGGAAACGTTAACTGAAACATGGAGTCTTCTCACTGAGTTTTCAGATGAGCAAAGCTCAGACCAAAGTCCATATGATATTCACCCATAAATGCAGACACATGACAGAAAAAATGCATTTTAAGTCTGTGCGCTGTGTGCTTTGGAAGAAGTTTGCCAAACAATTATGAGAAGAATTCGGCTTCCTCATAGCACCCTGGGAATGTACTCAGACACTGAATCGGTTCTCATTTGGCTTCAAAGAAACACTTGAACAAGCCCCATTTTTAATGGAATAATGCTTATAATGTAATTTTATCTCTTATTAGAGATGTCTTTCTTTGCCAATATTACTGTTAAATAGGACAATGAATATTTAAAGTCACTTAATTATCACATGTTAACCCACTTCCAGAATGGGTTACAGCTACCCTTTGATGTATAAAGGAGCTAAACCCACCACTGTAGCATTCTCCTGAAATGAAGATGCTAGGAACACGAAAAAGAAAGTTTTCTTCTCTTTTATTCTCCCCTTTTTGGAATGAGCAACTTAAATTCCAGCATTGTTAGATTAATGTCCGAGCACCTAGTGCTTTAAAGACTTCACTTCAGTTTGTCTGAGATACTTTTTTCCAGCAAGGTGACAGCTATGTTAAACTTTCGAATCAGTCATGCTGGGAATTTCCACACGCAGGGAACAATATTGTGCAGAGGCTGCTTGCCATTTGCCAAGCTAAACTTCCAGTTGTTTGCAAAAGTCATGTTACATAATACTTCCCACTATTAACTTTAGAAAAAATCACTATGCAAACAGGTGTATTTCTCCTCTTGGTTTCACACCTAGTTCCCAAAAGCATTAGCGTATAGGTGAGAAGTTGTCAAATGGAAAGGCTTGTTAGGGGAAAGGAGGCTTTACAAAGCCCCTCTGGATGAAACAGCAGAATCATCCCATCTCTCTCTGGGTACAAATGGATGGAGTAGCTGTGGATTGCTAGTCCCATCTCTGTCCCTTGCTGCATTGTGGTGGAGGATTAAGGAAAAAAATTGGGAGTTATACCCCCCTCAATATCACTGAAATATAAAATCTGCATGTGATGGGGTGACCAGATTGGATTAAAAGCTATTCAAATTGTCTGCAAGCTATATATCTGAAAAATCCAATTAATTTAGTGGGCAGGGCTAGCTTCACTTTTCTGAGACTGTCTCTTCTTCCATTCACACATCTACAAAAGACAGTCGCAACACAACTTTGAAGAGCATTAAAAGCTTTAATTGCCGTGAATGGAAACATTAGAAGAAAAACATTCCTAAAAACATTCTTTGCAAAACTGAGAGATAAGGTTGAAGAGTAATCTAGGACAACCTACCCAAGCTTTCTAAGATAGGCTATAATTTGCTGGTGTTCACATCCTATATTAAAGTGCTTTCATGGACCAAAGTCATACTACCAAGGAATTTTTTAGATACCAAATGATATCAAAAAATGTGGTTTGGATTATGCAGAGTGCATGCTGATGCAGAGTACTGTGATGCATTAGCCACCCAGACAGAAATTTGGGGGAAGTGAGTCTCAAAGTCTTTCAGACACATGAGCTTTGATGTAAATGTTAAGGAAGCACTTAAGTGCTATTCTTAAATCTGGCACCAGACCCTCCTTCATCTAATATCCATCTCGTTTGCTGAGATAAAAAGTTTTTTATTTATGATTAAGCACTCAGATAATCTCTACTCTGGAAAATTAAGCAAGGCTTCTCTGGTCCTGCTGATTTTGACACATTCTTGGCCATTAGCCCCAAATGCTGTTTTACTGTCAAACTGAGAGAGTAGTATGACACAGGGATGAGCTACAGGTCTTCCAAATAGTGCCCAGGTACAATGCAGGTGACAGAAGTTCTGTAGAATGGACCAGCATGGCATGCCAGACATGCTGCCCTCCTGCAATCCTAACCCAATGGACTTTTCACCTGTTTATTTTCCCCAGTACTCCCACATATCCTATATATCCTCCCACATGACAGGGAGTAGATACACAGCAATTTCTTACTAAAAAAACCATCATTTTCCTGGGATGCAAGACCACACATTTTATTTCAGATACAATAAACTCAAACATGAGACACCTTGGGTTTACAAGGGCTACATGTGGTACAGGGCTGAGTGCTAACTTGTACAAATAGTATTTCATCTGTGTTCAGCCATAGAAATGTAAGTTCAGGTCTAGGTGCCCCAAGGACAGAAGGATAAGGTCCTAGATGGTTAGTCCAGACAGTGCAACTCTACTTTTTGTAAGAGAGTAATCATTCTCAAGGAACCTAAAAAGCTTTTTCTACAGACCAGGTAGCTTATTCCATAAAATCTTTATTGTTTGCCTTTATTCAGGTGCCTAAATTTTATGAACAAGACATTTATTTGCCTATGTGTTATTCCATATTCACCCTGGAGAATTCTTGCATTAAACAAATGATGGTATAGCTGAGAAATACAGTAGAAGGTGAATAAATATGAAAACACCTGATAACAGAATGCTTTTATTGCAATGGCAAAGTTAAGAAGCAAAGAGCATTTCTACAAAAATGTATCTTGATACTGCAATATGTTTATAATGAATTATTCTAAATAAAAAGTTCTCATATGCAATTCATCGGGAGGTTGTCACCCTGAAATACTGCAGTTCCCTCCTTTCATGTAAAAGCAGTACAGAGAAGGCATGGAAAGTACTAATGTTGTTATGTCTGGGCTATAACCTGATTGTCACCCATCAAAAATTAAGAGTTTGGAGGAAAATAGGACTGTGTCAAATAAAATTTTCCAAAAAATAGAGATGGAACATTGTTACCGTCCCTTGTTTTTCAATCTGTCATCCTTTCTGTAAATTAATAATTACATTTGAAAAAAATCCTGCAGTTTGTGTCTTACAACTACTAGTAGAAAACATCCATAGCGTACCTGAAACAAATGTAGAGGAATAGTATCCTTCATGTTTATTTAGCATTTTCTTAGACTCAGTTGCATTTTTCTGGGAAAAAAAATAGAAACATCCAGGAATATTGGACCACTTTGCTTGTAGGTTGACTTTTAATAGGCAAATCCAGTTATGCTGATTGCGAGGCAGGAATTCTTTTACACTGCATCAGTGAAAAAGAACAGTACTAGTAAATACCTGCATTCAGTACTTTTGAATGCTGTAGCACCATGAGATGATAAATCAAGTGTGAAAGCATGCAGTGGTTTTTAAAAGCATCTGAAAACTAGCATCAAGCTAAAAACTCTGTGGCTGCATAGCACAGAGCATTACACCAGTACAAACACTCTGCCACTTCAGCTTGGTTCAGACAATGCTAAATAGGTAATTTTGTCCAAGCGGACCTGATGTTACCTCTGGTACTGTCTGTATGTGCTGCTCTATCTTCATATTGGGCTAGAAATGGTCTGCAGTCCTGAAGCCAGTGCAAACCAGCCTAAAGGAATAAAGTCTGCATGTACATCACACTCTACAGTTAAATTTGCAGAATTGGGATCATGCATTCATGCCTGATCTGGATTAAACCTGCACAGTCTGGTGAAATGTATTAAGGAACACAGATTGTTCATCAGGTTAATTTGACTGAAGGACACTATAGCCTGCTCATGGGATAGCAGACCTGACAGGGCCAGAGCTGTGAAGAGCAGAGAGAAAAAGCTGATGGTACCAAGATGCTTCTCATGTCTCTGTACCTGAACTGCTCTAAAAATCCATCTGCTTCTTTATATTTTGATGTACTCACTAGATTCTGATTTATGAGCTACAGTCATGGCTTGGGATCACTGTGAAGTCTTCCCATGCCCGTTTATCAGCTTCTCCTTTCCCCATGTGTGTCCTCCTCCCCACAGGGGTGGATCAGGTGCTTTTGAGCAGCAGTAGGACACAGAAGAGTTTTTATCATTCATGACTGAGGGAATACCACAAGATCAGCTAATCTAGACCTGCAGTCAGAAGATGGTCCATGCAAGTAGTGTACGACAAAGAGATATGTTTTATAGTTGTTTCATTTTAGCCTTCTTAAGGTTGTGGATCAGGACTCTTAGTGATTCAAATGCATAGTTGTTTCTGGTAAGGATTTCCATCATGTGTCCTCCTCCTAAACATACCAAATGGATGTTGAAAACAGATCACAATTTTTTACAAACTTCTATTTTTTTCTTTCTCAATGAGTTCCATTGTGTTTCAAGCCCTAATCATCTAGTTTCATCTAGTTCCTAGCATTTACTAACCCTTTTACAGAGATAACGAATAGGGCTCCCAATGAAGAGTGAAGGACTGCAGATAGGAGATCAGTAGGGGCAGTAACTAAGGAATATGAGGTATACCTTAAGGTCAGTAATGAATTTCTGAAGAATCTCTCTTATGAATCTCCAATATCCTATCTTTGGTGTTAACATCAGATGGAGCTGGAATGGGAAGAGAGGCTAACTCTATGTGACAGTGTAGCTAGTGACCCTTTCTATACCTCCTTCCTTTGTCTGTCTAACTCTTCAATCTTCTCTTGGATTTGAGCCCTCCTATTGTACTTTCTCTCTTCCTGCAAAGAGACAAAATATACTCTTTTTAAATCAAAGTAGCAACTTTGCATCTTTGAAAGCAATAAGAAAATAAATTAAGGTGAAGACCATCCCTATGTATGATGGAGGAGATGGAGGCTGAATTGTAGGAGAAAGCATGAGAACTAGTGAGATCTTGTTCGGTAATCCAGGATCATGTCAAGGCTGAGAGCTGGCTTTGATTTATGAAACAGAAGCAACCCTAGTCAGGTGGGGGTAATACGGGTATAGGGCTTAATCTGAAAAACACAAAACTGTGCAGGGCTCCTGCAGTGATTTGTGGCATAATTTTCATGCCAGATGGGACAGCAAAGAGAAATTTTTTTATACACAGTGATTTAATGTGATGAGAATGGAGCTGAAGAGGAAGTAAGTACAAGGTATGTGCTGAGGAGATGGGAAATCCAAAGGTGTGAATACAGAGTAAAATGCTCCCTTTCTCAAAACCATTAAGGTACTGTAGTCACCACAATATAGTAGTAGATTTGGGACAGAGAATGTCTCCCTCCCTTACCAACTCTGTAAGCCATGATGCAGTTCAACCCCTCTGATGAAGAGCCTGAAACTGTCCTCCCTTAACTCACCATGTATAGAGCAGGACCTGATGGCTTCATCCTTTAGAAGCACTCTCTTTCCAGCACAACAGAATTAACAATAAAACTGAAAATAACAAGATATTAAAGTCTGTTCTCTGCCTTCTCTTCTTATAATGTATTCTGTAAGTTCACAACACACATATCTCCACTCTGCCTGCAAACTACACTGAACAGATGGTCCTTATGCCAGCGCAAGAATTAAACCTGCAGCTTAATCCCTAGAAAGAATCTGAGATACCACAATTCAGTGGTAGTGGAAGTGCTGACTGATGTTGTTCTTAGAAAGGAGAAACCACAGAGACAGAAACACTTACAAAAATATCCACAGCAAAAAGAGACAGTTTCCAATGGACTGCAAAGCCTTTCTGCTAAAGTTTTTTCCTGCGTTCTTCTTTAGTCCTTTTCCATTAGCACATGATGTCACCTCATGCCGTCCTTCCCTTGCCTAGTATTAAATTAGCAGATCACACTCATCTTCACCTTGCTTCTGACAGTCCTGATGGAAAAAAACCCCACAGCACAGCTTTGAAATGAGACTCACTAGAGAAACATACCTCTCACTGCTTCACAATACTCACGTATATTCGTGAAAGCATCAGGATGTCTTACCCAGATGACCTCATTTGCAATTAGAGCTCCAGCAGTTTGCTACAATTTAACTGCTCTCTACAGCCAGAGAAAAGACAAGTAATACAGCCAGAGGGCTTTGCAAATAGGGCTTTGCAGGCACTACTGGGAGCAGGTAAGCAAGATTAAGGTTACGTAGAGGGGTCCGTAAAAACAGGATCCTGCTTTGCAGTGAATGTTGGATTGAGCCCACACTATTTTCATATCTAAAAAAATGAATGATTTATCTTTTACCATACTATTTTCAGAGAGAAACCGAGCTGATTTGCTTTGGTTGACAGTTTAAAATTGATTTTTATTAGGATGAGACAAACCAATAAGAAAATCTTGAGACTGTTAAAAGGTTGAAAAAAGCTGAAGCACTAGCTGAGGTATTTTTAGACTTTAAGCTCTCCAGGGCAGTGATTGTGTGCTGTTGAGTAATGTACAAAGCTGAGCATACTGCTAGGTCTAAGCAGGCACAGCTTTTCTACCACTGAATGTCTTCACATAAAGTAAAAGTAGAAAACACTGACACAAATAAATACAAAGACAGAAATGCTTTACTCAGAGACAACATCTGTAAATCAAAGTACACAAAAGGATTCCCTTTCCAAAATCTGTAATAAGCATGCAGCTTGATCATGCATTTCCACAACATTCAGTTTTTCATATGTACTGTCTACTTGCTGCAGAGCAAAACAAGCAAACTTACAGGAAATAGCTGCCCAAGTGTATGAGCTGATAACTGTAATTCCAAAGACAAAGATTTTCTAACGCTTCTGACTCAGGTCAGGCTACACTAAATTGCGTCAACTAGAGAATACCATAATTGAAACAAAAAGAAATTACCAGTTGAAACTTCTTTTGATAAGGCAAAGAATTCCTAATCAAGAGCACGATTTTACATTCCTTTGCATCTCAGGACATCATAACTGTGAAAATTGGGCAGCATGGAAAATACTACAATTATATACCATAATTCTCTACTCATTTACATTAAATTCCATTTTTCAAATGCCATATACAAATATAAATAGCTTCACAAGAAGTAATCATGCTCCTGGTGTTTTCCAAAATAATAATAGCCCATTCAATAGTAGTTTTAAACTCCAGGCATTGCAAGACCCAAATGGGATAAAAGAATATATTGTTCAAACTAAAAAAAACAAAGGAAGTTAATCAAAATCCTTATTTGACTACAGCTGTCTTCAGACATGAGCCTTAAGAGGTATTTCTTAACCACTGATTAATGAGTAGACACCTGAAAAAAAAAAAAAGACTTCCAAATTGTAACTTGTTTACTTAAACAGCACAATAGTCATTGTAGAAAAAGGAGATATTACCATAGAATTTATGCAAAAAAACAGCTCCTTAAGATAGCAAAGCTACTTCTGTCTTTTAACCTTGCAGACAAGATAGTTTCAAAAATATTGTTCAGGAAAAGAATTCAAGGTGTATTACAAGGAAAATAATGACATGATTTGAGTTCTAAAGGAATCTGAAATACATATTTATACTTTCAGTAATTCATTCAAGACATTTAAAAATAATTGCAATGAAATATAAAGGCAAGGAAAAAGCAACATCTATGAGGCATAGGTTTCCCAGGAAAAATATGGGGATCATCAGACAACAGAGGTATTCCCTGGAGTAATTGGGAAGATTTTAGGAGCATCTCAGTGGACTTAATTGTTTCACTGCGTTCATCCCTGATCATCTTGTGGAGAATAAAGAGAATGACTAGTTTCTGAGATCTAGCTTATTTCTTTGTGAGTTCATGCCAAAGATTCTGAGGTTTGCTGTGGGGAAAAAAAGGGGAGAAATGGGTGCTTTTGTCACCCTCTTTAGCAGCTTCTTAGACATCATCTGTAGGTTCAGGCTGTATCACACACAGACACAAATCTGCTTTGGACGACACCTGAAGAAGGTCCATTAGCTGCATAAAAACCAAACCAACCTCATCTGTGCTGTCACAGAGCACAGAAGGGAGCAGACACCCTGTGCTGGAGAGTGCTGCAGAGCCTGAGCAGGCTTGTAGGTGGTGGCATGAGGTGCAAGCCTACTGTACTCTCTTGGAATGTGTTGACACGTAGCATCACAACAGTGCTCTGCATGGCTGAACAATTACTCCTAGAACCACTGATTATCGGCAATACTGCCTCAAATAGGAGAAATCAATATTATGTTTGCTACTGGAAGAGGTAGTTTAAAAAAACAAAAGAAAACAAAATAAACAAACTAACAAAAAAACAGAAAAAACCAAAACCCCAGTGAAACAAAAAACCACCACAACAAAAATAACTAACTGCAGCAGCACCACCACCACCACCAGCAACAACATCCAAAAACACCTGTATTGGGAGCCAGGAGAAAATTGAAGCAATTTGTGTTGCCACAGATGCTTCTTGTGGTATTCACTATCACTTGGGTATATGTAACAGTGCCTACTAAAAAGGTTCTAGCAAGTCTCTGTGAGAAAGAGGAAAAGTGGAGTCACTGATCATGCAACAAAAATGCCTTTTGCTTGAAATGAGCTAATTCTTTTAGATTGCAGTCTCACAGTTAATTCTTTGGAGGTTACAGTTTAAATACCTTTTCCTTCGCAATCTGTGTGCACATATCCCTTGGAGAGGAAGTGGCTGGTATAAGACAAACTTAGAAATTGTAGCTTAGTGTCACCAGGAGACTCTTCATCCCTTTTACATGCCTGGCCCTTCATTAACTGAAAAGACTGAGAAGCAACCCTTAAAAGCTGGCCAGTGGTGCAAACCTAGACCTTTTGGACAGAACTGGAAAAATCACATGATGAACAACAATAGCATGGTTGTATTAAAAAAAAAAAGAAGAAAGACAAACTATCTAGATGAATATGAAAAGGTAAAAAACTAATGTGATGGAGTATAAATGAACTATGACAAATGGTGGTTGAAACAGATGACTGCAAAAGAGTCTCTGTATCTCTATTGTCTCTGTTACGATATAAATATTTTAAGATATTAGAAATGTGGTAGGCTACAATCAGACAGGACATAGAAACAGATTTATTACCCTCTATTATCCTTTCTTCCCTGCTACTTGGGTTTAGATGTGACTAAACAGTTAATTACTTTCATTGCTGCCTTGGCAGACAAACCAAGGAGAACAATAAACTTGAAGCTTCTCCAAATTCTTCCATTTAGCATGTAACTATTTGCCAGTGTGAAGAGCCTTTGCCACGAGACTCAGGTATAGTTTTGTTAGGGATGTCACAGTTTGGTTTGTCTGATTTAGCATTTCATGATGTGAAATTTCTTCTACAGATTTAATTACACTCGGCAGCAATACAACAAATGCATGGGAGTTGCACCCAAACTACAGAATATTTCAAATTCACCCATGAAGCTGAAGATGATTTTACTTCAATGCTTCTTATCAGATATTGTGAACTGATGTAGCTATTGCCTGCTGACAGAAAGGATGGTCCCATATTCTCCCAGCTTGCCTATTCCCACCATCATCAACTGTACCAGAACTAGTATTTGTAGGGTGAGTCAGATCACCAAGCAGCTGCACAAATCTCATGCCTACCCTAAAGAGTAAAGCGAACATCCAGTTGGGGGTGGCAGGCCATACTTATGTCAGATTACAGTGACTAGTATCACCACAGGCTAAAAAAATGTGCAGGATATTGCTCTCAGCCTGCAAGCAGAAACCCCAAACAATAGAAAAACTCAGCTGAGAGCACTGTGTGACCTTTCAAGTTAGCATGCTGGCAACAAAGTGTTTTGAAATGTGACCATCTGTTTTTGAATAGATAACTGGAAATTCAATTTATCATGCCCCAAGTTCCTTGACCCAATAAGCACCAGTAAGTCATTACTTGCCTGTTCTAAGATCATAAAGCTATATACAGCCAGGTCCCTTGTTTTTTGCCTGTAGCTAGGCACAGCCTCTGAGAATGAAAGAATGTCTCAGCTACCACCTGTATTCCTGAACACCTAACCCAGCACACAAGGAAGCACAGCAGACCAAAGGCCCTTGTACCAACTTCACTCAGCTTTGCTTTTCTTTGATTTTTCGACCCACAGCAAGATGTGAAGACCACTGATGACCCAACCTGAAATCTGTTTCTGTGTTTATGTTCTTAATTACAGATGCTGATTTTTGTTGATGCTGAAATCTTATTAGTATCATAACTTCTGTTTATGGAAACAGAAAATTCCCCTTTTTACATGAATACTGAAGTGTTGGGGTGTTTTTTACTACAAATGGAACAGCCATGCCCCATATCCCCCAAAAGAATTACTAACAATAATGCATTAGAAAATAAGCTGAAGCTGAAGAAAAACTCTCCAAAAGTTCTCTGAGAGAAAAAAATGGGCATCACAGCCCAAAAGAGAGAAAAAAATCAGGAAATAGCAAGATCAATATAAGAACTTTTCCTGAGTGAAACCAAAGGGATTTCCACCATGTAATTCAAAATTGCGTTTTATATGTAATGATTAAACTTGTCAGAGCATTATTAAAATCTGTAGTTCAGACTCTTGCTGTACCTACAATTTTCAAGTGGAAACTGGATATTTTCATAATTTCTTAAAATCACATCTATTGAATATACACTGTGTATGTAGTTTTGTCTATTAATAGCAAGAGACCTTTTAAGGAAAAGAACTGAAGTACAAACTTCTATAATTTAAATTTATTCTGTTCCACTTAATGATTTTGTCAAATCAAGCCAATTTTTCTGATATTTATCGGGTGAATATGAGTCTTCTTGTGCCCAAAATAGAAATAATGTCAGTTTGTCCAAGTTCCACTCCAATCTACTTCTAAAATCTATCCTCTTAGATTTGTCACATGTTCCTTTTGTTGCTAATAGTCAGTACTCAGCCAGGGCCTGTTTACAAGCTGGAGGATCCTGTACCAGGTTGAATACTGCTGCCAGAGAGCAGGCAGGGAGTTTGGGGGCTAAATTGGGGTCTGCTGAGGAAATATCCAAACATTATGAATCCACAGTAGGCAGAAAGTTTGCAAGTCCTATCCACACCAGCCCAAGTGATGAAAGGGTCATAAGCAGACCTCACCTCAGTTTCTTTCCCCTGGAGCCTTCCTTCTGGGTTGTTATTACCAGAGCAGGATAAAGAGCTCTTGGATACAAAAGATTCAAGACAGAAAGGAAATATGTTTCAGACTTGAAAGGAGACAGTCCAGGCCTAAGGAACTGGCTTTCTATTTTGATTCCTTCTGCCATCTGAAATAGCCATCCCCACTAATTCTCTTCAAATTCCTTCCAGGAGTCATCTGCTCAGTGGGCAGAGCCTCTCCAATTGCCTAAAAAAAGTGTTCATCCCACTGCATGAACTTCCCAGTTTTCTAACACTCAATCATTCTTCTGAAACTTGGCCATTGTCTCCATCTTCACCCCTGCCCTGCAGCATGTACAGATGCTTCCTGTAAAGCTGAGCACTTAAGTTGTACCATTCAGGAATGTGTAGATAAACTGGCTTTGAAGAATTTCATGATATACTTGCATGAAAAGTGGTGCATAAAAATAAAGTGTTTCATTGTCTGACCAACTCAATCAGATCTAGTCTTTTCATTTGCCATCACTGAAGTAGACAAAAATCCCCTATTAGTGATGGTTGTTCATAAATAAGTGTACACACACCCAGATATATTTGTGTGTATCTATGTGTGCATTGGTGTGAGCTGAGAAATATTTTACCTGAATAACTTAGTCGTGGCTGTCCTGATACATCAGATAAAGAACCAAGGATTTTATTCCTTCTGTGTTGTTTTTTCTCTGGGGTGAAAAAAAAAAAGAAGGTAAAAGTGTAACTGCACTGTCATCATGACCTCTTTTCCACAGCTATAGTATCACTTAGAATGTGCTGAAATTTCAAAATGGGAGATAAACATGGGGAATATATGGAAAATATTATGATTCTCTTCAGCACTGCTGCATATTTTTTCTGGGTTTTCTCACCGATCTTAGGCCTCTACTCATATGAATTCACTAAAAAATGATGCAAAGACGTTGAATAGCAAAGAAGAGTTGATGATGTTTTAGAAACATGCCAAATAACCATTTATTTTCCCATGTGAAATATTTAACAACTGATTTTTAATACAAAGTATTGGCTGTTTTGTCAGCTTCAGGATTGTCTCCAACAAACTGGAGAACCATTGTGAAGAAACAATTGAGTGAAAGAATGAAGAAATGGATCATCTGAACTCTTAGACTGCCCTCATTGCAATAACAGGTCCCAGGCCTTGCAACTTTCTTTTTAAACAAACACAGCTCAGCAATGGTTTTTCACTTTTACAGAAGACCACAGTTTTCCTTTCCACATTTTACTGGAAAAGTAATATCAGGCAAGCCTACATTTCATCAAAACAATCATTTTAAGGAGGAATATTCTTACATACCTAATACAAACAAAGTGTTTATAAAGTAAGAATGATTTTGTACTGGAAAGAAAAAAAAGCATATTTTGACAGTATATAAAAGTGACAGTGAAATGAGTTTTCTACTCAGAGAAGTAGCTACTGTACTGTAAAACCACTCATATCGGGGTTAAATAAGTTTATGGAATGCAGAGTTCTCTCCAGGTTAATACAGAGAGGGCTGGTATCTAAAAATTCCCTGCCACCAGTGATATGATACTATTATGGATACACCCACAGCACCTGCATAAGCTCTAGCACAGCAGGATACCCTCTCACAGTGACCTTTTCATAATACTACACTGTATTTGCAGTCATTAACCATGATAGCGTTGTTATGCAGCTGCTATGCCTCTGTCTTGTGTGGGTGGCTCTCTAAGGCTGGCTTTTTTTAAGGGTCCTTGAAATCACAACAGGATAAATCTTCTTTAGGGAGAAAGTTCAACCACATCCTTCCAGCGAAAAGAAAGTCTTTCCTATCATGCAGTCCTTGAACTCACAATTCCCTCTTCTTATCCCTCCTGCCCTAGCTGACCCACAAAAAGCACAAAAAGTGAAATCTCAGGTTTTCAGAACATTTCCTATATGCAACAGGAAGGGTTTTAAGCTCCCTTACACATTCCCTAGTTTCATCACTGCTGCAAAGAGTAGCTGGTTCAGCACAGTACTGAGCAAACAGACACACTGAGCCAAGCTGAAGACACCCATTTTATCCTGTGTGAACGGCCTGTGTGGCCAACAGGAATTTTACACCTGAAAAAACATCTGTGACATCACCACTCCCCAGATCTGGACTGGAGGCAGGCCTGTGAGTCCTTCACAATAACAGGAAACATTGCTGTCAACAGAGAGCAGGCTGTGCCAGAGCAATCTTTTCTATACATGCTCAACAGGGAATGTAAAGAACATTCCCTTGCAATGTTTATTTGGACAGCAAAGGGTGTGGGAGGGCTCTCATGAGAAGCAAGGTGTTTTCAGAGGTCCCTGTTAAAGCCTGAAATTTTTTCTGTCTCTTTTCAAATGCTTGGATAAAAAGAAGAAGGAAAAAAAATAAGTGCTTTGTGGTTTGTTTAGCATTACATCCCTGCTTGTTATGAAGCTGTGCTGGCCCATTATAAAGACTTTATTATACATCCCTTCCCTCCACTTTCTCTGTTTTTATGGAACTTCTATTTTCACTTCTTCCCTCATTCATCTGCCTTTGCATGCTGGCTCTGCAAATCACAGCAAAGTGGGTATAGATCAATCCACCTTTCCCCAAATCATCTCTTCCACATTGTCCTTCAGAAAAGAGGTGGTACAAGATATCCCTCAGCATACTCCCAGAGCAACTGCACAATTGCCAGAAGAACTGCTTGCCCTAGGAAATTGGACTCTGGCCACAAAAATCTCAGTAGATGTCTTTTCACAGGCAACCTAGTTGAAGGTATTCAAGGCAGTCTTCTCATCATGGAAAGATCAAATAAAGATATTGCTACAAAATATTGATAGAATTAAGGTCTCTCTGCACTTCAATCTTATCAAAGGACAAAAAGTTTAAGAGTGTTTCTTCATGAAAATTAGATACATTTTCTTTCTTGTAGACTTTATTTTACTTTTTAAAATTAAGGTTTTTTTTCAATTATGATTTCTTACTAGTTTCATGTATTTTAGGAAGAAGGTAGTTTGACTACATTTTCTGCATGTATTTGGGTATTGGCAGTTAGAGGAGAATTATCAATTTGTTATACACATTATTAGTCCAATAAACTCTGGACTAGCATTCTGTACTAACCTTCCATACAGGATTTGACCATAGAAACTCTCATGAGACAACAATAAAATGACATAGGAAATAATAAAGTTTCTTTTTCCACAATCCTTGAAGTGCTATGTCATTGGTTTGGTGACAAATCAATATAAAATATCCCTTTGCAGTATTCTGAAGTAAATGAATCTCAAATTGCTACTCCCTCCATGTCAGACCTCAATTGTGAACAGCTTTTTCTGTGAAGAGCTCTCCACTGTACACGAAAACTCAGATATGTTTTGGACTTTAATGCAGAAGTCTCTGGGCAAAGAAGAGGCAAGGAATTGCTGTAGTGCAATTTCTCTATTGTTATATTTCCTACCAGGATCACTTTAATTGTCCCCTATGTGTGGGGGCATCAGAGGCATTACATAAAATTCTAAGTGCAACTTCTCTGAATTTAAAAGAGGAAAAAAAAAAAAAGTCTTTCTCTATAAACTTCTCTGTGGAAACTGAATCTCACTACCCAGACAAATCCAGCTACTTTCTGTGAATCTGAGATAGCCAACTACCTAAAAAGCCACTGCCTGCAGGCAGCAGCACAGCTTTTTTTTTTGCAAAACAGTGGTTTTTTTGCATTTCCCTGTGCAGAGGATGACCAAGACACAGAGTTGCTCAGATCTTGAGCCACAGTTCCTTTCTTGTACATATTCTTCGCCTGGTAACGGAAGCACTGACAAGGCACCCAAATTCATGCTGTGAAGTCTGACTTTCACATACTTAGAAACATTCTTATTTCAAAACAAGGCAGTTTAAGGGTTTTTAGGGTTTAGAGCACAATGCTATTTGATAGGTAAAACACTACTGGGAAGCAGACAATTGGAATTTACTGATCTCTCTTTTCTGTTTAAGTCGTCCCAAGCCCTTCTTGACCTTACAGTGCTGGACATGACAACACCATGATCAGAGAAATTACTTCAGGAAAATTCAGAGGCTGCTGGCCAGCTTGGGCACCAGAGGAAATCTAAACACAGGCACAAGAAGCCCAGTACCCTCTGGTTAACCACCAAATTTAGGCTACAGTTGCACACATAAAATTCACTCTATTGTGAGCCCACACACCAGGAAGCCATAACAAAGTAATTTTTTTTAAGTGTTTAAAGTAACTTGTTGACAATTGGTTGTCACTCCAGTCTGAGTGTTGACTCAACAAAATTGGCTAAAAAATGTTAACTATTACACAATGAAAAGGCCAAATGGGTTATTATTTTTGTGTGCTAGCCAGGAGATATAAGGCTGAGTGCATAATTTCTGTTGGTCAACCTTAGCCTTGTGGAGGACTGTGCACTTACAACTCAGCTGTGGCTCCGAGCCCCAGTCTTTGAGACCAGTTTGAAATTGCACTGATACAGTGAGTTCAGCTCAGGGCCTGCACCAATTTTAAGGAGCATTAACAAGTAATAAAGTATGCCATTAAATGGTGCAAAATGTCTCCTCTGGATGAAGCACGAGAACCTTGCATGGTGGAAATAAACATTGGGATATAAAGGAAGAAAAAGATTTTGCTGCTCTTGTCCATCTGTGTTCAAGTGGAGCAGATGTAGATCTGATATACCATCATCAGGTGAGGGAAAAACTTTTTTTATGGGAAATGGAAAAGGTAGCAAGGTTTATCTACTGTCAGATAATGGGAAGCCTTATTCAGATTACTGGGATTTTTTCATGTGTTATATGTAAGGTGAGACAAATAGCTGGCCTAGAAACAAATATTTTACATTAAGAGATGAAGCTGACCCAAGACCAAATGGGTCTAAATTAGCTATGAACAAAGCTAAACTGAAAATAAGGTTAAGGAAGAAAAAAAAAAGAGTTGTTACAGTCATCAGAATTGTGGACCCAGCTGGCCCTTTCCTAACTGGCGAACATAACATCCTCTCCAACTTCACTTTCTATTCTCCACCACAATCTCTCATCTTCATTCACATTTACCAAAACTGAGTAGCAATTAACAGACCAATCTAAAGTCGTTTGGGAGCACTACAGTGTTTTGCATAGCTTAAAATTGTTCACATCAGCATGGCCAAATAATTTCTTTTTCTTTTTTTTCTTCTTTTTCCTTACAACAAATATTTCAATTTTTCTGCCAAAATTATAATCTCTCCTTGAGGGTGGAGGTATGAAGGGTTTTGCTTTCCATAAAGCATCTGTTAACCTGGGAAGATTTTTATACTGTAATGCTTCAGGGAGGGCAGTTTAAAATGTTACAGGACATAATCAGAAATGCATGCCTCACATCTACGTGAGCAAAAACCCCAAAGCATGACGCAGCTTAATGCTAGAGACTAATCCTGAACTCCATCTTCATGGCTGACTAATGCATGCTTTTACAGTCTAGCTATCTTGGCCCCTTCATTCTATATCAACTGCACAAAATGCGTTTCAAATCAAAGACAGAAAGCGCTGTTAAAAAAGCTTGGGGATTTACAGATACTAATTCTGTTTGGATTTTACCTTTCAATTGTGAGGAAAGGTTTGAAGTGTTATTGTCATTCCCAGCTGGCTGCGTCTGACATGTTTAACATAAAAGTATAGGTCTTTGGTAAAAATTTCTAGAGCCAGCAAAATATGGGCAATGTTCCCATGCCTACTTCTCATGTATTTCCTTGTTGGCAGCACTGACATATTTTAACCTGTCTCAATTGCTAAGATATCTCTCAAGTGAATTAATATTCATTAATGATGAATTAATTTCCTCTGTATGACTCATTGCTGTGGTTGGTGTGTATCTATCACAGACTGTTAGAATACCTAGTCATGTAAACCACAAGACAGAAAAACCCTCTGGTGTGTAGAATTTTAGCCATACTTCATGGATTTGGGAAATCATACTAGAAATCTCTTAAAAAGGGTTTCTAGTGGAATGTCCTGTGCTTCCAACTTCTGTGGAATAAATAAAAACATCTATGAGAAATTTTGTGATTACTGTCCTGTGTTTTCTTTTGGCTTTTTTTGTTTTGTATTTTGGTCTTTGTTTATTTAGGTCTGGGGAGTGTAGAGGCCATCCAATTTGGGATTTATGCCTCTTTGTGTCATTTTCTACCATACATCCCTATTAGAATTAGGAGTACATATCAAATTTGGGGTTTTTAAACCTAACTAAGTAAATGCCTATGGAATTTATTTGTGCATATAGAATGGTTTTAAATTTTCAATTTTCCATGCTGAGAGTTGCAACATGCAGGCAGACCACCAAAGAAAAAGATACCTGTTTCAGAAATACTTAAATTTTACTTTCACTTTTTTTCACTCAAATTTTTACTTTCCTGATGGTATCTAACCAAAGGAAAATGTGAGTATTTATACTGCTGTGTTGGAGCATCTACAAAACAAAATATATTGGTTCCAGGAAACAGGCATTTTCAACAGCCTGTTATTCTCTGAAAGTGTCTGAGCACTGTTTTTCCATACACTTTATCCATTCTTCCAGTTCTCCTCAAAGAAGGCTAAAAAGTTGCTCGACTGCTCTCACACCAGGCTAAAGCAAAGTTTCTGGGACAGAGCGGCAGCATCATGCTCGTTGAAGGTTGGCAAGAAAACAAATAACCAAAGCCAGTATTTCTCAGTCTGCTCAGGCCCTACCAGTTGCCTTTTAGTCCAACTGCCAGCTTTATTTATATCCTGCAGCAGTTCCAGGCTAATCAGTGAGTGTAGCAGGTTAGCACTGGGCTTTACAGGGCCTGAGATCATGATATCATTTTAACATGGTCAGGGTGTAATTTCAGAGATAGATATTGCAACAACATTTGCTCATAAAACTGTTAGCTGGGGAAGAAGGCCAAATAATTGAAGAAACTCATTCCCAGAAGAAGGATCCCTTAGCATTAGCTGAATCTGACCCCAAGACCCATTAATAACAAGGATTCTAATGCCTGTGAACTTCTGACTGAGTTTTATAGATTCTTACTGGCACTTGATATGAAATTCTAGTAGAAAGCTTTCTTGGAGACAATTTATAAACAAAATTGTTCTTTTGGGTCTTCCGTGTTTTTGGAAGCTACACAAAATATAGAACTAAGAAATAAAGCATAACAAAAAGAGGGATGCATGCATGCATGGATAGACAAAGTAGTTTGTATTTAAAAGGACTGGCAAATCAATTATTACAAAGAAAATACTGAATTTCTTGGGATTTTGCATACTTATGAAATGAGTGACTGATTCATCATTAGTAGGGAAGAGGAAAGCAATATTTCTGCTATTCAAGTATGACAAAAATGAGATATTAAAATACTACCTTTTCATATTGCTTATATTTTCACAGAAAGAAAGTATGCTCATAACCAGGGTGGAGAATGAGTTTTACTGTTTGTTTGGTTTTTTCCTGCTACAATAAAGTTACATTTTAATTGTATATACCAGGAAATGTACAAATATATGCTTAGCTGATTAGATGCATATGTAGTAGAAGTAAGCTATGCGTATCATACATTCTTTACTTTTTATGTGAGGTTGTGTAATCTACTTATAATAACAGTAGAAACAACTTTTGGATCTATGACCCATGATATACCTCAGGAATGTAGACAAGAGCAAAGTCATGGACAGTATGAGAAAAAATAAGTCTTGTGTGCCCTAAGACAACTGCAATCCTTATCTGATCTTTTATTTTATATTTAATATGTGAGAGGTAATGGTAAGAATTTTAAAAACTCTTACTTAATTGAGTCAAAATCAAAATGTATATGATTTTGTTTTGCTTTCTTCTAAAGTCAGTACTAATTTTGTACAAAATTAATTTTTTCTTCTCTCAGGCTGAACTCTGAATGTTATATAAACTATTGTTTCTCAGAAACAGAGGATACAGGGAATAGGGGAGGGAGCAGTAACCATACTTGGTGGAATAAATGAGCTTTCAAAGCTGGGAAAAGCTTTGTCTTTACTTTCTGATTATCTATCATTGTTTACAAACACCAGATGTCTTAGAAAGGCCTCACTTTTTGCCACATATTTTCTTTCCTGATGAATCATTCCACCCATTTTGACACCAAGAAAATGCCAGTTCCTTTTTTATTCTAAGGTTACCTTTCAGAAAGCTCATTTTAATGTGCTGCTGTAGCTCAGAGGAAAACTGCAGGGACCTTGGGAATCTACTGCCTCCCTATTTTTTAAATACTAAGGTGAAAAAAGTTTCACTGACTTAATACTAAGAACTTGAGAAATCAGTGTCTCTCACCTCTCTCTTTCCATTGCACAGACTATTAACAGAGTCATTTTGGGGATGCTGACAAAAACTACAAGGTTTACAGCAGCTGGTATGTTTGTAGACAGCACTCTGGTACCATCTGTGCCTCTCCAGTTTCAGCCAAATTAGTCTCCTGCCCAGTTGCAGAGAGAAGAAGAGGAGCTGAGAGTGACAGGGAGCCTGGGCAGGTGGGAAGCAGGGCACCAAGGGCAGCAGTAGAATAAGATCCATGCCAAGGCTTTCAGCTTCACTGTGTCCCAGCTGCTTTGATAGACAAAAAGTAATCTCTTCAAATGACCTGATGGCTAACCCTCAGAGTATGCTTTACTACACCCTCAGAAATCTACACCCTCAGAATATGCTTTTTCTGCAAATATACTACCAAGCAAAGAGACTGAGGGACTGTTTGCCGGCCCATAGGGCTGGTGCCAGGACATGGTTGCCCTGGTCTTGCCTGCATCACACTGTCCATTGAAACACCCCTTGATTTATTTCCTGTTCATGCCTGAGCACTGCCTGTGGAGTGCTGCTTGATGCAGATCAAAACTGCAGGGGAGGATGCTAGCAATTAAACCGCACAGGCAATCAAGCCCTTTTCTTAGCCCTGTATCTTTATGTCATTTGTGCCTGCACAAAGTCCACAACTGTTGTAATTCAGACACAAAGAGAAAAAATTTGAGCAATATTTTTGTGAGAAGAAACATTTCATCGATGGCAAACATTGTCAAAGAGGTTCTTGCTTTACCCTAAATCTTTCAGTGATACTTCAGTAGCAATGTTTGTCACTGTTAGCACTGAGACACCCTAGTGCTTGAGCATGTGGGAAACAGGGCATGAGGAGTCCTGAGAGATACCTGGTGCATGCATTTGATTTCTCAAAAATGTGGTGGTTTGTGAGGTTTTCATTTGTTTTTTTTTGGGGGGAATGGGTTTTTTGGGTGTTTTTTTGATTGCTTGCTTGCTGACTTTTTGGGATTTTTGGGGGTTTTTTTTTTTGGTTTTGTTTTATATTTTTTTTAACAGCAAAATAATTGCTGTAGACCATTGTCACATTAACTGGTGATTATAATTTAATAATTTTTTAGTTCATTCCTGTTAGCATCATTGCTCTTTGGGTGACTTACAACTTGTGGTGAACTTAGCAGTTACACTGTAGGTAGCTAATGAAGTCATGTTTGACAGCTAATAATGATCTGTGGCAGACATGTAGTGACCTCCTTGTTTACTGACGACAGCAGCTTAAAGCTTTGGAGGGCCTAATTTACTTCTCACCACACTTTTAGTGCTAGGATCCTGGCTGAATTGGTCAACAAATCGACACCTTCTGTCGTGACAACATGGTTCTTTCGCTTGACTAATCCAACAAGACTCAGTAAACTGGACTAGGAATTCTAAAAGTAATGTGTATCTACTTGCATTGGAAAAGTACACGCATGATCACTCATATACTGTTTTCTGTATAGATTTCCAAGCTAAACCTATTTTTTTCAGAGATAAGAAATTAATTTTATAATTGCTCGTGATGCTTTAGAACACGAACAAAACTAACAAAAAAGCACACTAATGAAAAGTCCTACTGAAATAATAGGTATCCTTTGAGACTCACTGCTATACGTGTTTCTCTAGACACAAAAGATCTTTTATCTGTGATAACAGGGACTACAAATTAGTAGAAGGGCAACTTAGGGCCATAGGTACTAGAGATGTGATGGTGCAATAAAATGTCATTGACATAAAAGAGTGTAAGTGCAAGTTAGGAAAGTGCTTATAGCTATTTGGACAGGGTAACTTGAGTTTCTGGTAGCTTTTAATTACTTCTGTGATTATCTGCTGAAAGTGTATGTGTGCCTGCGTGCACGCGCGGTTTGTGGGACCAGTTGAATCATGGATTGACACAAGCAGACATTAATAGAAAAATATTGGAGAACTGCTTGAAATCCTCTAGGAAGAAAGGAGAGTACCAGATTTGTTTATATTCAAGGGATGAGAAATCATACAATATTCCTGCTAAGAGTGATTAAAGTAGAAACAGATGCACACAAAGAGAGAGAAGGCAGTTTTGCTCCTCTTACTGTGCTGTTTTGTTTAAGGAAAACTCAAAATGAGTTCCTCCCTGCTGAAGTAAACTCTGAAGACTCCCCACTGAGCCAAAAGAGGGAGTTTTACAGTCCCATTCACTTTTCTTCTGCTTTCCCAGCATTGTGTCAACCTTTGCACTGTGTCACACATCCGCAGTGCAAGGAAAAATACAGCTGCCATGCTCAGATTGGAGACAGGAGAGAAGAATCAATTAGTTTTTCTCTAAAAACTGTGACCTGGACTTGTGCTGCTGCACATCTCTCATTTGGCTGTGCCATCCAGATGCACTTTGCTGTTAATGTCTGAATATGGAAGTTATTTTGTTTGAAAGCTCTTACATTCTAAACAAGAATCTGGTATGGTAATTAACTGTTCCAAAAATGAATACATCCAGAGAAACAGAGCAGGCTAAAGGAAAAGGAATCACAGGCCAGAGATAGAATGAGGTAATTTATGTTTAAATCTAATAGGCATATTTGTCATATTTATATTCAATTTCAGTAGTCATTCTTGAGCCAATGTTTCTATAAAAAATAAAAGGAGGAGTAAGACATTAATAGATACAAAAAAAACAAAGGAAAAAGAAACATCGGAGTCTAAGATCAGTTTTTCACAGGTGAAATAAATTTAGAGAAAAAAAGTGATTTTTCATAATATTTTGCTATTTATGAACATCATGCATAATTAATATACATAATTCCTGCATAAGTAAAGCCACTCTTAATTGAATATGAGTCTAATAATGGATAATATTGCAAATTATGTAAAAAAGACACCATCCTGTATTGTACTCCGGAGAGAATACATGATACTCTATGACTGGAAATCAATAAATGTTGAAAAACAAAGAAGAAAAAATGAAATCCATAAGCCCTTCCACTTTGTGATTTGTAGAAACAAACACGGGTGAGACAGTATGGGACCTACCTGCAATATATTTTTTTTCAAAAGTAATTTAATGAAAGCTGTCATATAAAAAAAAGAAAACCATTTTTTAATAAAGAACCCAGGAGCAGAGAATATCTTTAAATGGAAGCTCCTATGTTTACTGAAATCTGTACATGTTTATTAAAATTATTTATTAAGAGAACAATATAATATCATAATTTAGAAACTTAAAAAATTTAAGCAATTGTTCGTAAATAAATATATCTGCATTATAATTAAGAAAAAATAGGTTTTCTTGAAATTTTCTGAATAATAATAGGTTTACACACTAAGGATACAAAGTCTTTATCAGAATAGTCAGTAACCATAGTAGCTTGATAAAAAAAATATGCTGTCTGAAGAACTTCTGTTACAGAAAGCTTACTGATGAAAAAAATCTCCAAAGAAAAGTGAATGGAATGAAACAAGCAAAGTTAAAAGGAGTTAATTATCAAAATCAAAGCCATGTAACAAAATTGTTAATGTACGTTTTCCAATGTATCTTGTGATTCCTGTAATAACAACATGAGGAAGAAGTAATAAATTACATCCCACAGTAAAGACCAGAAATTCTGCTGCAAGCCTTATGCAATCCATTGGATTCTTGCCCTCAGTCTTGCAATGTCCTCTGAATAGGAACATTCTAGATGCAGTTGGAGTGCAGGCGGGTTTTATCCATCAGCATAAGGGAAGAAGGAACCTGATGCCAGGGCTGAAGCCATTCATGCTGCTTGATCACCTCACAGGCTGGGAAGAGTTGTGTACTCCCTGAGATGCCCTTTTCTCCCAGCCTCAGATCTGGGTCCATGACTTCCAGGTTTCCTTTTTTGGGGAGGACATGAAGACCTGGCATGGAGGATTTAGGATCCTGGCATGAAGTCAGGATGCAGCCAGCATGCTCCCTGTTCTCATAGTTCAGCTGTGGGCAAAATTTCACATCTGCTGCCTCAAGTTATTAAAATTGACCTGGGTTTGACAACAGGCAGTGAAGATATTTTCTCTATCAACAGTGAAAGTCAGATTAACATGCAGAACTCTAAGGATTGCAAAGCACAGAAGGGACAAAAACAATGATAAAAAGAGATGTTGCTGCATTAAGGAAGTGGTGCTATCTGACTTGGACTTGACCCTGTAACTCCTCACACCAGAAATTACTGCAGCTGTAGACCAGACATGATCAGTGTTTAGGTATAAAAAAATTAACAAAGACATGAAGATCAGGGCTCTCTGAGAAGAAATAAAAAGATAAAACCTTATGGAGGCAGACAGAGGTTGAGGCAGTGGAGATCAGGGAGGCAACCAGAATTTTCTTCTCCTTAACTCATAGAGTGGAATGTGCCCTTGCAACAAGCAGTGACAAACATTCATAGCTAATATGCGGTGAGCAAGGTATGGGTAATCTTGCTACACTTTTGTCTAATGTTAATGCAAATATTTTCCAATAAGAAAGAATATTTATTGCATAAATAACTAGAATATCTAAAAATACAGTAGTGAACAGTATTATATAAATTGAAGAAAAGATTTTTCCAATTACAGAGAGAAAAGAGGAACATTTTTCTGGAAGCAGGTTGTTCTCCAACTGTTCATGTAAAACTTTTTTTCTCTTTACCTTGTTGAGGTGCAGATAGTATTAGCCACTCACTGCTGGAGCAGAGTATTTGGGAGACAGAAATATGAGTGTCCCACTTTGATGTAGTACGGAAATAATTACCCCTGCCTTACTAGAGTAAAAAAAAATAGAAAACAGAGACGGGAAAAAAACCAAACCCACCCCAAAAACTCCTGAAAGATTCAATTCTCTACTCTATTCTTGAACAAGAACTACAGGTTGTACGGAAATGGATAGGTATCCCCTAGGGGAGGAGACAAGGAAGATTTGTTACAGAGACTGATCGCCTGCTCATGTTACTGAACTGACTCCCAGCTACCCTTTCACGTGCACAAATCTCATCCATGAACACACTCAGTTGTGGTGTTGCAGCAGTCACTTTTGCAGCAAAGGCACCAAAACAATTTCTGCTACAGCTTTCAATTTTCTGTCCTCGAAAAGTGGCAATTTCATGATACTGCTTCGTCTTGTCCTATTCCACTGCATCTCAGAGGCCCTCTGAACTATGCTTTCCCAAATGACAAAGCCTACTGCTTTCTGCCCTTCTTATCACATGTTTTAAAACAGCCTGTCCTTTCACACTGAAGTCACTGTCTACTATGTTGATGGATACTTCTGCTTTCTCCAGGCTACAGGCAGGAAAGATCATGCCAAAAATTCCATGCATTTATATTTAGTAGAAAGAAAATAGCCTAGGAGGATATGGATTTTTTGGTGGGTTTTTTTGGGGGGGGGGAAGATTGACAGAGGGCTGGTGTTAAGTCCATTGTTTCTTTCTTTGATTAGTTTTCTGCTTTCTGAGAAACTACTGAAAACACACTGAAAACTGTGATCAACAATGAATGTCCATGGAAGAAAATAACAATGGGATAAGCATGTGGCAACAACCTCCTGAGACTTTCATATGTCTTAGCTCAAGGACTTCCTAACTTGTTCCCAGCTTGTGAGGCTTCTCAGCTGAAAGCTGTTTAATAGATCTCCCTGGGACTTTTTCCTCCCGTGTATTAATTTGATTGATTCTTGAACTCATGAAAACTGTTTTTTGAGCAGAGTGTGGGAAGGACTCCCACAGACCCTTGTTGATGTGTTGTGGAGAAATGCTCAAGTTGTTTGGTTTGAGCTCATTTGGTGTGCAGTACTGCTGGGGTCAGTTCAGCTGCTTCTCCATCACAATGCAAGGAATTCTTGCACATTTATACTTACTTGGTCTTGCGCTCGCATTGTCATTTACCTTAAATTGTTCTTTCTTCCCTACTTCTTACCCACTTTGACCTTCTGATGGGAAGAATTCACTCAGCGAAACTCTGTTACTTTGGACTTTGATTGCAACATGGGTATTCCGCTTGCCTGATACATTATTTCCTCTTTACACACATTCCCATTTCAATTTATTCTGCTGCAGCTTGGCTGACTGAAACGATGTAGAATACTTAGATTATTACTTCCTCAGGGTCCTGCACGGTGCAGTCATATTTTCTTACCTCAACTGGAAAAACTTTGTCCAGTTTTCATTCTAGGATTGCCATTGACTCTTTCCAACGCTGTTTTATAGCCATCCTGCAGCTGACTAATGCACCCATTTTCTCTTCTTCCCTTATTTGCCACTGCTGACACACAGAGCCTTAGTAATCCTTCAGTGCATGACCCTGTCTACCATAACGCAAATTTCTGTCTTACTTGCTATCCAGGTCACCCAAATTTTCCTGCATGATATTCCCATCTCCCCATTACTGAGAAAGTTCCCCAGTTTTGAAGCAGCATCTGAATGGCCTAATTGCACATCCTTTAAAAAGTGGCTTTTTCACTCACCCAGGCCTATTACCTAACCCTCCCTGAAGCCTCTCTGGTGGAAGGTGTTTTGCCACGGCAGCTCAATTGGAAGCAAGGCAAGAGCAGTAAGCTTCTTTCAGGGCAGCACATCACACACCCAGGATTGCAGAAATGAAAGTGTTTGAAGGAAATGTGGTCTGTTTACCACAGCAAGCCCCATGCCAGGCTCCTGTGAGGCTCAGCTATGTTAAAGAACAAATGTCAAGACATATTACACTTCTGTCAGGTCGAGTGCCTCTCATGGGCAGAAGGAAGAGTGCTGAAACAGCACCTATGAGTTTCTACACCTGTGAGAGATAGGGGCAAATGGTTATCCCAGTTCCCCAGTGAAGAGGTATAAGCTGCCCATGAAGGTTAACACTGGGACCAGGAAGTGCTGAAAACACAGCTACGAGAGCTTCTTTGCCAGACTTCTCTCTTTTGGAGGGATGTGAGCATGTCTAGACTTCATGGGAACTTCCCTGGACGTGCAAATTTTCACTGAAGTACATGTACCTAGACAGACATACACCAGCAGACATTAATTAGGCTAATACTAGCTGTCTGAATCCTGTCAATAAAATTCCCTAATTTGCCATCTTCCATTAAAAAAAACATTCATAATAAAAATCCTTCTGAAAAATTGAAGTTATTTTTCTGTATATCCTCACTACCAATGTAAAATTATTTCATAGTACCTGGGAAGTGACTAACGACAAATAGCATAAAATTTAACTTGAAACTCTATGTTGCAATCAGTGGATTATAATTAGTAGATTATAGCAACCCTTTATGCCCAGGTAAACCAAAGAAATAGAGTTACTTCTAGATAAGACAAAATATTTTGGAAAAGTTTCAAAGAGTAATTTACAATGTATTCCTTAAAGACCGACCTTCCAATTCATAAGAGCTAAACAGGCCAAAGATGCACCTTGTTAAAACAGAGCCAGTACTATGTTTACATTTTCTGCTCACTATTACTTTGCATTTTAGGGAAGACTCAGGTAACAAAAGATACAGCAATCAATACGTTCTTATCAAGAAATAACTTTCCTGAATATTAGAAATGCCTGGTAATGGAATCACTTTAAATTAAGCTAGGCAAATCTCCTAAGGACATATTCAACATCAAATGTTATTCATTACATTATTCAGAACAAAATTAGGATTTGTCCACATTGAGTAATAGCTTTCTATACTTGTTTGGCGTGCACATAAAGTGGAACCTGCCCAAAACCTCCTGTTCTATTGAGGCAAATTTTCAATAAATTTCTGCAAGTGCTTTGCAGTTCAAGTTTTGCTTCTACTCCTGGCAGTCTGGTAACTGGTCTCTTTCTGTCTTCTAGACACACAGTCAACCTAACTGGATATGGCAATTACATACAATTGCCTATTACACAACTGCGTATCAACTTAATTCAGAGTTGTACGTGTTTACCCTCTGCCATCCAGTCCAAATCTCATTAAAATAAGTTTTAAAAACCCCAAAGCTGCTGATGTCAGTGGAGATTGAGTTAGTTATGGCCATGCTCTCACAGTTCTCTTCACTTTCTTTAGAGTTTGTTTCTTTCTTTTCACGTTCAGTTACTGTATTTTGTTGTGGTTTAACCCCAGTTGGCAGCTAAGAACCACACAGCTGCTCACTCACACCCTCAGCAGTGGGCTCAGAGAGAGAACTGGAATAGTAAAAGTGAAAAATATTTGTGTGTTGAGATAAGGACAGCTTAACAGGTGAAGCAAAAGCCACACACACACAAGCAAAACAAAACAAAGAATTCATTCACCACTTCACATGGGCAGGCAGGTGTTCAGTCATACCCAGGAAAGGAGGGTTCCAACACGTGTAACCATGACTTAGGAAGACAAACACTGTAACTCTGCACATCCTCCTTCCTTGTTCTTCCTCCAGCTATAAATGCTGAGTATGGTGCCATATGGAATGAAATGTCCCTGTGGTCAGTCGGGGTCAGCTGTCCCAGCTGTTTCCCCCTGCCAGCTCTTTCAACAGCCCCCTCTCTGGTGGGCTGGTGTCTGAAAAGGCCTTGATGCTGTGCAAGCCCTGCTCAGCAGCAACAGAAACATCTCTACATTATCAACATTGTTTTCAGAACAAATCCCAAACATAAACTCATGCCAGTTACTACGAAGACAATTAACTCTAGCCTAGACAAAACTAGCTTTTTTGTTTTGTTTTGTTTTGCTTTATATGAATCTCTAGCTTTGCTGCTACAAAGCAGTTTTCACTACATGGAGTCTCCCCACCTACTGGCAATCAGAATAATTGATCACCTCAAATCTGAAATTTCTCCTGCATTGTCTGCATAAGAGTTTCAGTGCCAGGGAATGTGAAAAGAAGCGAATATATGTTAAAAGAGATGATCAGTAAAACCTGGAAACATATTTATTCTAACAGAATGCCCCCATTCCAATCTATACAACAAGCTAGAATTGTTGTTGTACTTTTTTTATAATGGCCATCTTCCAAAACCTCTTTCTCCAAAGGGCTGGTCATTAAAAGGTGGTGACGAAATTCAAAGCTTCCATTTCTAAAATGGTATGTAATGGCTAGGGGGTGTTTTTTAGGTTCCAGAAATAGATATAAGAGATAAAAAATAATTGACAGGGAACTTCTCTGCATATGTACTGGGGACATCAATTACAAGAGCATAAAAATGTGAAACCTTGTCATTAGAACAGTGTTATATGGAACTGTGAAAACTCTAGGAGGAAAAGGATCTGCAAAGTATTAAATTGAATTTAAAAAACTAATTGGCTTTTTTATGCTCATGCTTCTTTTTCCAAACACTTTGCTAGTATGAGCTTTCACAGGAAACAAGTTTTCTCTCACATGCTCTATGGACAGTGTTAGTGTTACAATATTGCTGTGAGGAGTCAGAACTACTTTCATAGATTCTCATTTTTTTCTTAGCAACAGCCATACCACGTTTCCTGGCAAAGAATTTTCTATACACCAGCACTGCAAACTCAAGCAGGGACCTGATACTGAACCGTTTTTTTTTTTTTTTTCTGATACTTACTGTTATCACCTCTAACTGCAGCACACTTGCTGGTGATATCAGCACCAGTGTGCAAGGTAACAAAATGTTCTGTACACCTTTCCACAAATGTCTCCTCGTAGTGATGTTACTGCAATGTGATTTTTGTCAAGAGGGTACATCAGGTGACTTGACAATTGTTTTTACTGACTGATGAGAAGCCAATGAAAATCTGGTGAAATAGTGAAATATGCTCACACCTTGCAAATATTTATAATGCAATTTCTATTTCTTTCCATTATCTAATTAACTTGGATTCACAGGCACAGAGAAATGGGCTAAAGCAGAGCCGTAAGATTTCTATTTTCTCTATTTTGTCTTTTCACCTATTCAGTCCTTGAAATATGAAGTGAAAAACTGAAGCATCTAAGATTATAGAATCAGCTGCAATTTTCACTAGGATAGGGATTCATCATGGGAAAGTCAGTGCCATTTGACTGTAGCAGAAAATTTCCCCATTCCTCTTCTAGAATAAGGTGTCTATAATTAAATCTGTCAAAAGATGCTTTCGACAAAACATCCTGATGGATCTCATGCAGCAGAGTATTTAAATACGTACTTAATATTGAATGACTGAAAATTCCTACCTGAAGAAAAATACTTTCATTCCTGAAGTTAAGCACATGTACACATTTTTATTAAATGATGTATCATGTGAAGACAACATCCAGTTCTGTGAAAACATAAAGCTGAGTCTGTATCTTTGGGCACAAGTTTTTTGCCATTTAGCCCTTTTTTTTAAAATATTTTTTTTCTTTTTATAGTAGACTACAGTTTCACAGAATACAATGCCAATGAAAATTAGGTATACACACATCAGTACTTTTATTTCAGCCTGTATATCCCTCTGAATGCTGGGGGAAAAAGAACAAAGACTCAACAGGTTAATTTACCTGAGCAATAAATCCTCCTAAAGCTGATGCTTTAACTGATGAGAATTTTGAATGCTAGTCCAAGATGCCTATAGACATGGCACATTTAATACATTAAATAAAAACACACAGCTTATGGGGGAAAAGTGAATATTTTTTTTATTTCTATTAGCCAGAAGTTATAATTATCTAATAGGGTTTTTTTTAAGCCTTTCAGACTAACAGTTCTAGGTCAATAGACAGGTTTTGGCTAGAAAGCTTTCATTCAGTAATGGATCAGGGATAGTGTTTCCAACCACGTTGCCTGTAAAAAAGGTCACAATGCATTTTTATGACCTTCTGCCTCTTTGCCCTGGTATCCTAGGTACAGTGATACAGAGGGTCTCAAATGACTCACACAGAAAGGGTCAAAGCCAAAATGTTTTCAACCTTTAAAAATCATGCCAGAGCACCACGAGTGCCTCTTTCACTCCTTATCTTTCATCTTTCAGTCCAAGAGGCATTGTTTTGCTGTTTTAAAAGAAAGCATAAAGCATGTTATAATATGCCACATTTATATACTAGGGGTGTTGTTTTCAGCATTTTTTAAATTTTTTTTATGGTCGTTGGTTTATCTTGTATGCACTGTCTTTCATTAAAAAAATTACTTTTATGTATCATTATAATATTATTTTGATGATTTTATCATCATGAATGCCTTTGAATCAACTCTTGGCCTCTAAACTTCTTATGTGACCAGAGTGGATTTTCTCTTATGAACAGGGATGTTGCTCTCTTGAAGAGTATCAGGTCCTGTTTCTTTAATGTTAGTGTCTTATCTTTCCCCACATGACAGAATGCCTGATGGCAATATCTCACATAAAGTAAGTAGAAACTAACCATTATAACACTTGAATAAGGTAGTTTTACTTCTCCTTTTCTCTTCATTATTCTTTTGTCACTTTTTGCTAAATAGAAATGCTTCTCAGCTTTGTAATTCCCCAGTATGTTGGATTTTCCCTTCTCTCTCCTCTTCATAGAATCATTGAGGTTGGAAAAGACCTTTAAGAACATTGAGTTCAACAATTAACCCAGCACTGACAAGTCCACCATGTCCCTAAGAGCCACAGCTATACATCTTTTAAATTCTTACAGGGATGATGATTCCACCACTTCTCTGGGCACCGTTTCAATGCTTGACAACCCTCTTCATGAAGAAATTTTTCCTAATATCCAATCTAAACTTTCTCTGTCACAACCTGAGTCTGTTTCTTCTTCTTGTCATATTTCTTGTTACATGGGAAAAGACACTGATCCCCCATCTCACTACAGCTTTTTCTCAGGTACTTGGGAGAGAGCGATAAAGTTCCCTCGAGCGTCTTTTTCTCCAGACATACAAATCCAGCTCCCTTCTGCTTCACATGAGACTTGTGCTCCCACTTCTTCCCCGTCTCTGTTGCCCTTCTCTGGACACACTCCAACACCTCAATATCTTCCTGGCAATGAGGGGCCCAAAACTGAATACAATAAGGATTCAATAAGCTGCTTCACATATTGTCTCTTCCCAGGAATTTAGGGAATTTAGCCCAGCAAAATTCCTTTTCAAATTAAATTAAACCCTATTACCTTCCAAAATAAAGTGATGATGTCCAAACACTTATTGGAATTGCTTTCGGCTGCTACTAATTGCAAAATTATGCCCAAGTTTTATTTTGGAAATATTGTGGAAGCTGCAGAATGGCAAAGAAAACACAGGCTTTTGGGCCAAGAAATAGAACCCAAGAAGAATATCCTCAGTGACAGTAGGCACCTTTCTTTGTCCAGGGACTTGAGTTGAGACTTTTATATTCGCATCCAGTTACCACAGACCAGACATGGCATGACTGGTTTGACCATATTCATCATATTTACATGAAAATTATATCAAATCCACATTGTTTCATAAGGTTCATTTAACTCAGCAGACATGTAATCTACTCCCATTGAATAAAGAGCAAGTCTGGAATTAAAATGTTTTGTGACATGACTGTCCACATCTGCTATTACTGGTGGAGGAGCAGTAGTCTTCTACTAAATTGCAGTGAAATATTTTGGACATTCAATTCTAACTTAGCAGTTTAACTAAACATTTTAAGTCCAAATCTGTTGGGGAATGCAGGCAGAGGACACACAATATACTCTTTGTTAATAAATGAGCAACAATATTTTTTTCATATTTGTGTCAGAATTCTTCATAAGCCCCCATTCATAATTTCTGCTTTTGTATTTCAGAAAGTTATTTGGGGAAATCCAGTATCTGACATGAGAAAAGGAAGAGAGAAAAAGTGGAATTTCCACAAGCTGCTATTAAAGACTTCTTTGAAGGAAAAAACATACAATATTTTACAGCTAGTCATCAGTCTCAATGGTTTTTTGCTCCTTCATTTCTATCTGGTGTAATTCTTTTATATTGAATTCTTCAACATCTTCAGATCCCCTGTTATCAGGAAAGGTCAGGAAGAGGCAGAGAATTCAGTGTCTGAAGAAGGCCAGTGTGGGAAGAAGATGATTGAACAGCTAGAGACTTTCTCTAAGTTCAAAGACAGACTGAGAGTGAGCAGAAAATTACTCAGGAAAATGTGGGAAGTTTTATGGGTTGGCTAAGTCTACACATTTTTTTGTGTTAAAAATAGAATTAGAAGCTATTCTGGAAACTTTATAAAACATACATGTTTGTTTGCTTGCTTCCACTACTTTGCAAAACAAAAGACATCTTGAGTGGAAAGGAGATATTTGGAGAGTGTGAGCACAGATTATTGAGGCATGCAAGGAAGCCTGGGTCGCTGGAGCCCTTGTGCTTTTAGAGTGCGATGTGATCAACTTTCCATGAAAGGGTAACAGACTGGAGAGAACTTGCATCCAGAACAAAAAAGACACAGTCACACAAACAAGAGCAAAAGAGTGTATGTTGTACCTATTTACAGGACTCATATGAAAGTCTAAGAGCATATCAGTATGAGGAAAATAAATATTTAGGTAAACTGGTAAGATTTGAGAAATAAATCTGCAGTGTGAACCATCCTTCCTTGATAATGGAACCTTGTCATTTACAGAACTGTTCCTTATCATTTCATCCTTCCTTTTTAACTCTTATCTTTTCACCTGGAATCTTTGAAAGTTGGCCTGAGGCTTCCAAAAGAATTTATCAATGAATCTGAAACTAATCCTACACTGTCTTTGATTTGGAAGCCTGGAATGCATTCGCTGGGAGTTTATTAATTTATTTGTAAATACAGTAGTTTTGCAAAACCAGTGACAGGAAAATTATCTACACCAATAATTTTCAACAGCTGGCATATCATTCTAAATCTCATTTGAGATATTATGACTGTTAGTCATCTGGGAACAAAACATGATGAACTGAGTGTTCAATTTGTAACATTATTCTGATAACAGAGCATTCTGTTGGAAACTCATGCTGATGAAGTCACAGTATCACTTTAAGCAGAGGATGCATCATCATGTTTATTAGCAAAATTTTTCCCGGCCGTGATTCTTTTCAAATTTTATTTGACTGTTAAAATAAAATAATTTACTAAAAAAATGTAATATGGTTAAGGAAAAAGAAAATGTTTGAAACAAGAATAGCAAGATCACCTGCAATCATCAGTTCAGTGTATCTCTGCATTGTGATTTTTTCTAAACTAAGTAGCACAAAAACAGTGGCATTACAGAGAGAATAGAAAAGTTTTTTTCATTTGCTCTTAAACTTATTTTTTACTTTTCATCAGTTCTCACTTTAAATATTTCTGTTTTGCTTTATTCCAAAGTCAGGCTTGAATGAACTTATATTCTTCCTGCAGTCAATAATAGGAACACTTATAGTAACTTGTCCTACAGGCTATTTCATGTCTGCACTATCACTTTACATGACACAACATAGATTGATGCTTCATCTTTGTGGGAAAGCACAATCACCAAAACAGTAATTTGCTGCTCTGCAAACAACTGGGCTTGATATTTCATATCTCCATTTGCTCAGATGACAAACCTTTTTTGGACCAACATATAAGTAATTACTCATAACCTACAATTAAGCATTGATTTCACATTACATCAGTTCTATACAGACTCAATCTTGCTTACACTATTTATATGTGAATTCTTTTTGAGACTGTAACCAGTCATGAGGAAGTTAGCAGCATTTGGCTGCTAAACCTCTTCTTTTCTCTCTCATTTCTGTTGTTCACCCCTGAAGTACGATGAGACCAGCATTAACGACTTATTAACTGCACATCTACCATAGATATGGTTTTGTGTGGGAAAAAAAACCAAAACAAACAAAAACAACCTATAAACCTATAGTGAAGCTCGGCAGTAATGGAATCCTGTCACTAACTGTCGAGTAAGTTAACTGTGCCTGAGTTAAAACAAAGCCATCCCTTTTAGAGGCTGCCATCAGATACCTTTCTGAAGAGGGAGTCTCTGCCGTTATTCCTGCAGACACAGTGAATATGTACTGATCCTCTGCTGCTTCAGCTTTTGTTTCCAGGCCTTCATTTTCAATGGTTGCCATAGAATCTCTCCATTATCATATGAAAAGACACACACACACACACACACACACA